>JAGFZM010000106.1:52996-76590 GCA_017657215.1 Limnothrissa miodon | reverse complement strand
GTGTCCTCAATCTACAAGGCTATGGGTGTCCTCAATCTACAAGGCTACTGGTTTTCTTGAACAACAGAGATCTGATGATTCCTTTAAGCAAGACTTAATTTTTCCTAGGTGTTTAGCTATGAAACCATGCTGACATCCAAGCATTTTGTTTTTCATCCGTCAAGAAGATTTGCTTTGTGGCGCCTATATTTCTCACAATTATCTTCTGGCGAAATGGTTATGAATGACAATCTTTTTGCCTTTTTTTTTTATATAATGTTGTCAGCTGTCAATATACATTGATGGAGACCAGTATAATTTACTGTAGAGTGAGGATGCCTTGTCACTCAAGAGGGCAATATGGATGAAAAACTTTCCTTTGCTCAAAGTTGGATGACTTGTGGTCCTCTGAAACACAGGACCCAATCAGAGAACCTGAAAGGACTTTCGACTGCTGGGTGGGAAAAGTTTCATATCAAGCCATCAAAAAAAAAAAACATGACTGAAATACGACTGAATAAATGACGACTGAAAGCACACGAGAAGGGTGACGCTACACTTAACAGAAGTCTTACAAAAGACCACGTTGTGAGAAGATTTTCTTGCATTACTCCTGTGCAATGACACTGGAGAGAAATACCTGAATGGTGTGTGCGAAGAGACTTTCAACATTACAGTTGCATCTGTTAATTTGTGAGGTTTACTGAATGGGAAAACCCAGAAGCGGCTTCACACTGGAGAAAAGCTTTACCTTTGCAGTTTGCACTCTGCGACTAACACACTTGAGAATGCTGCTCAGAGAAAATGCGTAACACTATTGACACTGTGATGGAAACTTTTCTCAAAGTAGGCTAGCCATTCCTAAGGTCTATTTCAGGTTACACACTGGGGGAAAAGCCTTGTCAATATCCACAATGTGAAAATCTTTTTGTGAGTTCTCTAGGATTTACCCAAGAGTTCACATTACAGCGAAGCCCTATCTAGTGTGTGTGTGTGTGTGTGTGTGTGTGTGGAAAGTGTCTTTTGCAGTGTAGTGAATGCAGTGTTGTTCACCAGTGCAGAAATCAAGCAAGGTGGTGTGAAAGTCTCAAATATCTTCTAGCATCAGTGCTTTTGTTGTCAAGATAAGTTGTGGGCCTATTTGGGATAAGCAGATTATGTGAAACGCCAAGGCCATTTTTCAATTATGAAGTTGTGTCTAAAGTGGCATGTTCATGGCTTTGTGCAGTAGCCGTTTTATTTTTCAAATGTTTATAAATTCAGGGAAATGTGGTATGGTCCAAGGAGGCCTGCTTGAAGCCGTTTTTCTTCCCCCTATCAGTTTTCAGTTCAGTTTCAGTTCAGAATTACGTTTTAGCTCTTGGCTAAGTCTGTAGTCTGTGCTACTAACTGTTGTGTTGTGATGTAGATTTAGTAATACACAAAAGGGATTATCAATTCATTATAATTAATACATTTGACAATACCTACATTACTCTTAAGCATACCACAATATAACAATGCTTGATTTTATCGACTTTTTGTTCATTAATTTTTTGTGTTGTCAGCTGCATATGCTTGAAGATCACAAAGATGGAGAAGACTAACAAGGCCCAACACAGAGGAGCAAATGAATGCAACAGGCCCTGGCGCTCCTCAAGCACAGCGAGTTTGAATGACTCCTCTGGATCCTCTGAAATGGATGAAGGGCTGCAGAAAAGGAGATGCTTCGAGGGCTTGCAGTGTAGGACAAGTATCTCCGATCCGTCACAGCTCACTCGCCGTCAGCAGGCTCATTCTGAGGAGAAGGCTCACCCTTGCTCAGACTGCGGCAAAGCCTTCGCTCAGCTTAGCCAACTGAAAAGGCATCAGAGAATTCACTCCAGGGCAAAGTCCCATGAATGCGTGTGCCAGTGTGGCAAGAGTTTTCATAATCCGTCGAACCTCAGACGACATCAGAAAACCCACACCAGAGATCCACCATACTCATGTCTGGAATGTGGGAAAAGTTTTTCCTATCCGTCAATACTCACTCGCCATCAGAAAACGCACGCTAAAAAAAAGCTTAACTCAACTTGTGGGAAAGATTTTTCTTTGAAGTTGAGAAAGCAGGAAGGACAAGGGAACTACGCTGACGAGAAAGTTCACAAATGCCAGCAGTGTGGGATAGGTTTTGCCGAGGTGTCATCTCTCATGCGCCACCAGGATCGGCATGAAGAAGACAAACGGCATTGTTGCCCTGATTGTGGAAAAGCCTTTTGTACGGCGGCTAGATTGAGATTGCACCAGAGGATCCATGCGGCAGAAAAACGTTACAAATGTCCACAGTGTGAGAAGGGTTTCAACTACTTGAGTGGCCTTACCGTACACCAGAGAACTCACACAGGAGAGAAGCCGTATGCCTGCACAGTTTGCGAGAAGATTTTCAGGACTTCCGGGGCCGCTGCAAGCCATCTGAAAGTGCATCGAAGGGATAAGCCTTACAACTGCACTCTTTGCGGAAGTACGTTTGCAAGATTGGCCGAATGGAAAACTCACGTGAGGGTCCACACTGGGGAGAAACCGTACCCCTGCACGCAGTGTGACAAGCGCTTTGCGCAGCAGAGTCATCTAAAGACTCACTTGAGAACACATACGAAAGAAAAGCCGTTCCACTGTTCACACTGCGGGAAAGACTTTTCGCAGAGCAGTCACCTGAAGGTCCATCTCAGGATCCACACTGGGGAAAGGCCTCATCCGTGTCCCCAATGTGGCAAGTCTTTCAGGCTCACAGGTTCGCTTAAGAGTCATCTCCGGGTCCACAGTGGAGAGAAGCCCTATCCTTGCTCCATATGTGGCAAATGTTTTTCCCAGTGTAGCGAACGGAATACTCATCAGCGTAAAAATAAGTGCAAGAGGGTCTTGTAAAGATATTTATGCCTCTTTTTGTTGGTCTCATTATATAACATGGACTTGCTCCTATGAAGCCACTGTATTGTGCTAGTACTTATTAGTGTCTTATTTAAGATATATGCTAGTCAAAGTTTCTCACAGTTTGCCATTGTTTTAATTTATGAATTATTCTCAAAATGACCACCCTTTAAAAGTTCCAGTACTGTATATTCCTTGATTGTGTTGAACCAGTAACAACAAAATAATCATCAGATCTTCATTAGTTGTCTGAGGGCTTTGGCTATCACTAGGAGATTTTATTATTTTCTTTTTAGCAGAGATCGCAAATTATGCATCTGGGTCTGACACACAGAGAGATGAAAGTGTATTGTAGAAAGTACCGAGACGCTTTCTGAATCAGAGGAACACATCTCTTGTACATAGCTTCTACAAATTGCACATACTGATGGCGGATCAACTCTGGTTTATTCAAGTTAGATTGGTGTGGCTTAAATTAGTGAAAGGGTTGTTATGGTCACCATTTGTGTTTTTTTACACATACAAAAAAAAGATCTCTGGACTATTTGTTTTGGCTTTTGAAAACTGACGCACTTCCATTAGGTACAAAGCTTTGTTTCTGGTATAAATTATTATAATAAATTGAGTTAAAACCATTTGAAAGTTTTGATGCAGCACTGGATATTCCCATATCAATTTTAAGAAGACCTAATTGAGAACAATAAAGAAATGAATGTCTTGGGTTTAATATTATTATTTATTTTCTTCTTCTCCTTGCCTATTTGATTCTGTCGGTGAGTCCAGTAGGAATAGTGGCCACAGAGGTGTTTTGGATAAGGAGGGAAAACATTTCTCCAGATATTCCAACAAGGGAGTTTTTCTACAAGGAACTTTTTGCCTACCTTGCCTTGTTAAAGTCCCATGAAACGGTTATATTGTAAATGGCACCTTATACATATAATTAAGTTAAAATGTAGGAAAGTATAATGTTAGCATACTAGTACTGAATGGGAATAACAGCGTTAAAAATAAACGGTGTTACTAACGGCGTAATATTTTCTAGTAACAAGTGATCTAACTAATTACTGTTCCTATTGCAATACATCCGTTCCCAACCAGAGTAGATTTTGGCACTGCTTACGTAGGCCTCCATGCAGTTTATGTACACACACACACACAGACACAAAGCAATGGCGAATTTAGAACAACCAAAGATAAGTTTTCAAGCTTTAAACATGAGCACCATTTCACTCTTATTGACAGTAGGACAAGCATGTGTATGTGCAGTCCCCATTATGTCCAGGAACAACCGTTTGTTCATGTCAGTTCAATTGTGAGCAAAGCACCTCATGTCATCCCATGCCAGGACAAGATGTACGGGTCCGTCCATCAATGTGTGGAGACATAAGCTAATTTATTATTATTTATTACAGAGAAAAATCTAAATAACTGCAAACCATATTGCTATATTTTCTACTCATGTTACTTGACTGTTCAGAACAGTTTGCAAGGTCCAAGTTGATGCAAGAGATAACATCAGCTAGCATAATCATCCATCACTCACGACATGAATTTAAATGAACGTGAGCTAGACGTCAACATGGGATAATTCAGACTATGTTCTATCTATCAGGGGTTGAGTGAAGATTCTAGAGCGCTCGGCTTTAGAATCTTTGATTTAAGCACACTTGCGCGCCTGTTCCATTTCACCCGATTTGAATGCTACAAAGGTATGAAGCCTCGTCTCCATAGTGTATGGCTTTAAAGGCCAGTGTTCTAGCAAGGAAGCGTTCTTGACTTTGCGAAAGAGTGTTACATATTCTGTTTCCTCTGTCTGCAACAATCCTTTATTCTGTATTAAACAACAAATATTAAACTATTTACACAATTGAACCATTTTTTATTTGGTCATTCAGATGTTATCAAATATGACTTAATATGACTATAATAAACCCACACCCATCTAGCAAACAACATATCAAAAACTAAAATGAAACCTGTACAATTAACCACTATTGACTCATTTGTTTCTAATGGAGGTTCATTGACACCCTAGCAACAACCTTGCAACCACTAGCAATGCTGCATCTTTGTTGGTCTAGCTGCCTGACCACTGAACTGTTTTCAGTGTCTTTTTACCAGCCAGGTCCTGCTCTAAATGGGTGGTTACATATTTCTTCTACAATCCTCCTGCAATGTTTCCAGCTTACATTTGAGTGTGTTGAATAAAGTTAAATAACATGTTTTTTGGTTATTTACTTGGTAAACCTCAGATCCTGTTTACTGCTTGTCAGCACTGCTTGATCTGAGCTGATCATATAGCCTTATTGCATTTGTGATTGTTTCATCCCTTGCTTAATGGCACACTGGTTGTAGCCACAATTCCAACCCATAATTTCATGCTACAGGTACTAGCCAGCTTTCCTTAAAGCCTCTATGTGTAGGATCGTATCAGAATTCCCCATCTATCGGCGAAGTGGTATACTGCATACGTTTGAATAAAATGTATTAGCCCTACCCTTCCCACAATCCTAATTTCTTGCTACGGAGGCCGAACGCTCGCTCGCTCTTATCTCAGTTTCTGCTACTCAGTCTCTGAGCGGAAACGCGAAAGGCGGAGCTGAATATACGATACTGCTCTCCCCTACAAGAACCCGTACTTTTGAAAATGGCGGCGCAAAATGGATATTCTTCTTTGGTCCCCAGCCATATCTATATATAAATGGAAATTACCAAGTTTACCGGAACACTGCAATTTATTCATGGAGGTAATTACCATCGTTTTACATTATATTTTTAAAATAAAAAATACATTTTTAATAAAAGACGAAGATAAATAGAAGATAAATCCTACACATAGAGGCTTTAACAACTATTCTACAACTGGTTAATGAAAACCTCCTCCTGAGCTATTTTTTTAAGGTAGGAAATGTTTGCCACCAGTGGTAGGTAGATTGCTTGCATTCTATGAAAGCAAAGTTTAAACATTTACTTGCATTTCAGTGGATGTCTGCCCAACACAGGGCTGGGCTTTTCTGACATGACAGCAGTGCAGTCGTTTCTTCACATCCTGTTGTTTCCCAGATCAGGCCATTTAAACCCACTCATTGTAGCTTTAAATTCAATTTAGCAGTTGTGCTATAGTTAAAATTGTTTTATTTTTGTGTTTCTTCTAAGGCATTTGTAGGTGAAAAATGAAAGATGACAATGAGTCTGACAAGACCTCGACACGAGGGAGACCGCGGAGGGGTGGGAAGAGGCGCAAGCGTCGCTCAAACAGGAGATCTTTGGTGGCCTCAAAATCCTCAGAGGCAGATCCGCAGAGAAAGAGGAGGTTTGCTTGCTCACAATGTGGGAAAGGCTTCTACACCACATCGCACCGCAATCGTCATGAGAAAATTCACAGTGGCGAGAAACCATACGCATGCCCGCAATGCGGTAAGTGTCTCTCCAGCGCAGGGAACCTCTCTCGGCATCAGAAAATCCACGAGGAAGAGAGGCGCTTCCAGTGCCAATACTGTGACGACGCGTTCCCTAAATTCAGCAAACTGGAACAACACCTGAGCATTCATACCGGTGAGATGCCATACAAATGCCTAGAGTGCGGAAAAGGTTACCTCAAGCCGTCGCTACTTGCTCGGCATCAGAAAATGCACACTGGAGAGAAGCCATATCGTTGCCCGAAGTGTGCGAAAGACTTCTGTAATGTGACGAGACTGAAACTGCACTGGAGAGTCCACACTGGCGAAAAGCCCTACAAGTGTACAGAATGTGGCAAAAAGTTCACCTTCTTGAGCTCATTTACCGTTCACCAGAGAATTCATACAGGGGAGAAACCGTATGCCTGCAAGGTATGCGGGAAGAGATTCGCCAACTCCAGCTCTGTGCACAGTCACTCGAAAGTGCATAGCGGAGACAAACCATATGACTGCACCTTGTGCGGAAGTCGCTTCGCGCGGCTAAATGAACTGAAAACCCACAACAGGCTTCACACCGGAGAGAGACCTTACTGCTGCACACTGTGTGACAAGCGCTTTGCCCAGCACCCCCATCTCAAGACGCACTTGAGAACGCACACAGGCGAGAGACCCTTCCACTGCTCCTATTGCAAGAAGAACTTTTCTCAGAGTAGCCATCTTAAGATCCACCTCAGGGTCCACACCGGAGAAAGGCCCTACCAGTGTACTCAGTGCAAAAAGGCCTTCGACACGTTCAGTCATCTGAGAATTCACCAGAGAGTGCACACAGGAGAGAAGCCTTACCCTTGTTCTGTCTGTGGGAAGTGCTTCTCCCAGTCCAGTGAGCGCAACGCTCACCAGCGGCGGAAAAACTGCATAAAGTCTGAGAGTGTCGAAAGACCAATAGAAACCTAAGGAATAATGATGTCAGAGAGTTTTAATTATGTCTATGTTCCATCCTGTCCTTGTGTTGCTACTGAATGGAAAAGATGTGTGTGATTAAAGTCATTCCAGTTTAGTGTCCTCACAGCCTTTGTCACGGCCTTTGTGACTGAGTTACAAGGCCCCCAAGTGAGGGAGGGCCCTTAAGGACCATTTTCCTTTACATTTTAATATAATTTAAAATGGCATGTGCACAGCTTGTTCATAGGGCCATAATGACTATGACCTTTGATCATCAAAAATGAATTTGGTTTGCCCATTAGCAACCTATGGTAGTCTCATGCTAAGCATGCTTAGCATTTCCTGATGAATTATGTCCACAAGGAGAACTGTTTTATTTTTCTAGGTTTAGACATCCAATGTTTTGACCTCTGGTCATCTTTGCACATTAATTTTATACCTATTGTTCCAAGGTGGCAGAGGTGTGGTTTTTTTTTTTGTTACTTTTAAGTTGATACCATATTTGGATGTAAGGCAGATCCACAGAGGTTTTGCCAGATAACTGACAAGCAGGCACATAAATAGACTCTGAATCTCTTCTCACTATCTGGGTTGTGATGCACGAGGCTGCTGGTCCCCATTCACCACTCATGGGCAGTACACTATGTGTGCTCCATGGAAATCATCCATTAAAATTATTTTTAGTCTTTTATTAGCCTTTAGATCACATTCCGAGCAATGGGATGAAGTTATACTTTGCAGTCTGCTTAGGTTATTGAATGTTGTCACCTTACATAGATGTTTAGGTTTTTTATATGTCACGTCACAAAGGTGTTTTGCTTTTTTTAATGTATGTCACCTTAACAATGAGATGAAGCCTATAGGCTAATAAGTCCTGTAAATTCTTTTTGTCTGACTGTCTTACTTGTATGTTTCTTACCAAAACAAAATAATAACTTGCCTGCTTAGCTTGAAATAGCGGAAGGTTGTATTTGAATTATCTAAGTGTATTTTTAAGATTGACTCAGTCTAAGCAGTTATGGGTGAGCTCATATGAGGCTTCGAGAAATTAACAATTTTGCAACACGTTTCCTTAAAAGCTTCAAAGCTTCAACAAAGCCTCATCTTGCCATCATTAATGTATACCACTGAAGGATATGTGTATTAAGAAAAGATTAAGTGAAAACTTGTCAGTGTACTCCACAGAGCTGGTCGAAATCATATGGGTAGTGACCTTGTATTATTGTGTATTTCTTTTGTAATTAGCCTTTAAAAAAAAAAAAAAAAAAGCTTACTATACTAATAGCCTCAAGGTAAAAAGAAATGAAATGTAGCTCTTTCTCATAGATGACAACATGACTACAACAGCATTTACAATTATGTTTAATGTCCACTATAGCGTGCGCAGATAGTGATGAGGTGGTGCTAAAGCACCTGCCCCTCTGCCTTCTGTCCAATAAAGTTTTTTTTGACAGTTTACTGAGGACAATGTTGACATGATATTTAGAAAAGCTGCGCGATTAAAAGTGTGGAAATAATGGCCCGATGTGTGCCCCCTCTGCACACACACGCCGACCTCTGTCTCTCCCTCTGTCACATAAACATGCAGTTCAATCAATGTGAGGCGTGTTGAAGGCGATATAGTTTAGAAACTGGAAGCAACGGCGGACAGGCAGCTCTTCCCTTGCCCCACCAGCCAGGTAACACACAAATCGAGTGCAATTGCTCTCTATGCCCAACCTGTAATTATTTTGTTGTGAATGTAACCTGTCAGCAACAGGCTATCATAACACGTTAAAATATCACATTGCCATGCATGCCGATATGCATATGTAGGTTCAATTCAATTCAATTTTATTGGTATAGCGCATTTTACAAAAGGCGTGTCTCAAAGCGCATAACACAAAGAGGTGAGGTCCTTTGAACCCATTGAATGTGTAGTTTTTGTTACAAATTACAAAGGTGCAGTCCTTAACTGGTTATTACGTTCAGCAATGCTTGAAGATATTTACACACACTGTGTTCTGACAATAGTGACACGGTTTTCATTAGTAGTTTTAGAGGGGTACGTGGCTGTAGATTAAATGCCTCAAGGGGTGAATGACTAGCCTATAGTTTAGAGTAGGAATGAGACATGATTTTCGAATAGTCGAATATTCAATATGTGTTCGAATATCAGATAGTTATTTCAAATACTGTCTTAGCCATCTCACTTAAAGGACTGAAAAAAAAAACACAGAACAGAAATAGGAGTTTCAATAGCCTATGTAGCTCATTAATTCAGGCTGAAGGTGTCACTAACAGTAAAAATGCCTCCATGCATGGAGACTAGGCCCACTGTAGCCCATAGGCTACTCCAAAATAACTTAATTTAATAAGACTAATGAATCATTTTTGTGAACTGATGCTGACTACTTTTAAGGCAATGTTTATGAATTGCTAAAAATGATATCTTCATGCACATTGGTTTAAGTAGCCTACCTGCAGACTTGGGTGCATGCATGAATCATGACATCAGGTAATCACCTGATTCATTAGTCTTATTAAAGAGGGACTAAGCAACGTTCTGTTTTTCTCTCTCACGAGCTCCCTCTAAAGACCGCTGTATTGCATTGTATTGCACTGCATTCTATTGGAGGCGGTCCGCGCTGCTGAACATTGCAAGTGCTGTATCTACCGCTATAGGCCACGGTGGCGCATTCTACACCGTTCGTTCGCCATGTAATGACTCATTTTAGCATCCTAAACAGTATGAAACGGATTAATAAAATGAAAAATTTTGCATAGTGGGCCTTTAAGGGCAAAGGTGTTGGGTATTCTTTTATACACTGAGGACGGCTTGACGCCGAAACGCGTCTGAATTTGGGGCATGGTATAATAAACACGTATTTTGAGAAGAAGCTATAGTGAGTGCGGTTTTCTTTCACTTAATGAACTGTATCTTTAACTCGCACCCAAAGAAGACACTGAAACTGAGTTTAAGCATGTCTTTAGTTTGACAAATAGTAATATATGGGCCCCAGTGTTTGAAGTTGGGTCATGGAAATCGCCTCAGGGTGAGAAAAATGCATCAAAATTTTATTTTTTAATTGAATTTTAATTAAGGTCTACCACTCCTCTTCTCTCTTGGGTGAGCTAAGACGCTAACACAAGGCTATTTTTTTAAGTATATTTTTGGCCTTTTTTGCCTTTATCAATAGGACAGTGGACAGAGACAGGAAGTGAATGGGAGACAGAGCAGGGATGGGATCTGGAAAGGACCAGCCAGTTGCGCCACAGCTGGGGCCAGTTTAGTGCTGTATTGAGCAGCAAAAGGGGCAAGAGGTAGACTAGAGAGTATATAATACAGTATTATATATAACAGTAAACTCCCACTTGACAGTCTGTAAAGTGGCACTTTATGCATTTCATTGGTTTTCGGCATGCTGTCCATAGATATTAAAATTCATTAGGCACACCCCTATTTTTCCTTTTTTTCCAAAAAAAAAAAAAAACGGCATACCCAAATTGAAAGCTTGAGAGTTCCTACATAGTTTTAGACTCAGGGATGTGCCTCATACCATTGGAAAGGTGACACCCTCAAGTTTTTTCTAGAAGAATATGTATGTTTCTATGACATATGGACACAGAGTTATAGAGGTTGGAACTAAGTTTTTTTCCCGCTCATTTCAAATGTCTATGAACTAACTAAGATATGAAGGTACCATCCATATGATACCCCCAAATCAAAAAATCCTAACTCCAGAGTCCTAACTCCATCTCTCTAGAGTCCTAACTCCATCTCTCAACTTGTTACACAAAAAAATTGAAGTCAAAAGACCAAAAATCTGATTTTTGAATTTAATTTTTTGAAAAATATGTTTATGCGTTTTGATTGGGACCCCTATGTAAATTCCCATAGAGACTTTTTGTAAACAAGAGGGCCTACTGACATTCAAAAGTATATAACTTGAAAACCCCTTTACCTAGAAACATAAAATTGGTTTCAAATGAAAGCTAAGACACTGGGCTTTCAAGACTGTTTGCTTGATTTGAAGTTACTCCTTCTGGCATTCAATGACACAAGCAGCAAGGGGGTGGGGGGTGTCCCATATATGGGACGGTGTGCCTTAAGGGGTTAAGGTCGTAAATATATGTTTTTAGCTGCCATGCATAGTGCCAATGATGTAAATTGACGCTTTTAGCTATTAGCCTCCCATCGAGCCCCAAACAGCACCGTTTTTATAAAATACGCCATATTATCTCCTTTTCTAGAAAAAAAAACAGGGATTTTGACAAACGTTTTTCACCCTCTGAGAGCTCAGAGTCTCACCTTTCAAATGAGCCATGGTATGGGCCTATAACTATAAAATGGAATACGCTATGGCTCTACAAAAATAGTAAAAAAAATATCTAAATTGCTGACACTCTGGGACATAAATTCCAAAAACACTCAATGTGTTAAGGGTGTCTTGTTGAATATTTATATAGGAACAAAAAAATAAAAAATAAAATGTCAAAGTCTCAAAAGCTTTTGTTTAGACAGGGTTTTCTCTGCATGTTTGTGGTGTTAAGGGCCGATAAAGCTCATTTTCATACAGTCACCATGTGGTTCGTGTGTTTGCTCGTGCACAATAAATCACTTACAAAGACCGCCCTTTTCCACCCTTAGCTTACCTACCAATGCTGATTGGTCCGCTCAACTATGGACCCAATAGTCTGTATGGAATATGCATTGAACATAAGCTTATGATGTGCTCTGGACAGATGGGAGACAGAGCAGGGATGGGGTCCGGAAAGGACCAGCCAGTTGCGCCACAGCTGGGGCCAGTTTAGTGCTGTATTGAGCAGCAAAAGGTGCATGAGATAGACTAGAGAGTATATAGGTATTTATACAGAAGGTGCATTGTGCATATATTGTCAGAACAGTTGGCAGCATAACAGTGATGTATGTTCAGCAGTGTTAGTGCAGCAGTCCGGTTTTTTTCAGCAGTCTGACTGCTTGGGGGAAGAAACTCAGCTATGCTTCTACCTTTTCCCTAATGGCAGCAGGGAAAAAAGTCCATGAGATGGGTGTGTGGTGTCTTTCACAACGCTTGAGGTTTTGCGCAGCCTGGATATGTTGTGGATATGTGTTTCCCAGCTTGCTTATACATGAACATTAACTGGTTATTCTAATTTGCCTGAATTGTGCCCTACTGTAGGTCGATTTACATCTCTCTAGGCAACACAGGCCAGAGCCTATGTTCCACTCTCCTGCCAACACACCAGTCACAGCAGGATGTGAAAAAACAAGGAATCAAAAAAACGTATGAATTTATGGGAGACATATTCTGAGGGGGAGAGGGAAGGAAGTTGCAGGTGTTAAATGCCCTCTTCTTATTATTAAGGGGGTGTTCCTCATTCCCAGGGTTTATTATTGGGAAGGCAACCTCTTGGTAAGGAGAACAATGTCGATGCAGAAATTCAGGGGGTCAGTTGTGCAGTTTGTGATAACAACCTTTAAGGTGTCCCAATGAAGAGCAATAAAGGGATTTGTGGCAAACTCAAGGATTGAATCTTTTAAACTCACCTTTAAAGGTCTCCTTCCAAAATAAACTGTTTAAGACTTGATGTTTTTACATTACCATAGGTCAGCCCAAGTTGTACTTCTATGCTCAACTTCATAATGCTCTCCTACCCCTGTAGTCTGTATTCGCCTGTGATAGAAAACTGCCGGGGAAAACGAGCGAATCGGAAAAGCTGTACAAATGTACGTCAATTTGAACATTAGCTATGCAGTTAACCCGCCCTCAAGAAACGTTAGGCTGCCTGCAGACAGACCCACTAGATTGAGCGTCACAGTGTTTAGTCAATCAGAGGCGATACATTTGCATATCATTAATATTCATAAGAATCCTCTCCAGCTATCCCTGCTCTCGTTTTCACCTAACTAAAATAGCTTGAAACAAGACAACCACAGCATATTTTTTGTCGAAACCAACTCTCATGACATTATTTTAGATAAGAGACCACGACAAAATTAATGAAAATACGATGGAATGAGATCTTTAAATTGCCTATACTGCAATTGCGGATATAACCTAAAAATCGTGTCTTTAGGTAGAGATCTCTGGGTGATGTACTGGCTTTATAAACGGTTTTCTATAAATTTGTTCCATAATACAGGCCTAGTGATACAGATGCACTGTGGCGTATTTTTGCACTGCTGGAAGATGTGGTAAATGAAAGAATTAGCATAGAGCTTATGATAATGAGTGGCTGAGGATTCTATTCAGATTGTCATGAGCTGTCTTTTTAGAACTCATTGCTGAATTGGGCCCAGCATTGGAGAGAGGTAGCTGCAAAAATCATACCATCACAGTCTGCAACCATCAACCACAAGCACTGACATCCATTGGCTTTCTGGTCAGCGAGAACTGGCTGGCCTGCCTGTTGCAGCCACATTTTTCCTGATGATGCTATATCAATTTTCTATACATAGTGGGTGAACGGTCTTTGATATAACAGGAAGCGATTTCATTCCTTTAATGTCCAAGTTATATTTGACGCAAATATACGTTCAAATCTTGACCCATTCAGTGCTGTTTCAGGTGACAGTGGGTTTCCGATGAAACAGTGAACATAACTATAAAATGGAATACGCTATGGCTCTACAAAAATAGTAAAAAAAATATCTAAATTGCTGCCACTCTGGGACATAAATTCCAAAAACACTCAATGTGTTAAGGGCGTCTTGTTGAATATTTATATAGGAACAAAAAAAAAAAAAATTCAAAGTTTCAAAAGCTTTTGTTTAGACAGGGTTTTCTCTGCATGTTTGTGGTGTTAAACCCACTATGTGTAAGTTTTATTTTTTTCGTATGAGAATTTCTCCCATCTATCGGCAAAGTGGTATACTGCACACGTTTGAATAAAATGTATTAGCCCTTCTCTTCCCACGGTCCTCATTTTCCATGGTCCTCATTTTGAAAATGGCGGCGCAAAATGGATATTCTTCTTATTTGGTACCCAGCCACATCTATATATAAATGGAAATTACCAAGTTTACGGGAACACTACAATTTATTCATGGAGGTAATTACCATCATTTTACATTATATTTTTAAAATAAAAAATGTATTTTTAATAAAAGACGAAGATAAATAGAAGATAAATCATACACATAGTGGCTTTAAGGGCCAATAAAGCTCATTTTCATACAGTCACCATGTGGTTCATGTGTTTGCTCGTGCACAATAAATCACTTACAAAGACCGCCCTTTTCCACCCTTAGCTTACCTACCAATGCTGATTGGTCCACTCAACTATGGACCCAATAGTCTGTATGGAATATGCATTGAACATAAGCTTATGATGTGCTCTGGAAATAGGGTCTTTTAATTAAGCTGAAAGTAGGACAGAAGTCATATGGGGTGAAAGACTCCGGTAGGCGTGTAGGGAAGTGTGTGCAGCCAAATAGGCCTAGCTAAAATTCAGCTGTGTTTAATAGCATAGGCCGGCCACTATAGTGAGAAATGCCAGTAACCTGAAGCACAGAATGCAGACAGACTTCAATACAAATCTGACAAGCCTTAGACTGGGTTGTATATTTTACAATTTTGTTGTAATGAGATAAGGATCTGAGATATTAGGATATCACAGAAAAATAATAGTAGGCTATCTCAGAATAATAAGATAATATCTCAGTATAATGACATAGGCTACTATCTCAGAATAATGAGATACATGAGACGTTTTTTTATGTGGCGCAAACTGGCTTCCTTAAGACGGCGTGGAGTAAAACTTCTAAAATGCACAGTAGCTTTTAATCAACACTGAACCGTGTGGAGGAGGGATGTCAAAGAAAACTACAGCTCCCAGTGTGCTCTCCCGGGTCCGCCTTCACAGGAGCAGTTTCCTGACATAGGGCCGTAGTCGTAGTAACAAAGATATCCTTAAAGCAAATATATGTATAAGTGTCTTATTTATGTACACACACACACACACACACACACACACACACACTAACACATTTACCCAAATATCACCTTTGACCTTTTAAATATGAGGAGTCAAAGAGACAGCCACCCAGTGAAGGCAGTGAGTCAAATATGCCGGGAAAGAGAAGTGGCAGAACTGTCAAGCTTTGGATGGATGGGTGAAAATGTAGCAAAGGAGATGACATGCACATGACAAGGTCTTCTGTCCTGTAGTTTTGTGGCCTACAATTCCTCTGTGGCAGCTAGAGGTTCCCAAAGTTGACCTAGGTTTACTTGAGTTAAAAGCAGAAGACAACAACATAAACCTAGTCAGTGAGTTTCACAGTGAAATAGCAGAGAAGTATCAAGATCAAATTCAAATCTTTACTGACGGATCAAAAGATCCAGAAACAGACAGCACCGGAGCAGCTTTTATTGTTAAAGGATGGAATACTGAGTCATACAAGAGAACTGCAGATTTTCTGAATGTGTTCACAGTGGAGTTGTATGCTATTTTAATGGCAGTACAGTGGACAGCTCAGATAAGTAATTATGAGGTATTGGTGTGCAGTGACTCTGTATCAGCTGTCAGCTTTGCCTATTAGAGATGTGACAAGGCATTGAAATCACATTGATGTGGGTCCCTGCTCATATTGGTATTCCAATGAATGCGAGGGTGGATAAGCTAGCAAAGTAAGCAGTAAAAAAGGAAAGTGTAGACATCAATATTGCATTGTCAAAAGCAGAAGGCAAGTGCATTATATGGAAACAAATTAACCTAAAATACCAGCAGTACTGGGAGCAGGAGAGTAAGGGGAGGCATCTATTCTCAGTGGCTAGTAGAGTGACTGACTCAGTAACCTGTAAAAAAGGATGGTGGAAAAGGAAGGATGAAGTCACTAGGATGAGAATTGGTCACACATACCTTAACAACACACTTTTCCTCCTAGGAAAACACCAGAATGGACTATGCCTAGAATGTCAACAACAGGTACAGTGAAGAAAGACAAGAACTTTTTACAGAATTCAGGAAGTTAGGTATGGAAGATGTGTCAGTGAAAAATATTTTAGAAGTGGGATCAACTGGGAAGGGAAAGTGTTGGCTTTTGAAATACTTGAAATACACTGGACTCATAAAGAGAATTGAATGCGATAACCGACTGTACCTGGGGGTGGCAGCAATGCAACAAATTGGATGCCAGATGCCATTAAACGCCAAAGAAGAAGAAGAATGACAACGATCTTTAAGAACATCAACCGTCTCTGGAAGTTAAGAAGTCCTTCTTTGGCCCATGCTTTGGCCTCGTTGGAAGAATTTTCTTTCGTTGTATTCCATGCCCGCGCCAGTTCCATTTCTGAGAAAGCTGCCATTAAGGTCAAGACCACATTGAGGTATGTATTATGTCGTTCCTAATAGGCTACAAATGTAATATTGGGGAAACGCAGCGAGAAAATGGGGTGCGTTTCCCAAAAGCATCGTTGCTAACCAAGTAAGCAACTTTGTTGGTTGCAATGCAATTGCCCATTGCTAACCAACTTAGTTGCTTACTTATGGTTACAGAGAGATGCTTTTGGCAAACGCAGCCATGGTTGGGGCTATTTTAAATAGGAAGCGAGCGGACCCCTCGTATTGATTTGTAGTGTTGATACTTTGTCGTGATTATAGGAGACTACTATACCTACACGGAAGTGGAAATAGTAGCCTACTGTAAAAATGTAATTGAGTGAAAGTACATTTAGGCCACACCAATAAAATTAGTTGGTTCTCGGATTCGCCGCTTGAAAAAAATGCAAAATGAAATAAAAATAAAATTGAATTCGAACTCACACGAAGATAAAAAACGCCGTGGCTGATGGCTATAACACTGAAAAAAAACATTGCCGCGTTCACGTGACGTCGAAAACCAATCAAATCGCGCCTTTCACTTCAGAGCGCAAGAGACATGATATGAGGAAAGATGCTGGTGGATCCTGCTAGGCCAGTGTTTGCAATTATTAGAATATTTGATCAGAAGAGAAAAACATTTGACACGTGCATTGACATTAAAGAGGATGAGAACTTTGCGCAGTTGTAGGCTACTCACGGTGCCGATAGCAGTATGCTTGTGCAACTCTGTGGAGGTGAGTTTGATATTTAATTGATTGAGAGGCGAAAAACCCATTCAAAGTGTTTCGCCATCAAAATAAATCAATAAAGAAATGAATAGCAAATAGCATGTGTCTACACACTCACATCCTCGCGCGCACACACACGCTTCTCTTTCTCATGCAAAAAAAAAACGTCTCTTTTCTAGATTCACTGCACGTTGATGAATATCCATCTCCGTTGCGCTGATCACGGAGTTTAGTCACTATCTAATTGCTATCTGGTGAATCAATGCGATTTTGACGTTCTAATGCCCTGTGACAAAATGAGTTTGAACGTAGGCTACATCAGCCTAGACTTACTTGGTCACAGCCAGCTTACTTGGTGCTTAGATTCACAAACTTTTAAATAAATGACAAACCGTCAAACCTTTACATAACTGACAGAATTATGAATTTGTACATTGCCTAAAACCTGCATGACAAAAAGTGTGCTGTGAGGTGTGAAAGTTAAAGGTGCTCTAAGCGATGTGACGCATTTTTAGGACTAAAACATGTGTTGTTACATACAGCAAACATCTCCTCACAATCTGCTAGAGGTCTGTCCCCTGAACACACTGTAAAAAAACGCGGTCTCTGTAGACAGCCCAGGCTCCACAAACGACAACAAAAACACAGTGGGCAAACCTAGCATAACAAACGAAAACGAAACATAAGTGTTCCAGCCAATAAACGACAAGAAGGAAATGCTCCTTCATGAGTTTTTCAGGAAGCATGAGGGGGAGGGAGCTATCCTCCGTTTTGTTTGACAATACTTTGAACGTCAACAAGAAGAGCGCCTTTAAGTTTATAAATTAGGCCACATCTATTTTCCTAAACACATGAGTAAATGTCTTCAATGAACATTAACTGTGAATGTGCTAATTTACCATCAGAACATTTTATTTTTATTTTTATTTCGCTCGCTCGCTCCATATTTTTCCAGGAAAAATCCGAGAACCAACTAATTTTATTGGTGTGGCCTTAGCCTAATTTGCTTATTCTACTCAAGTAAAAGTTGAAAGCCAAGTAAAAGCTACCCATCTAAAAATCTACTAAAAGTAGGCTAGGCAGTGGCGTGGGGAAAATTTCCGAGGAAGCCAACTAGCCAAGTGAGACACAACCTCTGTGTATGTTTTACGGGGGTTGGGCAGATAGTCGTACGTCGCAGTTTATATGTTGCTATTTCATGTAGTCAGATGAACCATCAGAGCATCCAGCATCATTTTACCAGGACACGCTTGTTATCTAACCCTTGTTATCTCCCTCATTCACGCGCGCACACACACACAGTTCTTCTAAACATCGCATTCATGCACCCACCCTCCCAAAAGCAACAAGCTACTTAATGCACAGCACACATTTGGCAGTGCCAGATGCGAATTCATTCACCCTCAGTCAGAAGCTGTAAAGTTTTACGTCCACGTCAAACGACTTGTACGCCCTATGTGAGATACACAAATGCTTTTCACTTTTCCTTATCCTTCATATAGTCTATATATAAAAATAAATGTAAATGCTCACCAGCTACCAGCAAGCCACTCAGAATTTTTTTTTCATAATAAACTTTGGTCCTCGTCTTGCCGTAGTCCGAGTGACTCTGATTAAGTGACCGAGATAACCAATCAAGTCCTTTCTGTCTAAATCTAACCAACTACCTGAAGGCATCACACAATGTAAACGAATTAGATGCAACTAAGGCGGACCTTGGCATCTCCAGCTTTCACCAAATTGGTGTGCCAGTTTGAGAAGGTGGAAGAGCCCGTGCCTATTAAAAAATTCTCAGGTGCAAGCTATTGAAGATCTTTCAAATAGGAACATGTACAGGCCACCGTCCCTGATAGCAAGGTTTTGCTGGCCCACGACTGGGCCACTACATTTTTGCCTAGTCTCTGACAGTTGGCCCAATTCTGGCTGGGCCCTCGGCCCAGAAGTGGCCCAATTACGTAAAGCAGACTGTTATTGTTATCAATGGCCCAATTCTGGCCCACATACTGTGAAATGACTCTCATTGTTTGTGATGGCCCAGGTCTGGCCCACTCACTATAAAATGGCTCTTTTAGCTTCTGTTGGCTCAGGTCTGGCCCAAATACTGTAAAATTACTCTTATTGTGTCTAACGGCCCAGGTCTGGCCCACACTTACAAATCTGATTGCTGAGTGCTGGCTGGGCCCCTGGGCCTTTACTGGCCCACATACTATGAAAAGAGCCCTGCCTGTCTGTCCCTGTGCCTGTACTGAAATAAATTGGATGTGGCCTAGGCTTAAGCTACCTGGTGTTTGGTTTCCTTTGGCTAGGGTTCAGACATTTTGCATGAAGTGAAACCGGCTGATGCTTCAGGCTACTAGGAACTAGGAAAAAGTACATAAAAGCATGTTTTTATTTATTTAAAATACTTATTTTTTATTCATGTGAACACAGAAAATTAGCCATTGAACTCAACAAACACAATGACCAAACCAAACATATAGATTAACTGATTAAATTAAAACTAAACTAAAACACATGCACACACAACAAATGCACACACACAAACACAGATTAAAGCTTCTCTAGAAGACGCTTTTTCCTCCCGCCCTCCCTATCCGCTGACAAAAGGAGCCACCTCTTCATTATTTTCTCTACCTCAGCTTCTGTGGCCATATTTGCCATGGGGTTTTTCCTGACAGCACCTTTGGTAATTGGAGAAAATACAACATTGACATAGATTAAATACATAATAAATACATAATCTTTATATATTCACATCAGCGGGTAGGCCTATAATCACTGGCGCAGCCCCTGTTACTGACTTATGTCCCCCCAAAGCTGGGGAAGGCGAAAATACCCCAGTAATGAATTGCCAAAAAAGTTGGTTCATGTGAGAATAAATTAACATAGCCATAATGCGACGTAGGCCTATATTTTCTGCTGGTTAGATGTAGCTGAATGAAATAATGTTTTTGAAAGTAGCCTAAAGTCCAATTTAAAAATCCCTGCTACGGAACACTCCGAATAAGTGACAATGGAGGCTATGCTACAGTTTAAAGGGCAACGCAATATAATTGCAAGGTATTCACAATAGGCTTTCTAATTTAGAAACTGAAGGACCACTCCTGGTTTGCCTGGGCTGCCAAACTGACCTATTGTTTTAACCTATTGATTTTGTCATTTATCGTCAACACAATAGATAGCCCAACATCTAATGGAGAGCCCATGCCTGTTCATAGCCCTGGCTCTTTTATGTGCGCACAG
The DNA here is from genome assembly GCA_017657215.1 of Limnothrissa miodon. Lineage (NCBI taxonomy): Eukaryota > Metazoa > Chordata > Actinopteri > Clupeiformes > Clupeidae > Limnothrissa > Limnothrissa miodon. Next base: position 56,105 of record JAGFZM010000106.1, on the reverse strand, counting down.
TTGATAAGAACTGATTAATTGTTAATTGTTCCACCCTTAAATCAGAGAAAATGTATTTGTGATACTATGCATAGGTTTTCGTTACACACACTTGTTGAATTGTAAAGCTATCTTCACTGATAATTGACAATGATAAAACAAAAAGCAGAGATGTCACTTACCCTGCAGATCGGTGTCCGAAAAGAGACAGTTTCGCGCCGCCTTGGTTTACAGCTATTGACAGTCGGCCCATGTTCGTTGTGTATGTAGTCGGCCGAGCTGCTTGAATCAACCCATGTTCGTTGCCGCGAATCGGTCATTATTTGCTCTGTGGGTGTAGTAGACCGATGGCCACGGAATCGGGCCATCTCGGGTAGGCTACTAGTCAGCCACACATATAATTTAAATACCGCGAACAGCTTGTAGGGCAGAAAAAAACTTTATGCATTATGTTAAAACTTTTATCCTAACACAAGTGGACACATTATTCACATTTGTTGTTGTTTTGGTCTTGATTGTTTTGGTTGCAGTTCCAATTGTGGGGTATGTTGCTAATGATGAGCTCTCCTGCCAACTGCTGCTAAACTTGATTAAGTTTGTGTTAAACTTGATTATTGTTTTGGGGTAGGCCTAAATGTTGCTAATGATTCAGAGTATCGTTGTGTTGTCATAATGTGCATGTTGCCAGCACTCAGCCAATCTCCGGCTTGTCTATGAACACTTTCTCAGTGTCAGGCCATTTAGTTTGTTACATCTGTCAACCGCATGTGTCCAGCTTAGGCGGTAGCCTATAAAGCAGACATCGGGCCGACTCAGAAAAAACGTAATCTTGCCTACTATTGCTTAACGACATTGGCCCATTCCCGATAAACAGTGTTTCGGCCGACCTGGACCTCGGCCGACAGCGCCAGCACTCAGCCGTAATCGGGCCGACTGTGCTTGCTATCTGGGGTGTTGCATAATTATGCTTCCAAACTTAAAATAGGGTTTCTTAATTCATTTCAGACTATGTGTTTTTCTGATATAATGCAGAGAGCAGGGCTGCCAACTTTAAAAAAAAAAAAAAAAAAAATCACAGGTTAGTATAGGCTATATTTGGTAGCTTGTTACTCTAACGTTATCGTTAGATGTTAAAGACTTCTCAATTCAATTAAATTCAATTTTATTTATATAGAGCATTTTTACAAAAGGCGTGTCACAAAGCGCTTAACACACGAGGCCCAATGAGCAACAGGGGCAAGGAAAAACTCTGTTTTGTATGGAGGATGTGTAGCCATGACATGACCAGGTTAATGAAAGTGTTTTCAGTGAGAGGGTGTTTTCTGTTGTGGCCCTTAACATAACTAAGACAAAAAACAACTTGGCCCTTAATTGCACTCTTTCTGCCAACATGACCTAAAGATGGCTTATTTGGAGCCATTCTACCAATGGGAGCCTTCACCAAAAATTATTAAGGTCGTCAAAAAGGCCACAGTCATGTAGGCTACAACAAACAACTAAACCAAATGCATTTATTTTTCTAGACAAGTTTCGTTTCGGCCAAAGTGAAGTGAATCAATGATGAATGAAAAAACTGCTGGTGAGTAAAAATTGTTAAATAAAATTGCTTAGCGTCTTTACGCATGAGTATGTTACTATTCGTATAAGAGGGCGCTGCTACTGCTAATTGCAAGTGCCATTTTCACCGCTGTAGGCAACACGGCGCTGGCGAGACCCTTGGTTTGCGTTGTAACGACTCATATTTATCATCTTAAACAGTATGAAACGGATTAATTAACTGAAAAAAAAAGTTGCCTAGTGGCCCTTTAATTTGTGTGTGTGCACAGAAAGAAATAGGAAGAAGTGCACTACCCAATGTTCAAGTTACAAAACATTTTTTTACAACTACGAGTCAAAACCAGTGGTCAAAATCAGAGCCTATCAGAAATTTGGCAACAATGTCGGGAAACAAGCACAGGGATCCCACTAAAATAGCATAAATCTGATTCTTTCCTATTAGAATTAAGCCAATTCATTTGTATCAATATTCCTATTGTGTTGTACATGCTGTTTCACTGTTCTTTCAATTTTGCCTTGTTCAAGTTTATGTTCCTGTTCGAGTTTTATCTACTGTGCATAGCTGAAATAGTTGCTAATTTTAACGCATGCACAACACCATATATGGAACCAAAATAATCACCAAAACTCCAATAATAAAAGATAATTATTCTAATTTGTAATCATATCCTAATTTGTAAAAGCGTCAGCTAAATGTAATGTAAAACAAGTGAATGCATATTGCATACAGAAACACCCCACCCCAGTGTCTGCTGGACGTAAAGTAAAAAAAAAACAGAGATGGCAGACTTCACCACCTGGAAAACGCACACAGAGCCAGTCAAAACGGCACTGCACTGCAAAACATTGCAGAACCAAACCGGTCCTTGGTGCTGAAAAGGTTGGGGACCCCTGAAATTATGGCCGGGGCCTTTATTTACTTATTTACTTAGATTACCCAAAGCCCAGGCCTTAATTTTCGGCAGGCTTTAATAACAGGCAGACCTTTCTTTTTTTTTTATTGACCTGGGAGGCAGAGTGTGCTATTGTGCCAAGCTCAATTACACTAGGCTACATGTAGGCTATGATTTTTTTATTATTGCATCCAGCAGATCGAGACATGTTAGAGTTGCCAGGATGGTGTCGGCTTGTGCACGAGCAGAACGCATTTGCCAGCTTTGGATGCATATTAAATGCTTGCCTTTTTTTTCCCCCTTCAGTCTTGTGTTGCCAGCAGCTGGAACGTGTGATGGCGGCCAGCTCTGGTCATGCGGATCCTTCAACACACAACAGAGGACGAGATGGAGAGGAAAAGCAGAGACGTGTCAGACAGATCAACTTTGGCCAATGCAATGCAATCCACTAAACAACCTAAAGAAAATAAAGGGACATCTTATGATTGCCCGCAGTGTTGGAAAAGTTATGCCTCTCCTTCAGGCCTTCTGCATCATAAGAAAACACATACTGAAGAGAAGCCACACCAGTGTTCATATTGTGGGAAAAAGTTCATCTGCTTTAGTAAAATGAAAGTACACCAGAGAATCCACACTGGAGAGAAGCCTTATCAATGCAATGACTGTGGGAGAAAGTTTAC
>JAGFZM010000106.1:31772-52986 GCA_017657215.1 Limnothrissa miodon | reverse complement strand
TAAAAGTACACCAGAGGACCCACACTGGAGAGAGACCTTATGTCTGCACAGTTTGTGGGAAAAGATTTATTAACTCAAGTTCCCTTAATAGTCACCAAAAGGTGCATAGTGGAGACAGACCATATGAATGCACATTATGTGGAAGCAGGTTTGCAAGATTGCTTGAGCTGAAAATCCATAAAAGGTTTCACAGTGGAGAGAAACCATATCATTGTACTCAGTGTGACAAACGTTTTACTCAGCCAGCGCATCTGAAGACTCACTTGAGGTGCCATACAGGAGAAAAGCCATTCCACTGTTCATTCTGTGGGAAAGACTTTACTCAGAGTAGCCATCTTAAGGTCCATGTCAGGACACACACAGGAGAAAAGCCGTATCAGTGTCCTCAGTGTGATAAGTCATTTACTACAAGTGATCATCTGAAGACGCACCTGAGAGTCCATACTGGAGAGAAGCCATATCCCTGCTCTAAATGTGGGAAGTGTTTTTCCCAGAGTAGCGAGCTCAAAATGCATCAAAAACATAAAAAGTGTGTGAAGTCAGGAGGCCTAAAAATACATTTGAACTTGCATGACAAACCATCTTGTTCCAGTGAAAAGACCAGTTCATGTGGATCACAGAAACGCCAGAGAATCACCAAAGATGGAAGATCTCCAAATACCAGAGAGAGGCCGTACTATTGCTCAGAGTGTGGGAAAGCTTGTCCCAGTTTGGAGGAGGTGGAGAACCACAAGAGAATTCACGCCAGAGAAAAGTCTTACAACTGCACACAGTGTGGGAGCACCTTTGACAATCTAAGTGAACTCTCAAAACATAAAAAGCTTCACACAGGTGAGAAACTACACACACACACACGCACACACACACCCACCATTAAATATGTCAGATGAGTCTCTCAAAGAAGAAATTCAGAGAGAGTGTCCATGGCATTGTAAATTACTCTGGGTCATTTCATGTGACGTCATCCAGTGTCAGCAAAATTGACAGGCCATCATCTTGGAAAATCAGTTCTGTCCATCACTTACACCATTTTGACTTTCAACATATTTTCTTTTTCTTTCTTGACTTCTATTCCCATTTCCTGCTCTCTTCTTCCTCTCCCTCTCTCCTTTTCCAGAAACCTCTCTGCAGAGAACTCAGCAGAAACTGCAGGTTGGACCAGAGTCTCCTGTTTCTCCTGTTCCTCCCAGGGACTCCACATCACTGCATGTTCCACTGAAGACTCTGACAATACAGGTGATGGACTGCAGACATTTACTGGGACAGAACAGCTCACTGACTCTCCCTGGGGGAGAACGAGGTTAGTATGTATACACATGCAATTGAGTAGAGAGCACACAAGGAAAGCAACTACCAGAGGTGGACAATTCCAGGTTCATAAAGTAATAACCCTGCCATGTTTTCCTTCTAACACAGGTGAGTTCAGTGAGAAGTTGATGTACCTGTCTTGAACGTTCATTACCATCAGCTGTGTTAAAAGGAAAACATGGCAGGATTTTTACTTTATAAACCTGGAATTGTCCACCTCTGGCAACTACTACCGTATTTCCTGAAATTATGTCCGGGGCCTTTATTTACTTAGATTACCCAAAGCCCAGTCCTTAATTTTAGGCAGGCTTTTGTAGCAGATGTTGAATGGACGGATAGGCAAGGTGGAATGATGCACACTGACACAGGAGGATGGGGTGTCTGCAGATCTGTTTACTGAGCATAGAATGGAACAGTTAAGCACGCGTACACACACGGTCAGACTCTCTCTCCCATTCCCCTTACGGCATTCACAATGCAACTCTTACAATACATAAGTTGATATAAGATGATATAGATAATATAATATACATTTCAAAACGATTACATATAAATGACATTAATATAAGCTATGGTATAATAATTGCATACAGGATCATATAATCAGTGCAGGCTACATGAATCTGTAACTATGTAAATTAATGATACATAGTGTAACACTGTGTCTAAGATGGCAGTCTCGTTTCACAGGTCTAACGGTAAATACACAAGTGGACACACATAAATAAGAATGTAAATAATCTGATATCAATATAGATCACTAGCAGGACACATTTTATTTTTAAAGAACCGCTATGACCGTTTCATACCTGAGCATAGAATGGGACAGTTAAGCACGCGTACACACACGGTCAGACTCTCTCTCCCATTCCTACAACCAACGGTAAATACTGTATTAACTTTTAACGGTAACTGATAACCTCATTAACATTCATATTCAGTAACCTAACATTTATAACTTAGAAAAGTTGTGACATTGGTTTGTTCATTGTGAAATATTTACAGTACATTAGTTAGAGTAGGGTTCATTAAGTATACAATGTGTATCAAATTAGTTACAATAAGGTTCATTAGTTACATTAAATGACGCTAAAGAAGATAATACAGTACTATAAGGCTACAAATACACATTCCTTTTAGATATTCGCCATGACAAAGTGGAAAGGTCATCATAAAGTATTCCTAACAGATCATGTTACTATTTACAAGTATTTCCCAATCAAAATCTGTTTTCTAAATAGATGATTAATGACATATTATCGTGACAGAAAACAATTGTGGCTTACCCTTTACGGCATTCACAATGCATTGGTTGCTTAGCAACATCACGCAGCTCTGGTGCACGCAATATTTAATAGGAAAATAATATTATATACAAAACATTGGCACAAATGTGCAGAGATTTGATGAAATTCACCAATAGAATTAAAGAAAATAATTAACAAAATATTTTACTGCTACACTTTAATAACAGGCAGGTCTTTGTTTTTTTTTGATTGATTTTTTGAATTTTTATTATTGCATCAATAAAATTACGCTATGCCTATTGAATTGCTTGGTATCTGCTCTCCGGTCGGAGTTGTGCGAGTGCATCCTTTCCAGAAGCGCAGGGAAAGCTACGAATGAAGTTGTCTTCACTTCCATCGTGTTTCAGCGATAGTCCAGAGACTTTAAATCAGGGGGGTCCAGGCCCACAAGGGGGCCTCAGCGAGCTCTGTGGTGGGTGGTGTCACATTTTACAGTCATTCCCAATTGAGAGTGGCCGCGAGACTCACGTAAAACATGAGTCACGGCATTACGAGATGTGTCACTGCAGCTACCGCCGCTAGGAGGCAGCACAAGACCTCTCTAATGATTGCACAACATTCTGAGAGTTAAGCGGAGCAAGAGACGTTAGTTTACTTCCGTGTTCAATTTTTGCAATATGCAGTTTGGTCTGATATAGTCAAATTTTTATGCTAGAATTACTTTACATTTTTTTACATATATTTTGGACCCTATGGCTTAACAGTCAGCCTGCGCCAAGTAGCAAATCCCCAGCTTTATTAGGAATTCTAACACAAAATACCGATACACCATTTCCAAAGAGACACAGAAAACACGACTGTTCCTTGCCCACAAACACACATGAAAAACGGTCTGACTCCAGCTCTAACACCATGAGTCAAGCCTGGATTCTATGAACTAGTTATACAACTAGTTAGGCCTATGTTCATTTGTGTTCTATTTTCGCAATAGGCCTAATGCTTTTGGTCTGTTATGTTTGAGTAGGCCTACGTGAAGAAACTTTGTTTTACCTTCTTTTGAAGCCTCTTCAAAATCCACCGAAAACTACATCCATTAATGAGGATTTAACTGTAGGTTAAATCAAAGTCCTTCTCCTATAAAAACGTCTCTGGCAGAATTTCACCTTCAGCTGAGTTAACGGTGCTGCGACAAATAGGCCTATATGTGCCGAATGCGGTTTGCCCTCTGCTCATATTGCGTTCAGTAATGCTGCACCGTGCCAGTGGCATTTTTTATTGTAAGACAGGCATTTTTTTAATTTTTTTTATTTGAAGTTCTAAATGAGCACGTAGTTCATTTGTTGAGAGGCGCGTTTTAGCAGAATTGTATACCGAGTGACAGCAACGGCGGGCAGCAGGGCAAGCAACTCTTACCCTGTCCCATTTTGTTCGCAACAACTGCACATTGCAACCTTTGCCAGCTTTATCCAGTTGTATTCTCACAAACGTGGATATTTTAATTTACTGAGACAAAAGGCAAATAGGCTATATGTTCACAGCGAATGAGCAATGGAATTATTACAGGACTCCCATAATGGAGTTACTACCGGACTCCCTATGATTATATATCTTCAAATTTCTAGTTGGTTTCATGCTTTATACTGACAAAATATGTTACAAAGACAACTGTTGGCCGGAACGCAGCAGAACGCAGTTCCTTACTTCTGTATTTTAGTCTTTTGGGTTGCGCCATTTTATTCTGCGTTCCGGTAGGCCTACTTAGCTGAAACTGATCCGACACAGCGACACTGGCCCGAGAATAGACAATTTCACAAGACCGATAAAAGACTACATTACCCACGAGACACGACAGTGCCCCATCATATGCAGCCACTGTCCCAACCAATCGCAAGGGAAGCAGTGCAAACTGTCACAATTTATACTGTGAATGTCATGATGGCATTGTTCACAATGGCACTACAAGTTTCCCTATGATTAGATGCATCACGCTGGTCTGGTTCATGTTGTTTTAATGGTTTTTCAGTATCATGTTTTTGTGAATGAGGAAAAAGTAGCCTATGCCCATAGGTTATTGCTTGGAAGAATGATTATGATAGTTTTTGAAACAACACATCCAAAAGACTCACAATGTCACCGAACAAATGTCAAATGTCTTACAATTAGAGTTTCTGCACTTATTTTTTCCCACTTCAAACAGTGGTTATAGTTGTACTTTTTAGTTAATGCAAAACGCTTATTATTTTAAAATGTTAATGCACTGACCGTGCAAGTGTTTCAATCATCCCGACAGTGCCTGCTCGCAGCAAAAGGCGTTTTTTTCCTTGACTAAAAAATATTGACATTTCATACTGTAGGATATGTTAGGCCTACATCATCAATTCATCTGTTGTTTAAAAGTGATAATATTATCGCTCTTAAAATGAGCCCCCAGGTTTGACTTCAGATCAGTAGGCCTATTGCACATCGACACGATTTTCCCTGGGTCTGTCTAGTATTACAAGCTGTATGGGATGACAAAATTTCATGTTTGAATTGTGAATGGTTTACGAGAAAATCTCAATGGTTAATTCGTCCCCCAGTTCAATCGTCCCGGCTTTCCCCTACAGATGAGCGTTTTACGCCCACAGGCTCTCAGCAGCACCCATCATCTCAATTGCATTGTGTATAAAGATCGGGGGGAGGGGGGAGTCTATACGTGCAAACGATCTGCTGGGAGGATGGGCGACCAATTGTTTACTAAAATAGCCTACCTATATCCCTAAATCCCTCATTCGCAACCAGCACAAAATGCATGTCCTTGTGAAGACTTTTATTGAATTGAAGTACTATTTCACATCTTACACTCAAAATTACACATTGCAATAACAGAACCCCGTTCTGGAGCCATAGGCTACTGTGGTCCAGTGGTTCTCAAACTTTTTTATTCATTCCCCACTTAGAAAGAAGGAGAATTTTCGCGCCCCATCTGACCTGTATCAACACCCCCGCTTTATGATCAGCTCCCATCTCGCAAAGAGCGGAGACATCGTACATCTTTCGCTAATGCAGCTTTCACCATTCGTTTTTCCTACTAACGGTATTCTGCGAGTTTTCGTTGAAAAAAAAGTGATGGGCTTATTAGCGTGATTTGGGTGTGAAGTCTCCAAGCGCAATGTTAGGCCTTATACTGTCTGCTGCCAGTTGTCTAAGACACAGAACACACATGAGTCACTCGTCATCCCCAACTATGAATCTAAACGCAAACGCATCATACTTTCTTTGGTTGACTCTTCTTTTTTTTGTCCGCCTGTCTTATTCTCATTCTCGCCATATTTTGTGACTGTGCGCCCATATGCACCGCAAATACTGCACAAAACATTTTTGCCCCACTGCTTGTATCAAATTCGTCCATTTTTTTTAACCATTAAACGTGATACTGGTGCACACATTGTGTAGCCGTTGTGTAGCCTATGTCGCAATTTATGCCGACATCTATTTTGTCTCAAAATGGTTTCAGGCTGGCTTCATTTTTCTGGTTTTCTATCAATCGTCCCGGCTCTCCCCTACAGAAGGGGCGTTTTGCGTGTTTTAAGGTGTTTACATGCTAAGTATGAATCCATTGTGAGTGGGAGCTCTTTTGTTGAGTAGCCTAACCTTTAATAAAGACAGACACAAAATGCTCGTTTTATTCCGATTCCTCGCGCCCCACCTGCAGTACCTCTGAGAAACGCTGCTGTAGTCCATAGCCAGGTGAACACGCGTGTAGTCTAGTTCATTTATTGTGAGGCGCGTCCTTTGCAACTGAGTCGGCGGCAAGGTGGGGCATTTGAGGGCCCAGCACAGGTCGAAAAACGTTAGGCTTTCATTTTATTAATATTTTAAAATTAATATGAAATGAAATAAAAGAAATAAACTGGAGATCGTAAATTGCACTCGCATAACACGCTCGTTCAATGATCATTGGTCGCTGAGTAAACTTGATTCATTTTATTTCAATGTGCCTGTTGCGCTGCAGCGCGCAGAATCGTATCGTTTTTATCCGTTTTTATTTATCACCTTTGGTTCGCCAAATGGATGTATGAAAATTAATTTCAGAAAATGGTTTACAATTGCCCGTTCATTGCCTGCAACCTTTTTGACAGTAAGCCCTTTGCTTTTTTCACTTCTTGCCAACCTAGGCCTATTAAGTAAGAAGAATTAAGAATAGTTAAGAATAGTTGATCGCATTGCATTTGTGTTTCGTAGAGGCAATACGTGACTGTCTTATGTCAGTGCTGCCTGATGCCTGGCTACTCCCCGATTGCTCACGATGGACGTTAAAATGATTATATGATATGGGTATGACAACTCAGAGTCTTGATGAGTTCACTGTTGTGCGTTGATCACAGCCATCTTTCCAATCGGGACTATGCGTCAGCATAGTTCACTGTATTAATTAGGCAATTTTTATTGAATTGAATAATTACTATATTTAGTCTATGGTTGGTTAACACAAACATGAAAACAACACTCAAATAACAGACTATTTACAGTAACAAAATAACAGTAGGTTATTCAGTATAACTAGCCTATTTCAGCTCAACTTTATTTCCTGACGGCTGTATGTTAGAACACTCGCGGTCGCGGGCGCTCCCAAGTGCCACCTGGTGGTCGTTTGGGTACACTGCAGCTTCTTTAGAAAAAAAATAATTAAATAGTGCGTGACACACTCATGACGCACGGGAGGTTCGTGCGTGCAGCCGGGCCATTTCATGTGACGCTGACTGTACATTTTTTAGCAGTGGGCAATCAGGAGAACGATCATGTTGCCTTAGTTAATTTTATCCCTTGGCTGACCAAAAAATGTACTAAAATCGTCCTCCAAAAAAGTGTCTCACTGAGTGAGACAGTGAGACAGTGTCTCACTGATTCACCTTCAGCAGCTAATAGTAATGACCCAAGCATACTGGACCCATGCAAGTGAGAAAGCTCCAAAACTTTCAGGTCGTAGCGCTAGCAATGCTGAAAAACATCAAGATAGTTACCTGAACTATGGTTGTAGTTGATTTTGTCGAAGTTAATAAATTGAATATAAATTGAAATAATTGAATTGACATACACACAAAATGAGATGACACATCACAGCAACTGCCAAGAAACTTTAATGGGACAATTTAAAGGCCACGTTTTTCAGTTACAAATGGCTTACTGATGTTTTCCTTAAATATTTTACATTACGCGTTTTTTTTCTTTTGCATAAACATATCTAGATGTAGTTAACACGTTGTTTCTTTGACATTTTTTTTGTCATTCTTACTGCAAACTTATACGAGCGAGGGGGGCCTTACAATATTGTTTGGGGGAAAAGGATGACTCGGGCAAAAAAAGGTTGGGAACCACTGCTTTAAATGACTTTCGTATCATATCAATGATTTAGCATATCAGATTTTCTCCTGAGCGCCATAGTTTCTGCGTTTTTTTTATTTCGTCTCCATTGCTTAATGTTCTTTAATGGTCTTAAAACCTGTCTGAATGCTGAACGATAACTTAAAGCCACTATGTGTAGGATTTATCTTCTATTTATCTTCGTCTTTTATTAAAAATACATTTTTTATTTAAAAAATATAATGTAAAACGATGGTATCCTTTTTGCGCCGCCATTGTCAAAATGAGGACCATGGGAAATGAGGACCGTGGGAAGGGAAGGGCTAATACATTTTATTCAAACGTGTGCAGTATACCACTTCGCCGATAGATGGGAGAAATTCTCATACGAAAAAAATAAAACTTACACATAGTGGGTTTAATAATAATAATACATTTTATTTAAAAGTGTCTTTCAAAACACTTTTGAAACATAGAAAACAAAGAATGTAAACAATAAAAGCAGAACACAAGAACATAAACGACAATAAAGCAAGGACAAGCAAGGCATAAACATAAAAAGGGGGATATCAGAGGGAGTATGCAATCTGGAACAGATGAGTTTTTTTTTTTTAGTCTGGATTTAAACAGGGGGAGAGAGTCAGTGTTGCGGATGTCAGGGGGGAGTGAATTCCAGAGCTTTTAGCCCACTCTGCTCCCCATAGTGCTGAGGCGAGCAGAGGGGATGATGATGGGGGTAGAGGAGGAAGAATGGAGGGAGTGAGAGGGAGTGGCAATGTGGAGAAGTTCGGAGACATAGGGAGGGGCAAGGTTGTGGGTGGCCTTAAAAGTGAGGAGAATGATTTTTAATTTCTAATCTAAATTTAACCGGGAGCCAGTGGAGATGCTGAAGTGCCCCCGGTTATTACATTTACATTTATGTATTTAGCAGACGCTTTTATCCAAAGCGACTTACAAAAAGAGGATAACAATCAAGCTACATAGCAGAAACCTTAGGAACATAGTGCTAGGGAATAGTGCTTCAGTTCATTTTAGTGCTAGGATAGAATATGTTCTCTGAATAGCTGGGTCTTTAAGAGCTTTTTGAAGGCCTCCAGAGATGGCCCTGTTCTGATTGTTTTTGGTAGGTCATTCCACCAGCGTGGGACCAATCCCGGTCATTATTATAAGTCTGGCCATAATTTAAGGAAATACGGTATGTCCTGTTAGGTCTGTGACATGTAGGTGAATGGATTTTGACATTAATATACAAGCAACAAAAGGTTTACATTAGGTTTTTTTTTTTTTTTAAGTTCTCTATTAAAGCTATGGTCCATGATTTTGAATATTTGTAATTATTATCAACTTGGTTTATATTGTGATTATGGTCCTGTGGACCGATCTTCACAATATGAACGGGACGGATGGTTCCCATTGGCTCCTACTCTCCATCCAATCCCCTCATCTCCCCTGCTCCTTGTCATCCCGCCTCGTCCCCTCCCACTCCTCCTCCGTTTCCGATTACTCCCCCGTGATTAGCTTAGCAGCTATGGTGGAGTAATCGTTGTACACTGAGGGGAGGTATTTGGTTTTGGGGGGGCGGGATGCTTTTTTCAAATCTGTCTCAGAGGCTCAAGTGATTTTCAGAAACGTAGACCATAGCTTTAATTGTACTAACAGTGATGGGGAAAATGTGATATTTTGCCTGCTAATATGAGTGCATTTAATAATTTTTGTATTTACACTGAACAGTTGACACTATTTACAAACAAAAAAATATTTTTATTTTACGTTATTTTACTGTCCCCTTATCCAGGGCCCAGGAGTTTTACTATTAATGGTAAAACAATAAACGATTGCCATCAAGGACTGCCAAGTCATGTAGGAACTTACAAGAAGAAGGAAAAGTTGCAGATGAAAAATCCTCTGCAGCACAGCACAAAGAGCACAGGGAGTCAAACTGTCTCCAAAGTTCATCATTACAAGGGTATAGTTAAGCAGAAGGAGCGGTTTCACTGCAGCCAGTGTTTGAAAAGTTTCAGCAGTGCTCAATCCCTGAAAACCCACAAAATCATCCACACAGGTAAAAAAGCCCACACCTGCTCATTATGTGGGTCAAGCTTCACCCAGTCAGGAACATTAGTGACACACATGAGGATTCACACTGGAGAGAAACCATTTGAGTGTTCTGATTGCCACAAGAGGTTTGTCACTTCCTCCCAACTAAATGTACACAAGAGAACCCACACTGGGGAGAAACCATACTCGTGCACAGAGTGCGGAAAAAGTTTTGCCCAGAGTACAACGCTGAGCATTCATAAAAGACTGCACAGTGGTGAGAAACCATACCAGTGCAACAACTGCAGCATGACTTTCACAAGTTCACAGAGTCTAAGAAGCCATAAGCGAGTCCACATCAAAGAGAAGCCGTACCACTGCTCTGACTGTGGAAAGGTATTTACCCATTTTCACTTGCTGCGGGAGCACAGACGCGTTCACACAGGTGAGAAACCTTACAGCTGCTCTGACTGTGGGAAGAGTTTTAGCGGACACAATGTACTCAAAGCCCACCAGAGAATACACACGGGAGAGAGACCGTACTCGTGCACTGTGTGTGAAAAGAGTTTCCGTCAGCTGACTCATATTCGTCAGCATATGAGAATCCACACTGGGGAAAGGCCTTTTAACTGTGACGTCTGTGGGAAAAACTTTAAAGAGAAACGTTATCTAAAGTTTCACCAGGCATGGCACTTAGGACAGAAGAACTACACCTGCACGATTTGTAATAAGAATTTCACCAGGGGGTCTACATTGAAAATGCACAAGAGAATCCACACAGAATAGAAGCCATTCATGTGTTTGCGGTGTGGAAAACCTTTTTCTCAGTCATCTCGTTTAAAGAGGCACCAGAAGAATAAATGTTTTTAAATAGAGAAGTCCTTGTTCAGATGCCATTCATTCAGCAGGCTCATTTTTGGAAACAATAATGTAGTTACACAACTTAAAATTCTTGCGCCAACAGAATATACTTGACCCCAACCGATTTGGCTTTAAAGCAACACGCCACCGTACTTCAGTATTAAAATATGTTCTTCCCCTAACTTAGATGAGTTGATACATACCTGTTTTGTCTCTGCGTGCACGCAATCGTTCTGGTGCGCGATGTTACTTTCTTAGCATTTAGCTTAACCCAGTTCTTTCAATGTACACCAAACAGCCTTGAAGTTAGAAGCCACCAAGCAAATCCACGTCTTTCCTATTTACATGCTGATACTCGAATAGTTATTTAAGATGGTTGTGGTGACACAAAATAAAATGTAGCGATTTTCTAAGAAGCCACCAAGCAAATCCACGTCTTTCCTATTTACATGCGGATACTCGAATAGTTATTTAAGATGGTTGTGGTGACACAAAATAAAATGTAGCGATTTTCTAAGAAAATAACAAGGGGAACTATATATGGCGGAAGAACACTTTGGAGCCCTTCACCGTCGGCGGAGTAATATCCTCACTCCTGATAAATCTTCTCCTCCATTGACTGTATATGTTCTCCCCCAAGGATGTTACTGCGCCAACGGCAAAGGGCTCCCACTAAGCACTCGGTGAGTTGCACATTTTTTAAAACGAATGTTTAGGGTGGTTTTAAGCACAGGATTAGCAGTGCACATAGAAGGCAATGCTGGAGCAGGTGGAGTCAATTCTAAAGCAGGCAAATAACGGAGACAGGAGCAGAATTTGTCCAGAATTTAATTCAAGGCTCTTAATATTCACCCTCCTTACATCTGAGACACCTCCGCCTTTAGTGTCATGTTCCCCAAGCGGTGGAGCTCCCTTCAATAATTGGGGTCCAGTATCACTCTGTGGTGGGATATTTCATGCATGACTTGCCACTTTGATGTATATTATCTCTTATTATCAGACTGGGTTAAAAAGGCCTCCTATTCAACTGTTTGCATGTGTGTGTGTTTTAATTAATTGATATGAAATTTTATACTTTCTAAGTGGAGCTTTTCATAATAAATATCTCACCATAACAACAACCCAATGCTATACTGATTTTATTAATGTATTATTATATGAATGAACTGAATAACAATAAATTGATCTGTAAAGTGATTTGTCATTATTGAATGAAACATATGTTCTGTCTACTTCAGGGGTGTCAAACTCAAATTCACAGTGGGCCAAAATTAAAAACTGGGACGAAGAGGGGGTGGGGGATATATAGTGCATATATATATATATATATTTGCAAAAAAATAGGATGTAGCTTGCAATATGATAAAAGATAGAGTGCAGCATTAACATGTGATATCTGTGTAGGTAGGTGTGTATGTGAGTAGCTGTATGAATACTGTATGCATGGGCGTAGGTTTGCATAGGGACAAGTCACAACCAATATTTTGGAACGACAGAATAGTCCCTACCAATATTTCGCATTTTATTTTATTTATTAATATGAATTTATTAACATTTATGCAGACAGTATGTTTTGTTCCTTTGACGTGCTAGCAATCCATTTTCCAGAGCTTCAGCATCGAACTTATCCATACTGTGATTTGATTGGCTCAAACGCGCCTGCAGGTTCACGTTCCACGTTTTCTTCGTTTTCACCTGTCATCCACACGAAAACGCATCAAAAACAAATATTAAAAAAAAAACTCAAGGCAAAGTGGCAGCTAAAACAACATTTCCGGACAGGTACTGGCTCATTAAAATTTATTCTAGATTCTCTATCCGACCACATGAAGGGATACTTCGGTTTGGCTTCTCTACTCACTACCACTTAAGTGTAATGATGTTTGGAACTGTAGAAGAGGTATAAAATAGCGTTTTATAGCGGTGGAAATTATATGCCCGGGTTACTTCCAGGCTAACGAACTTTGGCTCAAAACGGTAAAATATAACTTTCTCAAAACACATCCGAATGACATGATTTTGATGTCAACTCAACGTATGTACTCCCAATCATCCGTAAATTCATCTAAACTGTATTTTACTCCGGATAAATCCTTTAAGCAGTGGGGTCTTGGATCTCTGGCTGATGTATCACAACGATAATCCAGCAATTAAAAAATAAATCAGCAGTCAACTGTGCTCGGACAGCGTCTCTGCCGCCATAGTAAATTAAACGAGCACGGGATTTGTGAGCAGACTTTATTGGTCCGCATCATCATCTAATTATGGCGTCACCCAAGTTTTCTTTATGAACTGGTTATTTAATAAAATGTGTAGTTGATTAACAAACTGAGAGCAAAAAAAATAGATTTCATGAAATCATTAAGTGAAAAATAAAATAAAAATTCTTTGGTCAATGCTGTGGCAGAATCTTAAAGAAATCCGAAAGTAATCAGATTACGTTACATGTTTTTGGTAATCCAACTGATTACGTAACGAATTACAAAAATTATTATAGCAGGTAATTTGTAATCAGTAATCAATTACATTTCAAAGTAATCTGACCCAACCCTGGTGATAACCTATATGTACTCCGAAAAGTGTTAAACTTATCCTGGTTTTTCAAACTCACTTTGTTCTGCTTTCTAAAGATATAGCCTCCAAAAAAGAAAAAAGATATACAGACCTATTTCAACACAGAGAGAGTAAGTAGTGCATAGAATTGGTTTAGCAAGTGTTATCACCCGTTTTCCTACTGTGATGAATCGTTGTGTGGTGTTGGAAGATGATAGCAATCAGGTTGATGACTGGTTTGATGACAGGGGGGTCATATTCATGTAGTTAAAGCAAAATGCTAACCTTATGCCGTAATGCATTTTGTAGGCTAATTATGTAGCAAGTAGAAAAGCACAGGCGGGTGCGTTTTGCTATGTTCTCAGAAAAGTGTTAATTGTATTGTCCCTACCAAAGCTGAGACCAAACCTACACCCTTGACTGTATGTAGTGATGGCAAGATGAGCCTTTGTTGAAGCTTTGAAGCTTTTCACCAAACTGTGTTGCAAAAAGGTTCATTTCATGAGGCCTCACTTAAGATTCAAATGCTCACTAAGGCCATCTAGTGGTGAATAAATATAACAGGAAAAAATTGCACCATGCTTATTTAAGGAAGTTTCAGGCACTTTACCAATTGTGGTACATTTCTATAACTACTGGTAATATGTAATCATTATTAATATAATTATATTTTTGAGTTATATTTGGGAGTGAAAGGATTGTGATGAATGTACAAATGTGATGGGGCAGCCGTGGCCCACTGGTTAGCGCTTCAGACTGGTGATTGATGGGTTGCCGGTTCAAACCCCGACCAGTGGAAAGCGGCTGAAGTGCCCTTGAGCAAGGCACCTAACCCCTCACTGCTCCCCGAGCGCCGCTGTTGTGCAGGCAGCTCACAGCGCCGGGATTAGTGTGTGCTTCACTTCACTTCACACTGTGTGCTGAGTGTGTTTCACTAATTCACGGATTGGGATAAATGCAGAGACTGAATTTCCCTCACGGGATCAAAAGAGTATAATTCTTCTTCTTCTTCTTCGTGATAAAGTGCTTTTCTAACTGATAAATGGGGAGCAGTGAAGAGGTGTTTTTGTAACTGGAGAGGTTAAGTGACAAAATCATGTCAACCAATGCCTGATCCAGCTCCCTGGAAGCTAAAGCCAAGGGAACAAACCAACTTACAAAGCTTTAATAGCAGTAAGTAAATAATTTAATAGCAGTAAGTAAATAATACTGTAACTTTCATCAGAATAAGTTTTGCCATTATGCACACTATGGTAATGCACAAATTTGACATTTCACCTATGGATAAGTAAATTTAACATATGACAACATCAAGCTACTGATAATATCTTTACATGTTAAGTAACACCGTCTAGCCTTTACAACTATTGCATAACCCACCTTATTGGGAGAAATCTGATCAAAGTTACTCCCAAACAGGCGAAAACTTCCTCTTTTTGTTCTTGTTCATCTCCATTGTTAGTCTTAGTAATGCTCAAGTTGCAATCCACCGCAAAAAAAAAAAAAAACACTTCTGAAAAACTGTCTTCAACCACTGACAAAAACCCATGAGCGCATATTCTTCATGGGACATCTTTATAGTCGAGATGTCCCGCCAAAATCAACCTAGATTCAACGCGCTAGCACGGCAAGCACTGGACAACCGAGGCCTCAAACATCACATCACGTGATCTCTCCATTTTGACGCCTCGATACGGAGCGTCTGCTAAAAATTATGTGAAATGCTCGAGACTTCCTTCGAAGTCTCAATACGATTTGCCCATCACTAACTGTATGTATTTGTATGTGCGTGTATCCAGACATTATGTGCATTAATTTTAATTTCTCTTCTATTTTTCCTTTTACTTTCTTGAAGGGTTGAGGGTGGGCAAGGGGATCGCCATGGGAAGGAGTCGGGGGTATTTCTTTTCTATATTTGTATTTATAAAGTATAACATTTTATGTTAAATGCTAATTTTACATAACTGTGAAATGTGTACATATTTTGTTAATAAAAAACTTTTTGTATATTTTACAATTGTTGTTGTATATGGATGTTTGTTGTATATTTTACAATTCTATTCTAATAAGATAGTAGGCTATGTCAGATACTACGCGCTCTCAGAATAATGAGATAATCAGTATAATGACATAGGCTTCTATCTCAGAATAATGAGATACATGAGACGTTTTTTTTATGTGGCGCAAATTGGCTTCCTTAAGACAGCGTGGAGTAAAACTTGTTAAACGCACAAAAAGCTTTTAATCATTAAAACTGAGCCGTGTGGAGGAGGGATGTCAAAGAAAACTACAGATCCCAGTGTGCTCTCCCGGGTCCGCCTTCACAGGAGCAGCTTCCTGACCTCAAAGGGCCGTAGTCGTAGGTAGAGCCCGTTTACGGCTATTCATCTCTGAATGGAGTTAAATTCTCTGGAGTTAAGAAATCCACCCTTGGCCTCGTTGGAAGAATTTGCTTTCGATGTGTTCCATGCCCGCACCGGGTCCATTTATGAGAAAGTTGCCATTTTATTTACGGTCAAGACCACATTGAGGTAGGTATTATGTCGTTCCTAAGTAATAGGCTACAAATGTAATATTGGGTCAATGCAGCGAGGGTATAGTTGGGACTACAATTTAAAAAACAACAGGGTTGAAGTTTCTTCACGAGCAGTAGGCTCGGAAGTGAGCAGCCCCCTCGTTGTATTGTCTTGCAGTGGTTATACTTTACCGTTGGAGATTATAGTAGGCTAACCTATAGAGAGGTGAGTTTAATTGAGTAAAAGTACATTTAGTCTACTTAAATTATTCTAAAGTAGGATACCCTGAATGGTGGTGAGATTGTAAATTGATCCATAATTCTCTAGGTTGTGCAATTGTGAACTGTGTTAACCTACATTTATATAATGTCAATAAATGGAAATAGGCAACACATTTATTGTTTAGCCTTGAATTTCCCCTTGGGGATCAATAAAGTATCTATCTATCTATCTATCTATCTATCTATCAAAAAAAAGTAAAAGTAACATCATAAATTCAATCCAATCAGTGTTTGTCTGTTTTAGGGGGGCTTCAGGAGCTTGTAAGCTATCTTGAACTTGTGTTGGGTAATTTTTTTGCACTCTGCAGCTACCATTATACTTACGGTGCCTTTAGACTACAAGGAATTTTTTCGGTGCAGCGAAAAACATTAAACACTTTTTTTGCGGTGCTTGCACACGCTAATTTCATTAGATACAACCTATAGATATAAAATGTCTCCTAAAAGAATTTCTGCAATATACAGTGTGTTTTATTTAGAGAATTATATGAAAGGTCCAATGTGTGAAAATTTCGCCCACCTGCTGTTTAGTCTTGTGCCACACGCAGTTCAAATGATGTATTATAGCTACGGTAGCCTTCACTATTCAAAAAGCCAAAATGTCCTCAACTTAATTAACTACTACAGCGAAAAACGCAAAGCGAGATCTTCACTGAAGTCTATGGGCAGTGTAATTACGATGGTAGCTGCGGAATACAAAAAAGGACCAACACAAGTTTAGGATGGTTTGACACCGGTTATTAGCGACTTATCAAACAAACTAGTCGCTGAGCAGCTGAGTAGGGGAAAACAATGGTTGACACGCTCGCTGTTGTACTCCGTTTCGTCTTTTTATTCCAGTCTTCCGTGTATCGCATCAATAATCCACAGACAAGCAAGGTAATGCGATAATCCACAAACAAGCAAGATAATGCAATAATCCAAAAACGTCCACGGTAAAGACTGTGTGGTTCACGGTCGCGGTCAGTAAAAAGTAGGCTTCCCCCATCACCCACTCACTACCCTCTCACCTAGCAAGTGAACAGGTAATATTACAATTTCTACCGCCACCAACACCACGTGACCCAATCAGTGCACGTCATTACGCAGACACACCCACAAACACTCCAACCCCAAGTATGTCTGTCCACTACACCGGTTGTAACGTTCATGACGTTCAGCAGAATGGAAGATGTGGACTTAATTTGCAGTGAATGATGGTGAGATTGTAAATTGATCCATAATTCTCTGTAGTTTCTGCAATTGTGAACTGTGTTACCTACATTTACATAATGTCAATAAAAGGAAATATTATTGTTTAGCCTACACTCCCTGCATTTAAATGAGACCTTTAATTCCAAATAAAAATGATTTAAATGGCATACTAAGGCCCTGTCTACACAAAGCCATAAACGGGCTTATCCGCACAAATATTTGCCCTAAAACACCTCTAGTCCACACAAAGCTGGTGGAAACACATCTGTAAAAGGCAAGATCAGAAAACGGTTCCCAGAGTGGATAAATTTGAAAATGACGGTTAGGCGTGGTTAGATGGGCTAAACCGGATCATTTTTTTTGGTGGATTGCGTCATTGCCCGTCTTAACCTCTTAAGGCACACCCCTATTTTTCCTTTTTTTCAAAACAACGGCATACCCAAATTGAAAGCTTGACAGTTCCTACATAGTTTTAGACTCAGGGATGTGCCTCATATCATTGGAAAGGTGACACCCTCAGGTTTTTTCTAGAGGAATATGTATGTTTCTGTGACATATGGACACAGAGTTATAGAGGTTGGAACTAAGTTTTTTTTTTCCGCTCATTTCAAATGTCTATGAACTAACTAAGATATGAAGGTACCATCCATATGATACTACCAAATAAAAAAATCTAAGTCCTAACTCCATCTCTCAACCTGTTACACAAAAAAATTGAAGTAAAAAGACCAAAAGTATGATTTTTTAATATACATTTATGAAAAATATGTTTATGCGTTTTGATTGGGACCCCTATGTAAATTCCCATAGAGACTTTTTGTAAACAAGAGGGCCTACTGACATTCAAAAGTTTATAACTTGAAAACCCCTTTGCCTAGAAACATAAAATTGGTTTCAAATGAAAGCCATGACCCTGGGCTTTCATGTCAGTTTGCTTGATTTGAAGTTACTCCTTCTGGCATTGAATGACACAAGCATAACCATCAAAAAAACGAAGAAGCGGGGGGGGGGCGTCCCAGATATGGGCGGGTGTGCCTAAGTGCGTGCTCAAAGATTAATCACAACAACAATGGTGCCGTGCATGTTCCGCATGACTTGTACACGCATGCATGCTATAAGTACTTCCTGTGCAGAAGCGTTTACAGTTGTTTTCGTGAGGCGCGGATACATTCTGAGCTGGTTCCGTCTTCACGCAAATCGTTTTGAAAACTATCACCGTTTACGGCTTCGTGTGGACGTAGCCTAAGTTTGTTAATTTAGAAAAATCCTTTTAATTGTCCTTTCAATTCATTGGCAAGATGGATATACAAAGATTTTTTTAAAGAGCCAGTGAGAAGCAGGACAGTGACAAGGGAACTAATGCTGAGGAGGTCTTCGTGATCGGGGTCAGAAGACTAAAGGTTTTGAAAAAAGTGACAAGTTCAACCAATGCACCAGAGTACAGTTCACCTTTTCTCAAATGAAGCGGACAAGCAGGTGGGCTAAACTATGTCCGTGACACCTGACTTTATTACAAATAACGCACACTTCATTCAAAAAATGATTTAAAAAATGGAAAAAAAATTATAAACACAGACCAATAAGTTGCACTTATTTATTTATTTAATGAATAAAAAAACGATTAAATGACGGCCTTGGGGGATGGGAAATCTGTTGATTGTTGACCGTGTAAACACAGCGACGAGAGAAAAAGGTCAAAGCTGTCAGGTGCCCAATTTAGGGGAAAAAAAGTGAAACGTGCAAAAAATAAAGGTATGCAACAATGTTCTCTCTGCATGATTAAGGTATTCATGTCATTATGTTACTCATGGGAATGAGACATTTGTCTGTCTAGGCTTAGCCTTTAGCCGGGATGGTGTTGGCTAGTGAGTCTGCAGAACGCATTTGGATGTATATTAAATGCTTGCCCCCCCCCCCCCCCCCCCCCCCCCCCAGCTGCCGAAACTTGTGTGATGGCAGACAGGTCTGGTCATGCGGATCCTTCAACACACAACAGAGGACGAGATGGAGAGGAAAAGCAGAGACACGTGTCAGACAGATCAACTTCGGCCAATGCAATGCAATCCACTAAACAACCTAAAGAAAATAAAGGGACATCTTATGATTGCCCGCAGTGTTGGAAAAGTTATGCCTCTCCTTCAGGCCTTCTGCATCATAAGAAAACACATACTGAAGAGAAGCCACACCAGTGTTCATATTGTGGGAAAAAGTTCATCTGCTTTAGTAAAATGAAAGTACACCAGAGAATCCACACTGGAGAGAAGCCTTATCAATGCAATGACTGTGGGAGAAAGTTTACATTGCTTGGCACTCTAAAAATTCACCAGAGGACCCACACTGGAGAGAAACCTTATTCCTGCACAGTTTGTGGGAAAAGCTTTATTACTTCGACTTCGCTTGGGAGTCATCAAAAAGTGCATAGTGGGGACAAGCCTTATGAATGCACGTTATGTGGAAGCAGGTTTGCGAGGTTATTTGAAATAAAAATCCATAAAAGGTTTCACAGTGGAGAGAAGCCGTATCACTGCACTCAATGTGACAAAACTTTTTCTCAGCAAGCGCATCTGAGGACTCACCTGAGGTGCCATACAGGAGAAAAGCCATTCCACTGTTCATTCTGTGGGAAAGACTTTACTCAGAGTAGCCATCTTAAGGTCCATGTCAGGACACACACAGGAGAAAAGCCGTATCCGTGTCCTCAGTGTGATAAGTCATTCACTACAAGTAATCATCTGAGGACACACCTGAGAGTCCATACTGGAGAGAAGCCATATCCCTGCTCTAAATGTGGGAAGTGTTTTTCCCAGAGTAGCGAGCTCAAAATGCATCAAAAACATAAAAAGTGTGTGAAGTCAGGAGGCCTAAAAATACATTTGAACTTGCATGACAAACCATCTTGTTCCAGTGAAAAGACCAGTTCATGTGGATCACAGAATTGCCAGAGAATCACAAAAAATGGAAGATCTCCAAATACCAGAAAGAGGCCGTACTATTGCTCAGAGTGTGGGAAAGCTTATCCCAGTTTGGAGGAGGTGGAGAACCATAAGAGAATTCACGCCAGAGAAAAGTCTTACAACTGCACACAGTGTGGAAGCAACTTCGACAAACTAAGTGAGCTCTCAAAACATAAAGGGCTTCACAAAGGTGAAAAACTACACACATACATACACACACACACACACACACACACACACACACCAAACATGTATGTCAGAGGAGTCTCTTGTAGATCAAATTCTGAGAGAAGGTCCATGTCATTGTAATTTACTATTGGTCATTCCATGTGAGCAAACTTTGTCAGGTCTTGGGGAAAAGTCTGGGGAAAAATCAGATATACCATTACAGTATACTGTTAACAGAAATTCCAGATATTCTGTCCATCACTTACAGCAATTTGAACGTTTTCCTTTTTCTTCTTTACTTCTACCCCCATTTCCTGCTTCATCTCTCTTTTTCCAAAAGCCTCTGTGGTCCAACCTGCAGTTCCTGTTGAGTTTTCTGATTCTCCTGTTCCTCCCAGGGACTCCACAGCACTGCATATTCCACTGAAGACTCTGACAATACTGGTGATGGACTGCAGACATTTACTGGGACAGAACAGCTCACTGATGCTACCTGTGGGAAAACAAGGTTAGTATGTATACACATGCAATCGTGTAGAGAGCACACAAGGAAAGCAACTACTATGTCCTATTAGGTCTGTGAAACGTAGGTTAATAGGTTTTGAAGCTATCTGAGTTAAAGCAACACACCACCGTACCTCAATATTGAAATATGTTCTCATTCCTGAAAAGTCTTCTCCCCCAAGGATGTTGCTGCCCCGACGGCAAAGGGCTGCCAAGTGTTTCTCCGCCATACGTAGTTCTTCTTGTTA
>JAGFZM010000106.1:7949-31762 GCA_017657215.1 Limnothrissa miodon | reverse complement strand
CAAAGGGCTGCCAAGTGTTTCTCCGCCATACGTAGTTCTTCTTGTTATCTGCTTAGAAAATCACTACGTTTTATTTTGTGTCACCACAACCATCTTAAGTAATTATTTGAGTATCCGCATGTAAATAGGAAAGACGTGGATTTGCTTGGTCGCTTCTGACTTCACGGCTGTTTGGTACACATTGAAAGAACTGGGTTAGCGATTGCGAGCACGCACACAGACGAGACAGGCATGTATCAACTCATGTAAGTTAGGGAAAGAAAATATTTCAATATTGAAATTGAGGTGGTGTGTTGCTTTAATCCAAGAGCAACTGAAGGTTAAAGGTATATTGCTACCTTTCAAGTTAACGTTACGCTATGTTATGCAACACAAGCAACCATTTTAACTGCCCAGTTTTATACTTCTATTTTATGTGCTGTTAACGACGTTGCACTAGTAAATTCAATCAGTTCCGTGTCTTTGTCACAGGTCTACAAAACCAGAACTCTGGTAGTCGTTTACTGTTTACAGGGATAGTTCGGTTTTTAACACATTGAGCCCCTTTCACAGGTTGTCTAAAATGAAATAAAGTGGTTGACACCAAAATCTTGATTGCTCCAGAAGCAATCATCAAAATTTCGATGTCAACCACTTTATTGCATTTTAAACAACCTGTGAAAGGGGCTCAATGTGTTAAAAAAACGAACTATCCCTTTAATAAATTAGTCTTTAATATTTTAAACATTTGTTTCTCTATATACTTGCTGTACAGTGATGGAAAAAGGAGATTACACTCAGAAAAGAAAAGGATACAGACCTTATTTTGCCTGCTAATATAACTGCATTTAAGATTTTCTTTATTTACACCAGACTATATGAGCAATTTTGCCTGGAGCTTAGAGCGGATTTTTTGAAAGTCGGAGGTTTGCGATTTTCTCTTGCTAAAAGATTGCTCAAGGCCATACTGCATTAGCATTAGTGTGAATAAATTCATTTTGTGCAAAGTAGGAATGTTAAATTCCAAAGTAGGAATGTTAAACTCACATAATCTGATGTACACCAAATATTTCAAACTATTAATTTTGCACCTTCTTTGACCAATTCATTTTATGGTACCTTTCCCCAGGGTAAAACAATGAACGATGGCCATCAGCGTGTGTCAAGTTAAATGGGAACTACCAAGAAAAACAAAAAAAACACAAAGAGCAGAAGGAGTATAAATGTCTCAAAAGACATTAATTACAGTGGAATTGTAAAGCAGAAGGAGCGGTTTCACTGCAGCCAGTGTTTGAAAAGTTTCAGCCGGGGTCAAGCCCTGAAAACCCACGATATCATCCGCACAGGTAAAAAAAAACCCACACCTGTTTATTCTGTGGGTTAAGCTTCAACCCAATATGGAACATTACTGACAGACATGAGGATTCCCACTGGAGAGAAACCATTTGAGTGTTGAATGCCACAAGAGGTTTGTCACTTCCTCACAACTAACTGTACACAAGAGAACCCACACCGGGGAGAAACCATACTTGTGCACAGAGGGTGGAAAGAGTTTCACACAGAGTGTAGCACTGAACATCCATAATTGCACAGTGGTGAGGAACCATACCAGTGTGACTGCAGCATGACTAATGTCTAATGTGTCTAAAAACACATCAGCGAGTCCATGCCAAAGAGAAGCCGTACCGCTTCTCTGACTTTGGAAAGGTATTTTCCCATTCTCAGTTGCTGTTCACACAGGTGAGAAACCTCACAGCTGTTCTGACTGTGGGAAGAGTTTTGCCGGATACAGTGTACTCAAAGCCCACCAGAGAGAGTTTCAGTCAGCTGGCTCATATTCGTCAGCATATGAGAGTTCACACAGGGGAGAGGCCTTTTACATCTGTGGGGGAAAAAAATTAAAGAGAAATGCCATCTACAGTTTCACCAGGCAGTGCACTTAGGCCAGAATAACCAGACCAGCATGGTTTGTAATAAGAATTTCACCAGGTGGTCAACATTGATTGTGCACAAGAGAGAAGCTATAGTTGTGTTTGCGATGTGGAAAACATTTTTCTCTGTCATCTGGTTTAAAGAGGCACCAGAAGACTAAATATTTTTAAATAGAGTGTAGGCCTACCTTACATCTCTGCAGCTATGCTGAAAGTTAAATGCATGTTTACGGAAGAATAAAGAAAGAAATTCAAATGTTTTCGTCATGGTCATGATCCATGTGAATCTTGTAAGTTTCATTGTTTGGTATTATTGTTTAATATTGGGACATAAATTAATACCCATAATATTGGGGAAAAAACATTTAAAATGTCAAAGTTTCACAAGTGTTAGGCCCTGTCCACATGAAGCTGTAAACGAACCTATTCGCACAAATATTTGTCCTATTAATCACAACAACAATGGCGCCGTACATGTTCCGCATGACTTGTACACGCATGCACGCTATAAGTACTTCCTGTGCAGAAGCGTTTACAGTCGTTTTCGTGTAGACGCAGATACATTCTGAGCTGGTTCCATCTTTACACAAATCGTTTTGAAAATTATCGCCGTTTACAGCTTTGTGTGGACGTAGCCTAAGTTTAGCCAGTATTTTCTCTGCACTAGTGAGCTAGCCAGATTGTACTGAAGCTTTGAAGTGTGTATCGAGTATGTCACGTGATTTTACCTGAATCTATGTGTCAAGGTGCGCATCATAATGGAGTGATCACTTGATGTTATATTTAAAGCTTTATTTTGAAATGGGGTTTGATCATGGCGGGACATCTCGAAAATGTCCCATGAAAAATACCTACTTGCATTAATCTAGCAATTTACATGGAAAACTATGGATTTTCATTTTAGTGTTTTCAGGTCTGGAAAAAGTATGGAAAAGGGATATTTGGTTATGGAGAAATATTTGTTTCCAGACCTTTGCACAAGATTGTAAAATATAGCTCAACTTTCATAACACTAACAGAATTTGTTAAATTTTGCCAAGGAAATACTGCAATGCCTATGGAAGGAGAGAAATGGTGTCCCGTTTTTCTGATGTAAGCAGCACGAGTCGGATACAGTCGAGAGCATACAGTTTATGGTAGAGAAAGGACATTGCCCTTTGGGCTTGCAAAATTAGTGTAAAGTGCTATTCACCACCAGATAAGTATTCATGTTGATTTTTGCAGAGTTGCATTCAATAACTATATCCTAGTCGTCTGTTATTGAGA
Source organism: Limnothrissa miodon (assembly GCA_017657215.1). Taxonomy (NCBI): domain Eukaryota; kingdom Metazoa; phylum Chordata; class Actinopteri; order Clupeiformes; family Clupeidae; genus Limnothrissa; species Limnothrissa miodon. Next base: position 28,586 of record JAGFZM010000106.1, on the reverse strand, counting down.
AACGCTGCACTAGACAAAAAGCAAATGTAAGTTTTCTGAGGGATGGCTATCAAAACCACAATATGAAGCTTGGTTGGGCAAATCCCATTTACCATCTCCAGCATGGGGGAGGCATCAATTTTGTCAAGGGTTGCATCTTTTTTCACTCAATCAAATGTGGGACCATTGATGCACATTCTGTTAACTTAACAAAGGGCTACTCTATTTGCAGGTTTATCACTTTCTTTAGTTTGGACTAAAGCTGGATTTATACTTCTGCGTTGCGTCGTCGCAGACACCTTCGCCGACGTTTTTGATTTATACTTCCGTGGTCGATTTATACCTCTGCATCCGCGTAATTGCTGCGCGTGGCAGTTCACAGCCACAACGCTAGGGGGGTTATTGAGTTTAGAAAGGGTCCTTTGCGTGTGTGTTATCCGGTCGTTGTGTTGCGAGTATTGGCTTCTGGTGCAAATCAACAGGCTGTAGCTAGCGGCAAGCTACAAGCTGGCCTCATCCACAGTGTCATCTATTGTGTCAGAGGTTTGCAAGCGTTGTGGACAACACTGCAGCCCAAGTTTTTGCCCTGTCCGTCAGCTAACCAGTGGGAAACGATAGCCGGAGATTTCTAGAGACTGTGGAACTTCCCAAACTGTGTCGGATGCGTTGATGGGAAGCTTTGTCTGGTTAATAAGCATAGTTATTAGGTCATTACTTTCTATGGTCAACTGTCTTTGTCAGGTGAATGGGTAGTTATAAGGCCATTTATGTAAGTTCAAAAATGCCGGTCTTGTACACACAACGCACTGGAAAGGCGGAGAACTGGAACTGATTTAAAGCGGACCAATCACAATCCATGACGTATGCGTCGGTCTGCGTACCGTGTCGGCGACACTTTGACGCGTAGTCAGGATTTTTTTCATACGCACGAAAGGTGTATGCGTAGTGTCGGCGAAGGTCTGATTGGTGTCGGCGAAGGTCTGCGACGACGCAACGCAGAAGTATAGATCCAGCTTAAGCCTGGTTTATCACCCCTGTTCCTCGGCACATAATACATCATGACTTAGCTGATGGCAAGAAATGAGGCATTAGATGAAGGGACACACCAGGGTCTTAGCTTTCATTTGAAACCAATTTTATGTTTCTAGGTAAAGGGGTTTTCTAGGTATAAACTTTTGAATGTCAGTAGGCCCTCTTGTTTACAAAAAGTCCCTATGGGAATTTACATAAGGGTCCCAAGCAAAACGCATAAACATATTTCACAAAAATTTATATTCAAAAATCATATTTTTGGTCTTTTGACTTCATTTATTGTGTGTAACAAGCTGAGAGATGGAGTTAGGGCTTCGATTTTTTGATTTGGGAGTATATTATATGGATGGTACCTTCATATCTTAGTTAGTTCATAGACATTTGAAATGAGCGGGGGAAAAAAACTTAGTTCCAACCTCTGTAACTCTGTGTGTCAATACAATTAATATAAAGGTTGTTCTTAAATGTTACATAAGCTTCAGTAAGCCTCTGAGTGTGCACTTGCACAACATACTGTATGTAGTAGTAGTAGGAACACTTTTATTGCTGTTACACAATAATCCATTGTCATTCAACATCAGTACAAGTACAGACAGAGTGAGATTGTCGGCCATCCTCCTGCAAACATATACAGACATCACATGGGGCTAGACAGAGCAAGAAGACAGGGGTTTCAAGAAAAGAAGAACAGTGAAAAACTTGGAATACACTGGGATAGAGGGGAAAAAAGTAAAAAACCTCAGCACATATAAGCACATCTATATAACATTCACAGACCCACCTATCCACTCTGGCGATGTGAAGCAGTGACAAAGGTGTTGTGTGATGGGTAAGGTGATGAGTGTATAGAATAAGGAGTGTACAGGTGCATATGTGCCTCACGTCTTAAACTTTTTGGGATGTGTGAGGATTTGCATATGTCAGGTTGGGTCATGTGTTTTGAGGTATGGTATATACTACAAATGTTAGGCCTAGCTGAATATATGCATTTTGGTGACATGCAACAATAAGAGTGTGTGTCTTATTTTCTAGTAATTTAATTATATGAGTTGTAGTACACTGAAGACTCCAAAATATGAGAACTTGACTATGGAATTTTAAATTTGAAAATGTGAAGGAACCCTGTGAACAAGATGACGTTTTAATAAGAAAAAAAGTGGCACTTTATTTTATTTATATTTTTTATACTCTGGTCACTTGTAGAGCCAACACAACAGTGAATCAACATAACTGTGCATCACTATCTTCAGTATATGTGAGCAATGTAAACCTGGTTTATTCAACTGTTTTATTAGAGTGCCTTTTATTAGATTTATTTTTATATAATTTATTTAGCTAGATTGTGGTATTTTATTTAATTTATGTGTTTTGTCGATGTGCTTGCATATTCAGTTAATCTCAGTATTTGCCTTTTCATTCCACTTCAAATACTAGTGAAGGACACTAATGCTAATGGTCATGTAAATTACCTAAAATCACCTGTCTGCATTCCTCTGGTGTTAATGTATCACCCATGTGTCAGTCATTAAGTATCAAACATTAAGTATCAGGCATTCAAATTAGAACAATGAGGCTGTCAGTGGGTGTGCCTGGATAGTTTGATCCTAGCAGGTTTAATGGGCAGACTTGCCCAGACAGTTTTTTTCCCCCCCTTCATGACTTGTAAAAACATCTGCAGGCCAATTCAAACCTACCTCTCAACCAACCAACCATTTTTGAATAAGAATTTCAATGTCAGCAGCGAAGTTCATTTGCTTCTTCTGTTTTTGGAAATCATTGTTGTTGTAAAATCTACTGTTTAAATAAACTAATTCAACATTTACATGCCATTTACAGAAAACTTTCGTTCCTGTTTTAGTTAATTGCACCCAAGGATGTGACGATCGTTGGACGCATGAGTAAAGAGTCCCCCTAAAAGCAGATCATTTTCTAAGCTATTTCTAAATTTTAAAATATTCATGCACTCATACACTCATCCTCATTCCATGTTATGCTAAAGGGGGTGCTTGAGTTTCGGTCAGATGCTATTGGGGGACTTTCTCTTACTTTACTCTTACTCTAAATTAATTTAAAATGTAAAATTTAAAAAGTATGACTTTTAAAAACAAAAATATGTGATGAACACACTTCATGAGATGAGTTGTTTTCTGACTGCAACAGACATACAGACTGGTGGAGTCCTTGGCTTGTTAGCTCCTCCCTTTGAATTTCCAGAAAGGTCACGCCTTCACCCGCACCATTTAAAGCCAATGACTGAAGGCACCTTTGGACAGTTCTGATGTGGTGGTTGACAGTGGCTTCATTATTAAGGCAGGTGGATACAAGACGGGTATCGCTACTGACAAACACCTGGAGGAGGAGTGAAAATAAGCTCATGTGTTTTACTCCTTGAGCCAAAACGGTACGGATCAGATTTCTATTCTATTAACGTTGTGGTAAGTGGTATTGGTTGGTTGTAGCCTACTCTATTGAACAGTGGTGTGTTTTTTGTCTTGTCTGAAACCATTTCACTGTTGTAATGCATTTAGAAATTGTGTAAACCTCTACACTCAAATCTCAGGAATCTATCGAGCGGATATTGATGTTTGACCTTCTCTAATCTCACCAAGCTATTGAGACAGGAAAATCAAACTGGAAAACGGTCAGATCTAATCAGATTGTGAGAACTAAAATCATCTGCTAGCATAAGTGATAGACGTTTACCAGAAGGAGTTTTTTTTTCTCCCTTCGCACTTTTTCAACTGCATGACGGCAAGACACGTTTTTGTTGACCAGCGAAGGACTTGGCTCTAATCATCTGTTTATGGTTTATATTGGTTGTATATCGTGTCCCATGTTTCGGTGTAGTTAAGTTTTAGTATCACTATCAAAAGTGTTAACTTTTTCAGAAGTTGTAGCCTAGTTGTTTTGAGCACCCCCATAGGTGAAAATGGCCTACAGTAGCCTACTAGGCTTAACAGGCACTAACGTTAGGCCTAATAATAATGGCTAAGTGTTATCAGTAATTGGAAAATGTAACTATTACTGTGGTGTTAACGGGATGGGATTTGTAATTGGACTGAATAATTGGCTTCTAACCATGCAATGTAGTGGTGTTTGTAGTTTTGGTTTGTTTTACTAAGAAAGTGTCCTACTGGTGGGGAAAGCATTATTGGACAAAGGCAGGGGGATGAGGCTGCAAACAGTTTAGATTCACAATGGCCTCATTCAGAACCTCAATTTAACGACCATTCACACCTCAAGTGGGTTTCACAAGTTGAATTATGTGACTAATGCCTCCAATTGTCTTGATAACTGTTACTCAGTTTTGGTGACCAGAAAATTCTAAGCTCATTGTGTGTGTTGTTGCATCATCAGCTTCAGTAAACAAAAAAGTCAATTTGTTTTATTTAGACATACTCCCTGTCTTGTTTGATAGATGACACTGTCAATGAACATCAAGACCTGGCTGCTAAATTCCAGCAAGGAGGAGAGTAAATCAAGGAGCACTGCCAGCAAGGAGGAGAATAAAGGAGATGGAAACGCTGGTTCTGGTAAGCACAAGTTGTTATGATTAAAAAAAATATATTAAATATCAATTATGCCTCATCCACTTAACTGCATTAAAGCATTATCAATTGTTCTTCATTGTTTACTCAGGAAATAAAGTGGCTCGAGATGGTGAGTCTGGTGGCGATCAGAGTTCGATCCATGCCAAACCGAAGCGCACATTGAGTGAAGCGAGTCCCCTTCAACCAGAGGTCCCCAAGGTGCGTGTGGTGAAGCGGACGGGGAAGAAGGTCCACCATTGCTCTCACTGCGGGAAAAACTTTGAAACTCGGACAGTGCTTAAGTGCCACCTGCGGACACACACGGGGGAAAAATCGTACACTTGCACACTGTGCGGGACGTCCTTTGCCCGCCTCGGCAGCCTCCAATCTCATGAAGCAACGCACACAGACGTGAAGCCCCACGTCTGCAACGTTTGCGGGAAGAGTTTTAGAAGGAAGGAGAAACTTCGGAATCATATGAGGATACACACTGGAGAGAAGCCATATGCTTGTGACGACTGTGGACAGAGATTTGCCAGGTCGGATGCACTGAAAGTTCACAAGACAATGCATACAGGTGAGAGGTCCTACCGGTGCACTACCTGTGACAAGACATTCGCCCACCTGACATCTTTAAAACGGCACATGGTAACCCACACGGGCACCAAGACTCACCCCTGCCCACAGTGCAGTCAGAGTTTCGGCAGCGCGGCTGAGCTTGCCATACACCAGAGAGCGCACAATGGCATGCAACCTTACCACTGTACCCACTGTGGAAAGGGCTTCACGCAGTTGAGCAACCTCAAAGGCCACCTGAGAATACACACCGGTGAAAAGCCCTACCACTGCTCCGAATGCGACCAGAAGTTCACCTGGTCACACAGCCTGACCCAGCACATGCGAACCCACACTGGGGAGAAGCCTTATCAATGCGACGAATGCGGTTTCAGCTGCGCAACAGCAGGCAGTTTAAGAATGCATCAGAGAACGCACACAGGAGAGAAACCCTACCAGTGCTCGGAGTGTGAGAAGAGCTTTGCTACCCATTCAGCCCATAAAGTACACGTTAGGATCCACACGGGAGAAAAGCCGTATGAGTGTGACAAGTGTGGTGCAGCTTTCGCTCAGACAGGGAACCTCGCGGCACACAAAAGAATATATGGCCATTAAGGCACTACAGAGATGAGGCCACATAGATGCACATGGAACTTCAAAGCTAGGCTATGGTACCGTTTAACCACATTTTTGACTTTCATAGGCAAGTGTGTAAGCCAGGGTTGTTTTTCTCCCCTGTAGGCCTAATCATTGTAACACATCAACTGGGTAAAGTGAATTCACTAATATTCAAATTGGGAGAACCTATACTGTGAGCAAAGTTATTCCATAACCATTCATACAGAAATACATGTTTGGTGTCTGTCTGCACTGCGTATTGAGAAAATCTTAAACTGGCAAAATGTTTGTCAAATGTTTTTCTTCTAGACTATATCTGAATATCCTTCTGACTCCATGTATTAAAATGAAAGTGTCGTATACAGTTTCAGTCTTATCTTGATGCAAGTGAGACTAGTGAGCCTTAAATATTGTCTTAACTTTTTCACTATGCGGATCCTCTCAAAGAAGTGGTTTTAAATAAACTGGGACTTTTTTTGCCTATGCTTATCCTCTGCTACTTTTTCCTGTTGTGTTTTTTTTTTTGTTTTTTTTTAGACGGAGCAAAGAACATCAGTCTTCTGTAAATTGCTTTACTGACAGCTTTGCCCGCCGTTTTAATCACTCCTGCCATGTGTGAACAGCCATCGCCATTTAATTCAATCCTCGATAAATCAGGGAAATTGCTAATTCTAATAAAGACGGGTAATCATAGTTCCTAATAAGTAGCCTATGCTTTCCCAGTTAGCTTTTCTGAAGATATTTAAACAATTGTGGGGAAATATATTTTCTTCCTATAGGCTATATGCCAAACTAATTTTTTTTTTAGTAGCCTAAGTCAAGCGGTAATAAGGTTATATTTCAATTAAATTATGAAATGTACCTAGCCTACATTAAGAATACTGCTAAATAAACTCAGATCTATACGCCTATGTTTTAGTATCAGTACAATTTAATATTCTTTAATGCATGTGTCAGCATCAATACAAATTTGGAGCTTTACAGGGTTACAGAACTTTGTTCTAGCTAGAAATTTTTAACTTTTATAAATTAATCACTGCAGCACTTTTCAGTTTATCTAAAGCAACTGACAATAACTTTCATACAAGCCCCAGCACATGCAAACCCACACTGGGGAGAAGCCTTATCAATGCGACAAATACGATTTCAGCTGCGCAACAGCAGGCAGTTTTAGAATGCATCAGAACCCTACCAGTGCTCGGAATGTGAGAAGAGCTTTGCTACCCATTCAGCCCATAAAGTACATGTCAGGATCCACACGGGAGAAAAGCCGTACGAGTGTGGTGCAGCTTTCGCTCAGACAGGGAACCTCACGGCACACAAAAGAATATATGGCCATTAAGGCACTACAGAGATGAGACCGCATAGATGATGCACATGGAACTTAAAAGCTAGGTGTCTTTGGGGGCAAGTCCACCTTGCGGTTTCTGCTGAGAAAATGCAGTCTAGTTCCCATTTGCTCCTCGTGTGGTTTGTAGCCATATATTTCATCATGTTGCATCATAAATTCTGTAATACTATACAGAAGTTAAGATTTACAGCAAGAATGTATTCATAGTTAAACTGCTGTAGGTAGCTGCAGATAAAGTTTGCTGTAATAATCAGAGCAAACATTTTCTATAGAAATGTGTTTTAAACTGATTTTCTAGACTCCTTGGTGCTGCTTTAACTACATCATTTTTTAAGTTTAATTGCAATTACATTTTTTTATAGTTTCACAGCCCTATGTGAAACCCTATAAAAAGAACAAAGTAAATAAAAAAAATGTTTTATAGACTAGAATTTTGCCATGTACTGTTTGAATCTGATCTTGATGTTAGTAAAACTATTGTATTGAGCCAAATGTCTGTATCACTACTTTGTATCCTGTCTATGAAATGCTGTAGTTTTAAATAAACAAAAGGGACTTACTTGCCCTTCCTTCCTTCGTTCTGCTACTTTTTCCTATTATTATTTTGGTTAAAGCACATCAAGGACTGTGTGCCCTCACTTTATCTGAATGTCCTTAGGCTGTGCAGAGAATCAGTGGTTGAGACCTATAGTGAATTCACATTTGCTTTAATGTGCCGTACCTTATGGATGTGAAGGATTTAATCATAATCAGTTCTTTAAGATATGATTTAAAGGCCCACTGTGCATCATTTTTCATTGAATTAATCCGTTTCATACTGTTTAGGAAGCTAAAATTAGTCATTACACGGCGAACGAATGGTGTAGAATGCGCCACCGTGGCCAATAGCGGTAGATACAGCACTTGCAATGTTCAGCAGCGCGGTCCGCCTCCAATAGAATGCAGTGCAATACAATGCAATACAGCGGTCTTTAGAGGGAGCTTGTGAGAGAAAAACAGAATGTTGCTTTAACATCTATTCAATTGCATGATTCTGCTGGCTAGACAGGAGACGATGTGTGCTCTCCTGGTGGGTGTGTAATCATAATTTCCACTTAAAGGGATTATGAAATGTCAAACCACATTTACCTTGTCATTGTGGAGTTTAGATAGCTTAAGGTAGACCATACAAAACTTAAACACCGTCTCCCGCCTCCTTCTACATGTAAATTACAAACTAAAAATGGCCGGGCTGAAACGGGTAAATCTGAAAAGTGGTGCGAGGATACGTCATCTCGCTAAGATACACATACTCTCCTTTATTTGCATGGTCCAACCAAAGATCGCTTGGAACTGTCTCTGGTCCAATCCCCTGTGGATTCATGACCAACCAATCAGCAACAAGATAGTTGGGGGGGGGCATTAACCCCAACCCCTACCTAACCCTGTCTTATCGCCGATTGGTTGGCTGTGGTTTGTTATGTTTGGTGCACATTCCTGTGTCTAGTGATGGCCAGATTGTATTGAGACTTCGAATGAAGTCTCGAGCATTTCACATAATTTTTATCCGCCACTCCGTTTCAAGGCGTGTGTCAAAATGGAAAGATCACGTGACGTGGCACTTGAGGCCTCGGTTGCCGAACTTGCCGAGCTGCTAGCACGTTGAATGTAGGTTGATTTTGGTGGGACATCTTTACTATAAAGATGTCCCATGAAGAATATGCGCTCGTGGTTATTTGATAGTGGTTGAAGACAGTTTTTCAGAAGTGTTTTTTTTTTTTTTTTTGCGGTGGATTGCAACTTGTGCAATACTAACAATAGAGGTGAACAACAAGAGGAGGAAGTTTTCGCCTGTTTTGGAGTACTTTGATCAGATATCTCGCAATAAGATGGCAATGGATTAGTTTAAAAGGCTAGACGGTGTTACTTAACATGTAAAGATATTATCAGTAGCTTAATGTCGTCACATGTTAATAATAATAATAATAATAATAATAATAATGTTAATAATATATCCATAGCTGAAATGTCAAATTCAGTCCCAATTATAATTTAAATATATAATTATATATAAATATATATTATTGATTATATAATTATATATGATTATGTCACGTATTTATAGAAATGTACCACAATTGGTAAAGTGCCTAAACCTTCTTTAAATAAGCATGGTGCAATTTTTTCCTGTTATATTTATCCACCACTAGATGGCCTTAGTGAGCATTTGAAACTTAAGTGAGGCCTAGTGAAATTAACCTATTTGCAACACATTTTGGTAAAAAGCTTCAAAGCTTCAACAAAGCCTCATCTTGCCATCACTATCGGTGCCCCTAGTGTTTCTTTGAGTATACAACTCAGACCGAGTTTTTATTTTCAGAGCAGAGGGCTAGCCAATCAAGGAGAGATGCTTGCCGTTTGAGACAAAAAGGAGATTAATTACAGCGTTAATATCCTGCAGAATTTCATAGAGCACCTTTAAATTACATAGATAAGGCAAGTCAGTAAATTATTGTACTTTCCAATCAGATCATTTCGGACTAATGGGATGTCGGACCAATGAAATGGGACAGTAGACACCAGAAGGTTCAGAAGGGGCCTACCTAGGAAGGCAAAGGCTAAAGCTTGGAAAAAAAAATGTTTTTATTGGATTTGATGCAGTGACATGAAGTAAGATCGGCTTTTGGAGTCAAATAAGGCAAATGAGAATGCAGAGGGACAGGTAGCTCTTCTTTGTTCAAATATCAGAAACAGGTCTTGACAGATGGACACATTTAGATTAGGGGAAGAAAAATGCAGTGCACTCACTCATGTAGACTTGTCTATTTGTATACATATATGTGTGTGTGTGCGTGTGTGTGTGTGTGCGCTTATGTGTATATACAGTCCTTTCATTCTTGCAATTCCCAGTCCGCTGGGAGCTCCTCAGCCAGTCCTCAGGATAATGTGAACACCAGAATCGGTAAACACAGGCCCACTCATGTCGCCCACTTTCAAAGCGAAAGACGCATCCTCAAACGGCTTCTGCATCTGACCTGGAAACCATTAAACAGCATTACCACATCAGCATGTCTTTATGCTGCATACTTCATATCTTGATAAAATGTGTGGCAATTCACCCCCCCCCCCATGGTTGTTGCCTTTCCTCAAGACTATTCTATAACCTTCAATATACACTGCGTTCCAAATTATTATGCAAATCTTAGATTTTCCAAATTACCTATATGAATTGCAGTCATTGTAATTTTCCAGTCATCAACTATTAGAGTACAATTGAAAGGTTTCTGAACAAACTGCCCGATAACAGTATATTTTTTAAAAAGAAAACACTCAAAATGCACTCAAATGCATGTTCCAAATTATTATGCACAACAGAGTTTCCAAACTTTTCATTTTTATAAAGAACAAAAATGGTCATTTGTGAAATTATAAGCATTAGCAGGTTATTACAAAAATGATATCCATAAAGTATGTGGAGTTTCTCAAAGCGCACTTCCTGCCATGGTTCAAAAAGAAGAACCGTGCATTCCGCAGCAAGATCATTTCCCTGCATGATAATGCACCGTCTCATGCTGCAAAGAACACATCTGCATCTCTGGCTGCTATGGGCATAAAAGGGGACAAACTTATGGTGTGGCCCCCAGGCTCCCCTGACCTCAATCCTATTGAGAACCTCTGGAGCATCATCAAAAGGAGTGTCTATGATGGCGGGAGGCAGTTCACATCTAAGCAACAGCTCTGGGAGGCTATTCTGTCCTCATGCAAAACAATTGAAGCAAATACCATCCCAAACCTGACAAATTCAATGGATGGGAGAGTTCAGAAGCTCCTTTCGAACAAGGGGTCCTATGTGCAAATGTAACATCACCTATAATAAAGTTTTGACTGTTTGATTTCCTTTACCTTTCAGTTTGTAATAACACAAATGACCATTTTTTGTTTGGAAACTCTGTTGTTTAAATTTAAAGACTTTTCAAGGACTTTCCAGGACCAACAGAGTTGGCAAGTGACCCGGAAGCCTGTAGTTTTTCTTGTTAGCATTTCATGACATCCGGTTCCTAAGTTTTTTCCCCTATGGGAAATCCAATGTTAATTTTGGAGCTCCATCTCAAATAAGGTGTGAGCAAAAGCATGTGAGTAGACGACCTCCGCATTTGATGGAGGATGTTAAAAAAACATGTTATGGGCGATGGGTTTGCAAATTTGCAGTCTAATGACAAAATAAATAAGATGTTGCTATCACTAGGCTACTTGCCTACAAGTTAGCGTCGCTTAGCCCGGACGTCATGGTAACCAGAGCTATACAAAACCGCGCTCAACGACATCATCAATGTCATCCCGCAGTTTTTTTAAAACAAGCTTTGTGAAAGATTTGCCAATTGTTGACCGTTGTAATCGTTGTAAATTACACTGACTCATTGTAAATAAAGAACATATTGCATTTTAAATCATTTTACCGTCGTTTTTGAAAATGACGTCAAAGGTAAGAGACAACTCCATGTAGTCCTTAATTTTTCGCTGTTAGCAGAGGGATAGCAACATTCATTTATTATCGTTACAATGCGTCTAAAAAACACACCGAGACTATGTTGCTGCTCATTTTATTGATGAAAAACGAATGCCTAGGTCTTCGTAGGTCAGACACTGCCATATTTGTTGTATATGTTGTTTTGTTATTTGAGCCATTCATTTTCCCATAGGGGTTTTTGCTTAGGAACCGGAAGTAGGAAAATGCTAACCCACAGCATACAGAATGACGTGGTTCACTTGCCAACTCTATATTCTCAAGTTTAAGGACAAAAATGCCACCTTTGAATATGTAATCAATTAACAATTATAATAATATTTATAGCTTTATTTATATCCACAATACATGCTTTGTCATGTATTGACTGTTATCTGAAGACTAAAGGTCTTCAGTGATGAGCATACATTATTTTGTCACACTTGTTTTTACACTCACTTTAGTCAAACTTTTATCTTGATCTCTTAATGGACATTAGGCTGTGGTAGAAAGTAGGCTACACCACACAACTTGTGGTGGCAAAATAATGACATGAAAACATGGATGCAAAACTGCCAAACCACCAAAAATATTCAAGGACTTTCAGGGACAGTGTTTTTTATACCTATTTTCAAAAACTGTCCAGGGCCTTGAACTTATTTGATCAAAATTACAAACTTTCAAGGATTTCAAGGACCCGTGGGAAGCCTGTTTACACTTGTAAAATGTATGTATGCAACAATAAAATTCCTTGATGTGTGTGTGTGTGTGTGTGTCTGTGTGTTAAATTTGAATTGCAATTCTCAATTTTCAGTCAAAACAAATTAAATCACTGTGTGTGTGTATGCAATGCAAAGGCAGAGTTGACATACCTCGGCCGAACAAGCCCAAATCTCCTCCATTTCGGGCAGAGCTGCAGTCACTGAACTGTGAGGCCAGACTCTCAAACTTCTCGTCTCCAGACTTGATCCTCTCAATGTACTCTAGCGAACAGAAGCACAAACAGCCATTTCACACAGTGTGATCACGTGCCATATTTGTTGACACAAGTGAGAATGATGCAGAGGCTGTGATTGGATAAGGGGCACTAATTTGTGAAGTAAATTAATTGGCCAAATCAGTATACAAATCAACTATTCAATATTTGACTATGAAAATTATAGTAAAATCGTAACGTTTCATCTTTAACTCTATATGTCTTCTTTAATTCTAATGTGTTGCTTTTGTCACCTGAGCACAGGATATTACGGGCCTATGAGCTGATTCAATATGAGCTGAAGGAAGTACTTCTAAAACCATTCTCTACTTTGGAAGGAGGACTTATGGTCCACCTACCCCTGATTGTGCAAAAAAATGGCAGCAACATAGGTCCAATTTTACATTATTCCACGGTCTGGTGTATGCATGATTCATTTTTCTTTCAAAAGCATGAAGACGTCACCTTGATATTGCATTTCTGTGTGAGCCCTGGAGATTTGGGAACAGCTAAATCAGAGCACAGATACATTTGATATGTGAGGGAAATAGATTTTTTTTGTGCTCGTAGTGTTTTGCGCAGCACCTGTCAAGTTCACGCCCCACTGCTTGAGAAATGCTGCAGTAAGGAACTGATAAGAAAATAAAATAATTGGCAACTCCTGCTCCTATTCCAAAAAGGGTCCCCTAGTCCCAATATATGACTGGAATCCCATCAATGGTACAGCACAGCCCCAGTTTGTCAGCCCTTTGAGAAGTCTTTGGTATTTTGGTCATTCTGCACATCTCCTCTAAATGAAGCCATATACCTTCAAACCATCCCCACCCAAACATCCCTCACCGCCACCCTAAGCACCCTAAAGTACCACTGTTAGCATCAATAGCATTTTTAGTAGCACAGTGCTCAACTCTCTCCACCACCTACTCTGAATAAGATCCAGAGCTTCATCCTTGCTCCGTGTGATGTTCTCCTCCCGCCATGATGACGGCCGTCGTGACTGATTGTGTTTCACCAGCAAGTGAGAGCAGCGCACTTTGTCTGGGTCGCCTCGTCCGTCACCAGAGCCGACCGGACGCTCCCACTGACTGGCATTGGTGATGTGGTTAAAGTAGTACACCCTGCCTGCGAGGGGGAAAACACACACGCACACACACACACACACACACACACGATTATTAATGGGCAGATTAGGGCAAAGACATTACATGATGTATATGGCATGAAATTACAAGTGTTAGTTTAAGTTTTTATGATGTATGCTTTAATTAGATGAACTTCTGATGAGGTATGCTTTAATTAGATGACTAGTTTAGGGGTCAACCACATATTCAAGGTACATGATAAAGTACACAGATGAACTTGCTGTTCAGAATTCTGTCAATATTGTCTTTTTACGGTAACGTTATCTTGCCTAACATAAAAACCCAAAGCATTAACCTGTGACTTCTACTGGTTAGTGCTGCCAATGGTGAAACAAGTCCACCTACCACATCGCGAGATGCCCGAGATTTTAAAGTGGTGCAGTGCACACCTCTAACGTTACCGGACCAAATGGAGACGGAGCGAAGTTATCTGGGCCTGGTAACGTTAACCATTGAATGAATGGACCTCGATAGATATTGGCGCCATAGACATGGAGACGAGTGTAACGTTACTTTTCTGAAACTTTATGATTATATGTGTGGCAGTTCAGGTAATTTCATCACAAACCCAATCCCATTTCAGATACAGATTACATTAGTAATTAGTCAGTTAACTCTTCACATAAATATGCCACAACGATGACTAGCTTAGCCAAGCATAATTCCAACAGCTAGCTGGCTGACAGTAGCTTGAACCATTACAAATAACGAAATTAACAAGTTGACAAGCAAACATGAACCGTTATAATAACCATTACATAAACGCTTCCTAGTAAATCACATCGCAGCAGTACCACGAGCTTAACCCTGCAACTGATGTATGATTGCTGTGCTACAGACCAATGGCTAGCTGGCTAACGTTAGTTCTCATTCGTTCGCTTCGACGAATTCCTAGCATGACATAATGTTAAGCACTAGGAAAATAAACAGATCACCTGCCTTAAATCCTGCACATTACATTACCTGAACTACGACTCATTCGCTTTTCCCATCCTGAGGGTAATTTCTCATCGTCTGCCATTTTTATCGACTTTGAAGTGTTTGCAAAGCTGCTTTCCTTCCTCATACACTGTACCCTTTCCCATGGAACATGTTATGACATTTCTCCACCAACAGAGAGCAGCAATGGAGAGTTCAGGTAGTTATTCAAGATAGATTCAACACCGGTTTTATATTTAATAAAAGGGGTACCAGAAGTACTACGAGTACTAGAAGTAATAATAAAAAAGTTAATCCGATATTCGTTTCACGAAAACGCAATGGCTTGAGCTATTCACAGCTGTTAGTAGGCTAAGATGATAATCATTTTTGTATTTACGACAGTGGTACTTCACGACATGACACACAATTGGTGGTATGGCCCGCCTTACTCAACAAAAGTAATGCGACATTGGGCTGTATTAACAGTCACTCATTTTTTCTGAGATAGCATTGGCTCAACCACCTCTGTTACCTACGTTTGTTTTCCGTTTGAAGAGCCCAAAGCAAACGTGCAAGTCTCGTCTTTTGATTCATAGGATATTTAACTACATACGCTTGGTAAGCATTATGCCATGCAACATGTCAGTGTAACGTTTGTCAACCACACAAGCGAATCCCTTTGCGAATTATTAGTCTAGTTATATTCAAAGGATTAATGTGCAGTAACTTGAACGCCAGTCCACCAACATAGCTAACAGCTAACATAATTTGAGCCAACTAATGCTTCAGTCTTCATGTCTTTATCGTCAAAGGAACTGGTGGAGTCAGGATTTGCGACTTATTTTATTGTTTAGACAAGAGTCATAGCTGTGTAACGTTACCACGCCAGGAAAGACGTTCTATTTTAAGATGAGCTTGCAATTGAATTAGTAACTTAAGCTAACATTAACGATGATAGCCTTGTGGCACCTTACTGCAATGTTACTAGTTACTGTAATGTTATGCAAGCGAGATGTGGCCTTGTTTGCATTGTTTGTCGTATGTTTTATTGATGATAATTTGTATATGGTAATTTTGAAATTAATAAATAATGCACATATAATTTGTTAATGCTGTTTGCATGTATTACTGATCTGTTTATGTTCTAATTTCCAGGCAAGTTTGCAAAAGATGATTGAAGTTGTTTGCAACGACCGTCTGGGCAAGAAGGTCCGAGTGAAGTGCAAGTATCCTTTGTCATAAATACATCAGCGTGAGTGAGTGAGAAAGGCAACCAAGAGAACTTTCGTCCAGGAAGAACTCCCTTGGGAAGTGACTAGTCCATATAAGGGGCACATAGTCTACCTGTTGTCTGATTACAGCATGGTATCAAATAGGTTCAGAGTCAAATGTGTCAGAAAATGTGCATATGTATTTTTACCTTTTTAAGTACTTAAAATGCTTGGTTGTTTGTGTTCATTTCCCCCACATAATACCTCTGCCTCTACTACCTCTGATAGTAGGGTATGAAATCTTCTGCATAGTCATGTGAACCTGGTTCACGCTGGTTCTGTGACCCATGTGACGGCGCCAATGGTGTGCTGTATAAATTGACTGGTAGAGCAACAAGAGCAACAGTGGCCCATTGCTCCATGTACTAGCCTACCTACCTTCAGTCCTCCCTGGGAGGTATGTGAGTGACTAGTAGCCTACTGTAAATGACTGCCTAGTAGCAGCAGTGATGTGGCCTCTTGATTTGTTTGACCTTTAGCCCATGCAGGGTGGTGTGTGTGTGTGTGTGTGTGTGTGTGTGGCCCATCTCTGTGCGTGACCCTTAACCCCTTTTCCTAAGCTCGGAGGACACCATCGGGGACCTGAAGAAACTAATCGCAGCCCAGACCGGAACCCGGTGGGACAAAATTGTCCTAAAGAAATGGTGAGCGCCATCTAAAGTGTCTGCTTGCTAGGGCTGTGCGATTTTGGCAAAAATGAAAATTGCGATTTTTTTTCAACCAATATTGCGATTGCTATTTTTCACAATAAAAACCACAAGCACCACATATGTCCATTTATATGTACACAATCTCTAATTAAAAATAGAAAATGAACTACTCATTAATCAGCATATTTTTGTCTATGCATCAAGTCTATGCAGTTACAAAACAAAAAAAAATTGCACGCCTCTGCAATTTCGAAATTGCGCTTTTCAAAATTGCGATTATATTGCAAATGCGGTTAATTGTCCAGCCCTACTGCTTGCTTTCCTGCCTTTTTCCCCACCAGCTCCCCTCCTCCTATCTTGTGTGGTTTTAACGCTGTCAGCTAGTGTGGAGTGCGGATTTTGGGGTTTTCGCGGTGTTCCGATGTATTGAGAGGTTGGGCAGGTGTTTAACACAAAATACACACAGTACACACACATGCATTGTCACGGTGTCCGAATGTATAGAGGCTGGTGTTTAAAACAAAATGTGGTTCTGTCTTTAAAGAACCCAACTTGATCGGTTCCTGTACTATTTTCTTTGGTTATTACAGTGAACTTGATGTTAAATATTTGACAGGAAAAAAAAAACGGTCAGGTTTACATCTCCTAATTGTATGAAATGTATTTTTGGGGAATTTTCTAAGCTTGTTGTTAATTGCACCCATTATATCTCTGGTGCTGTGTTATATGTACTGGAAAGGGAAATCCAGTGTTCACAAGCTCTCTGACGGCTTTTTGTTGTTGCTGTATGTGTGACAAATGTTAAAGCTCAAATGTCTTCACCTCTCATTGTTTCTTACAGGTACACAATATTTAAGGACCATGTAACGCTGGGAGACTGTATCCTTTGGTCAGATGTATTTTTACCAGTGGCTTTATTCACAGCCATTCTTCACATACTGAAATGATGCATACCTAACCTGTGAGGTGAGACAATCACTGTGCATCTCTCGGTGTGGTTTTAGACGTCTAGATTCAGTCAGATTGACATGTAATACATTGCTTTTGTGATGTAATACATTTAATTTGTGATGGATTACATTTCAGAACCCATGCAAACTTATTGGGCATTAACCTGACAGATATAACACTGTGCAAAGGGTACCATAATCAATTGTCCAAAGAAATGGCACTTTCAGACTGAAATTTGCTTCACCACACTGTTCGAATTTATAGAGCTTGGAATAACATGACTTTAAGGCAATAACATGTCCAATTGCCATGGCTGTCTGAAAGGCACCATTGTATTAGGAGCCACCTTGTTTATTGCAGTCAGAGGTAGCGAACTCTAGAAGTAATGTCTGTTAATAAAATTAATTACGAACATTAACACTGCTTTTCAGCAAACTCAAAAGAAAATTTGCCGCATCGGCGTTTTTTTTTTTTTTTCTAAAATGTATGTGAGGGTACCAAAGCACAAATTATTTTGTGTGAAAATAAGAAAACAGGATGACAGCTGTTGTTTAATTCGAGCCCAAGCCCATCACCTATAGTCAGACAAGACCATGTGGAGTTGGCTTATCAGAAACTTCCTATTAAAAAAATGAAACCGTACGTTTTTGAGCCAGCATGTCTGTATAACCAGATTGTGTACCTGCAACCTTGACTCTGCTCCTCAGATGAAATTCACGACGGGATGAACTTGGAATTGTACTACCAGTAGGGGGCGACAGCACACGCACAACTACAAGTAGATGGAAGTTCTGGGATGGGGATGAGACAGATGGTGCATATTGAAAGACTCCCAACACACACACACACACACACACAGTCATACCAGTTATAAACTGTTGGAACATAAATCTGGTGTTTGTAATTTTCCCGCTGTAATGGAGAATCACATGCATACACACACACTGACCTAAACACACACACACAGCTTTGGAGAAAAACACCTGTATTACGGTGTGTATGATAATGATCAGGAGAGTTACAATTCTTTTTTTTGTGATGCTTTTATTTTGATATCCTTTGGAAATAAATTAACAAAAGAAAAAGATTCTTTCTTTCCAGAACTCTGCTTACTCTATGACATTCAACTTCCTGATAATGTTGTGAAAGTAACTTTGTTTTTTTTTTTGTTTTTTTTTCCAATCTCTTATCTTCCATAACAAATGCTGGACCAAGTGTACCATGCAGCACCAAGATTTGTTACCCACTCTGGCTTCTGTGCTCATCACTGTATCTTGTAAGAGACTATTGGTTGTCCTTCTTGACACAGTCATAGGTTGGATCACTGGGACAATTGTCTCAGTAAGCCCATACCATGTGAACTGTCACCGTGACAACTGTCACCTTACTTTGACTCCTGTCTTCTTTAGAAGCTTTAATCTCCAGTGATATGGTCACAAAATGCATGACATAATCTCTGGCCAAATTATTGTTTTTAATTTGGAACTATTTGATATCTCGGGTAGGACTCGGCTACCCAAAGTGATTTTGAATGTCAGCAGGATTATTCTTGGTAAAATAATGGTTAAATAGAGAAATTTAAAAATAACATAAATAGGACATTGTTTCAGTGGAGACTTGTTCACTGATAGCCATAAAAGCACAAAAATACACAGCAACATCACTAACATATTCATATGCTCTGAATATTTTTTTGTTGTAATAATTCTGTCAACAAATAAGCATTAATTTCATTATTTATTTATTTACGGTCTACTGCAAGTTCAGAACCCTCCCAAAAGATGTGACGTAGTCAGATCAACTTCACTTAATGCAGTCAGGTATTTAGTGATCAGTGACTGAATCCTGTTATACACCCTAAACACTCAATGGCTTAACTGGCATGAATATCTGTCAAGGGTTCACGCCTAGGATACACTGTTTGCTGTGTGTATGCTACAGGGGGACGGGAGGGAAAGTGATTTTGAATGTCAGCAGGAAGTGAAGAGTAAAGTACTAGGGCTATCTGTGTTGCTGCTCCAGTCTGTTTAAAACTAAAAAAGGAAGGGACAATCGACACACAGAAAACACTGCACAGGCAGGATGTCTAGGACGTCAGGATAAAACACTGATATTCAGTGTACCTGTGAAACCAAAAGAGGAGGTGGATGCGACTGAATTCACAGTAGACTGCAACGCAGGTGCTTCACCTGATGTAGAGACAAAACTTGTATAGCTATTTATAGCTGGCAGAGCTCAGTCCACCTCTGCACTATACAGGTTAAGAGCATACAGCTTTGGCAAATTGCGTTTCTTTTTAACTTCTTGACAAATAAAAAAAAAATACAAGTTTTGAAATTCCCAATGAGAAAAATAATGACAAGTAGATGGTCTCCTGGACCTGGAAGGTCTATGGAATCGGAGGCAGGCACGTTGGTGCGGTGGGGTGGGTTTGGTCCAATCAGCAGTAGTCAGAGTTGTCTTCCTCCACGTAATTGGCTGGAAACAGCCCCACCTGAGAAAAGAAAACGGGATCATGCAGGTGTGTAGACGAAGCAAGTGTTTCATTGTTTAGTTGTTATTCATATGCTCCAATTAGCAATCTGCAAATCAAGAGGAGCTTTAAAAGAAATGACTGACTGCACACACACCCGTCCGTAAACCTCTCCCTTCCACCAGCCGTTGTGGGCCTTCTTCGAGATTATCTTAACGGTGTCACCCTCGCGCAAGGACAGCTCTGAACGGTCCCGTGCTGAGAAGTCGTAACGCACCTTCGCCGTGCTGAAGGAACGTGCACTCAAACGGGCTGGGGAGCAGCACAAGAGAAAAGCAGTGAGTAAGTGTGTGAGTGTGTGTGTGTGTCACGCACACATGGCAGTCTAGTGTGATGCTCGTGTGTGTGCGTGCGTGTGTATGTATGTCCTTGTCCTACGTGTGCGTGTGTGTGTGTATATGTCCTTGTCTTACGTGTGTGTGTGTGTGTGCGCACGCCTACTTAGCCTAGGTGGCTGGGTAGCTGGTCCTCCTGTCTGTTCACGGAGGTGTGTGCATGTGTGTGCTTGTCCTACGTGTGTGTGTGTACGGTATGTGCTTGTCTTACATGTATGTGTGTGTGTGCGCCTACTTGGCCTAGGTGGATGGGTAGCTGGTCCTCGTGTGTGTGTTTGAGTGTGTGTGCGCGCCTACTTGGCCTAGGTGG
>JAGFZM010000105.1:670736-690455 GCA_017657215.1 Limnothrissa miodon | reverse complement strand
TGTGTGTGTGTGTGTGTGTGTGTGTGTGTGTGTGTGTGTGAGAAAGAGTGTTTGTCTAAGTGATTGTTCACCGACAGATTAGAAAGCAAAGCCATATGGTAAGTTTACTGATGACAGGTGGACCTTTTGAGAGAGCGAGTGTTTTTTGATCTCTTTATGTAGTGGTGTGTGTGTGTGTGTGTTTGTTTGTTTGGAGAGATGGATGCGGCACAACCAAATTAAAGAGCCATCCTTCTCATGTTGTGCCAGCACACCACCTGCTGCAGCAGCCGTGGCGAACCACAATAAAAACACCCACTCTGCAAGCGTGCAATTACGGTTAGGGCGCCAAGCTAGCTCGCTAGCAGGGCCACAGCCCACGGCCCGAACAGTCGTTTGTCAAACCTGAGCCCCTGCAATCATCCTCCGAAGCCATCCCATACCACAAAACTCTACACACACACACACACACACACACACACACACACAGACCGTCACTTTCAAATGTTGTCCAGGCCTCTAACCACAGCCTCGGGACCAGAGGCACACAGCCAAACGTGTGATTAGCATAAACTGTCTCAGGGAGGAAAAAAAACAAGGGGGGGAAAGGGCAGCCGTGACCACACAGTGACTAAGGAGAAAATCGTAGACGGACATCGGGAAGGGCTGAGAAAGTGGGCCCTCTGTTCAAAACACGCACAACACACACAGGCAAAGATGTAATCACACTGAGACACGTACTGACACTCTCAGAGACATAGCTGAGGTATTGCTTGACGCAAACAGGTAATCCACATGCTTCAAAGCTAATGCCTGACACACTGTGGTTAAGTATGTCTTTCACACAAAGATACACACACATACACACACACACACATAGAAAGACAGAGTGGTGAAAAACGGGCCCGTGTGGCATATCGAAGCAGCCTACATGGCATGTGGCGGATCTGCCGAGGCTTTGCTGTTCGCAAACAAGCCCCAGTAACTTAATCTCAGCGAGCCCACATCTTCCAACTGACGACACAAGAATCTGTCACTGCTTCAACATGTCTGGATCACACACACACACACACACACACACACACACACACACACATTTTTGCCTTCCTTCATCAGTTTGTTCATGGGTTTGCGAAGAAGAAACAAATACAGTTAGGTATGCAGTAGGGTTGGGTGATATAGTCTAAAATGTATATTGCGATATATTTTGAACCATAGACGGTAGATGATATATCACGGTATACTTTGGTATGTAACTACAGCATAACAGGTTCTTAATGGTTACCATAGCATAAAGTCAATATGTACAACAGTTGTTTAGTCATCGGAGGTGTTTATATTGGACTCTCAAATTCACACAGAAGTAAACTATTAAGCTGCATTTGTGTCAGGCAGTAGCTGTTCAATTTATAGGCTCTTACACAGTTTTGTTGTAAGAATGAAAAGGTGCTATCAATAAGGTGAAGCTACAGGTCAACATTTTTTCACATGGTTGTGGAGACGCAATGAGCCTATCACGGTATGGCGATATGACCCAAAATCTCTATCATTGGCCAAATGCATATTGTATACGGTATATATCGTCTATATTGCCCACCCCTAGTATGCAGATTAGCCTACACATACACTGTTGTGATCATTTCTATTCAACACTTTATTTTGAAATGGCATCAGGCCTTAGTCAGTTTCCAAGTAAGACAGACATCACACAACACAATCCAAGCTATGCTCTACAAACACAAAGGTATGTTCTACGCAAACTTGTATCCATGTACATGTACCTACGCAATAATCACCTCACATTAACTTAACTAAATATTTTTGTAAATGTTTATTTAGTAAAAAAAAAAAAAGAATTAATCTGATTCATCTCATTAGATCTCATCAAACCCAGAGGGTTTATTTCAACCAAACAATCAGGCACTCAAAAAAATCTGTTTAGTGGTAGTTCAACCAGTTTAATCAACCATTACTAATCACTTCAGCTGCTTTGTCACTGGTGACACTTGTGATACTAATTTCTCTGGAACTCCCTTTGAATATCATGAAAGGATTTGGTGGGTGGGTGCATCTTCATCTGATCCTCTGAAATAGCTGCAAAAACAACCTGTGTCGCATGAGCCTAGCAAGATAAAAGCAAATAATTATCTCAAGTCAAAGCAATCATATCAAATCTCCTAGATCAAAAGCCCTGATACCAAAGATGGCCGCTACGTCATTATCAGCTATTCATTGGCACTCATTGGCTTTCATAGATGGTTGGGCAACTAACAGTGGTCACTAATGAGACGCTGAAGACCAAGGCCACTGCACAAATAAAGCAAAGGCCAGGTAAGCTCCTATATCCTGCCATAGGTCCAGCACTTCAAAAGAGAGGCCGTTAAGCAGAGGGAGAGTGGAAGCCATGCGTTATATTTTCATGAGCCGTAGCGTCTTTCCTGACCGGGGGAGGGGGAAAAAACATGAGACCTCCCTTTATTTCTTTCATTTTTTTTTTCATTCCTTCACTTCTGTTTTTTTTTTCTTTTTTGCCCTATTTCTTTTTCCTCTGAGCGGCTTCGTCTGCCTTTCATCTCTGTTAAATATGACGTAGAGCATTCCATAGGCGTCCTGCGCGGCGGGAGCCTGCTCGGGGGAATGGCCAGACCTGTGGGCATTCCAAATGGAACCGTAAATGGGGAGGGTTTGAAGCCCCGGCCTTAGCAACAACCCCCCACCCCCCCTCCGCCCCATCTCACCTCACCCCTCCACGCTCTCCCCCTCCAACCTTCCCATTAGCCCCCTGCGGATGGGGGCGGGGGAGGCGGCAGACATGGCTTCAGCGGGGGCTGCTGGAGTGTCTGACCCCACTAAAGCCATGATGAGGTGCAGCTGCCTCCTTTTTGATAAGCGGAAGCAGCGCACGGCAATTACACACATGTTCCTGCTCGCCTCCCGTCATCACACACCAGCCCTGCCTCAACGCACACCACACCAGCTCCCACACCCCACATCTCACCCCGGCACACAGTCACACACACGCACAGAAGCTTCAGGATATAAATTATGCTTAAGATCTTAAGTTACTAAAAACATAGACACACATATACACATTTATAACATGCATATGGACAGTTTCAAGGACACCAGCAGACAGGCAGCAGACACACACACACACACACAAATGTTTATGGCTCTGATATGTAATTTTCACCTCTTAACAGCATGAGCATCTGGCCGCCTGAACTATGGCACGGACGGTGATTACAGCAACAATAAATCAGGAACAGCTTCCTCTTTTACAGACATGGGGCTCCCCTAAACCACACACAAACACACATATTTACACACACACACACACACACACACACACACACGCACACACACACACAAAAGCACATATGCCACACACGCACATGCACACAAAACCACTTGGCAGATCTGGATAAATGGACATGGTCATTTTCAAGATGCCCAGGGAAATGTGAACACCACCTGTAAATATGATAGCCAGCGTCAAAAGGACCATCCGTGTTGGCCATCTTTCACATACTCTCGCCTTCATGCACCCATAAAAAAACAGCCCATGAAGCATAACAAACGCAAAGTCCTTACAGTGACTACAGTAGTGCTGGCTTAGTGCAAAGTCTCCCGAGAAACTCTACTAGCGATGTTCTCCTCTGAAGAATGGCTGGGGAAATGTAAACACAACAAAAGAACGGAGAACGCAAGGAAGAAAGATGTAAAATTAGACAGTAATAGAGAGCAATAGAGATGGCAATAGAAATAGATGGAGGGAGACATCTGCAGGTTTCAGCTGAGGGTTGGTTTGCGTCATTGGGGGTAAAAAAAAGTAAGTGAGTCCGTGTGTGTGTGTGTGCCTTTTTTGAGGTCATACAGGAAGGAGTCCCCCCCTACTTTGCCCCCATATCCCGTTTCTTCGGCTGCCACCATTTTCTGCCGGAGAAAAACAGAAAGAGACAGAGAAAAGGGAGAGAGAGAGAGAGAGAGAGTGACAGACGAATGACGAATGTGTTGCCAGCACTTTGAAGTTCAGAAGCCTGTCGCATGCCCCTGAAAACACAGAGCCAAGGAGGAGGGGAAGGAGAAAAATGAGAGAAGAAGGGAGTAAAATAAGCAGGGGGGGGGGGGGGGGGGGAGGGGGAGAAGAAGAAAGAGAAAGGGGGAGAAAAATACAGAAGAGGAGGAGAAAGAGGAGGAAAGGAAAATAAGAGGAAAAAGATAAAAGGGAGAAAATGAAAGAGTAGAAGGATGAGAAGGATAAAACAGAGGAGAAAATGAGGAGGTAAAGGAGTAGGGGCATGCAGTGGTTCAACACTAAGATAAGGATAAAGCAGGCTGCCAAATGAACCACCCATTTCTTCCTCCCTCACTTCATTTATTTATTCATTCCTTCTCTCACTCTCTTTCCTCACTTGAGCACATTATGCTGTCTCTCAGTCTCCTGTGTTGTTTGCAGATCCGCCATGTGACTGTGGCTGCATTGCTAAGTGGAAGCTGACGTGTGTTCAGGTGTCACGGGTCACTGTTTAATCAGCGTTTTGCAGCAGCTTTGCTTTTTGCATTGGGTCGTGGAGGGAAAGAAAACACAAACAAACTAAATGAACAAACTAAAGAAAGAAAGAAAGAGAGAGAGACAGAGAGAGAGAGAGAGAGAGAGAGAGAGAGAGAGCAACAGAAAGAGAAAGTACAACAGATGTGAGCTCTGTCTGATGGTGACTAGAGATGACAGTAGTACACAGCTATACATACAACCACCTGCACACTAGACAAGGCTTTCATCAGAGAGAGAGAGAGAGAGAGAGAGATCTGTATTGTTGAAAGGAAAGAAATAAAAATGAAAGAAAAAAACATACTGAAAACCCGCACCCACACCCCATCTACGAGCACCTGCCCTTAGAAACCCACCACACACACACAAACAAACACACACACATACACAGAAAGAAAGCAATCCGAAAAACAGCAAAAGTGAAAGTACACACAGTGTCAATCAGTTCATACTAGAAAGAAAACAAGGAAAGAAAGAATGAAAGAAAGAACAACCAAAAGAACGAAAAAAGGAACTAAAAAGACAGAAAGCCAGAGACAAAGAACGAGGGAGATATAATGCACCAGGAAGCCAGAGGACAGACAGAGTCAGTCAGAAGGAAGCGGCCACAGCCGTGTAATGAACCCACAGCACAGACACGAGCTCAGCAAGGTGGAGCACATGGTGGCATGCAAAATAAATCACAAAAACCCTGACCCCACTCCTCCTCTCTGCTCCCCTCCTCTCTGCCATACATCCCTCTCTTAATTACTAACACAGGCAGTGTGTATGTGTGTGTGTGTGTGTGTGTGTGTGTCTGTGTGTGTGTGTGTGTGGATGGAGGGATGGCCTTCCTCTCCTTCCCAGAGAGACATATTTCACTGGGCTGCCTTTGGGACACGTCACACAGCCTTTCTGTCAATCAGGGGGGCGCTGATGGAGTGGCTCTGAGCAAATAGAAAGAACTCAAGGAGGTGGGGAGCCGTGGAGGATGGTGGTGCTCAACGAGCAACTGGCCCACACTGCAAACACACACACACACACACACACACATACATACTTCACCTTTCATTGAACTTTTGGCCTAACAACCCCCCCCCCCCCAAACCACCACCACCACCACCCCACTCAACACACACACACACACATACACACCACTCCACCCCACGATATTTGTCAGTGTTTATCCAGAGCTGTGCGGGTGCATTGTGGTGGGAGATGCACAAACAGGAAAGAGAATTAGACAGCACATCCCCTCTGCCTCCACCCGGCTCATTTCAATCCCTTTCAATCGGCACTGTACACAGCACTGCCCAAGGCTACAATACCAAAGAGAGAGAGAGAGAGAGACAGAGAGAGAGAGAGAGAGAGACAGACAGAGAACTTCATTATGGCAGTATGTGTGTGTGTGTGTGTTTGAATGAAAGTGTCTGTGTGTGTGAGAAAGAGAGAGAAAGATAAGAGAATTCATAAGAGAATGAAAAGGAAGGGGGGATGCCGTCTGTACTTTCCGACAGCCAGTGAAATGCAGGGAACAAGACAAAGCAATGGATGGATGGAGGGAAGACAGTCAGAGAGAAGGAGACAGACACTGAGCTATTGAAGGAATGCAGAGAACAAAACAATGGCTTTTCAGACAAGACCCACCGCCTCGTCCTTCCTTCATCTTTCTCTTTGTGCGGCAGACACACACAGTCACACACACACACCTTCAGTCACACAGGCAGCCCTTCTACACACACCCATCTACACACACACAAATTTGCATGCGTGCACGCTCACACAAACACACACACACTAACACACACACACAGACACAAACAAACACACACTTGTTTGTGTGCCTGCCTGTGAACCTGTCATGTGGCTCTCCTCCTCCTCCTCCTCTTTGGCCACCTGCAGCTTTACAGCTTAATTTGCTTGCATCCTCCGTCCCCCCTCTGGGCCTCTGGCGGCTCAAGTAATTAACAAATCAGCGTCGCCAGAGCCGCAGCCCCGCCACTGCTAGGCACACCGAGCGCGCCCCTTGGCACGCCACGGCGAACTGGCCCGGCATTTGCATTTACCCACAATTCAATTACCACGCCTGTCAAACTGTGAGGGCGGGTGCACAAGCCCATGTGGGGTGTTGGAATGGAAGACACCCCTTACTCCAATGCCCTCCCCTTCCCTTTCTCTGGTCTGGGATCAGCTTGATGGTCGATATGGAGATAGGTGCTAAAGGGTGAAAAGATCCATGAAGCTTGTTTCAGCTGTCAGCTGAACCAGAAGGTTTTGGATTGAGACTTTCTGAAGCCTTTTTCTAACAGTTCAATGAATCAAAAAGGCACTAAGATATATTCTTTTAATTCCTTGCCACTAAAAATTCTCTCTCTCTCTCTCTCTCTCTCTCTCTCTCTCTCTCTCTTTCTCTCTCTCTCTCACACACACACACACACACACTTAAAAAAGAAGAAGAGAGCGGGCGCAGGGTACAGCAGTTTATTTAGAACTACCACTGACCTAACTTTTAAAATAGAGTGCAGACCTAGAGTCCTGGTCCCCCCCCCCCCACACACACACACACAAATACACACACACAGACAAACAAACTCTTTGTGAACCACAAACTTTGTAAAATGATATCATTCCTAGTCAAATCCTAGTGGTCTCTCACCACAAACCACATTTTACATTTTACTCAGTTTCAAAACAATGACCTAGACTGAGAGTATTAGCCTACTACTCACATAGACATTCTTTTAAAAAATAAACACACACTCACACGCACACACACACACAGCTTGCAGAGCCATTACTTAACACACTCTGTCCTACTTCTCTAAGGTGGCTGAGTTTATTTCCCTACCAGGAGCTGAACAGAACACGTGCATGAAAACATACACACACACACACACACACACACACACACACACACACACACACACACACAAACACACACACACACACACACACACACACACACAAATAACTACAGTATTTGACAGAAACTACTGTTTTGGAAATCTTCCAAACTATGAGAGAGACTGCTGTGCCCCATCTGACTAGCATAAAAACAAGGGAAACAGAGAGAGAGAGAAACTCAGAGATAGAAAGAGAGAGAGAGAGAGAGAGAGAGACAGAGAGAGAGAGAGAGAGAGAGAAGGAGTGAAATGCAGTGCACCTAGGTCTTTCAAACTTCCTTCCGTGAGGAATACACACTAATTGAAATTCTGCCTGCACACAAAAAACTTGCCCATAGACCTGTGAGCTACAGGGACATTTCCCACCTCTCCTCTGCCCCACTCCACCCCACCCTCATACCCCCACCACAATAATGACGTAGGCAGGCCCCATAGACACAGCCATCTCCGGGGAGAATCAGACTGTTGAGGGCAAGCACGCAGGCCCAGAGAGTGCGGTGGAGGTGGTGGAGCAATGGAGGGGTGGTGCACCATATGGCACTCCATTGAAAAAAATAAAAAGTTTCATTAGGAGAAAAGCGGCAGAGTCAAACTGCAGCCGCTGCTAAAGGTTGGCCTGCTGCCACCGCCGCCACTTCAAAGTTATTCAAATCAAAATGGCTGAATAATGCGGCGCAGCGGGTGGCGGCTAGCAACAGCAAGCAGTGAGCTGCAGCACCAGGGGAGACCAGTGGCTGGCAAAAGACAGGAATGAAGCGGAGAGATAGAGGAAGAGATGGACGGAGCAACAGAAGGAAGCGTTGAAGGAGGGAGGCCATGAGAAATGGATCAATGGATGTGTGAAAAGATGGTTAAACAATGAGAAAGAATAAAAGAAACAGCAACCCGGATGTGAATGAAGCCGAAAAAAAAAATGTAAACGCAAATGTAAAAAATGAAGAACTCTGAATGTAAAAAACCAGGAAAACCAAACATGGGCAGATGACAAATGACTGACCGTGTCATATTTATGGGAAGATTGGCAGCCACATTAATGACAGCCTCACACCTGACTCTTTCTTTAGGAGCTGTGATCAGCGTCCACGCTTTCCGGAGCAGTTCTCCTGTCACTGATGATTACATCAAGCTGTTGATTCATTCTCTTCTCCTCTGGCCCATTCAGACATGACAGAGCCCCATACACGGCAGGACGAGATGACAGCCAACTTCACAGCTTTCCTTTCAGTCTTCAACCTTGACCGCTGCTGGGGTTTCCGTTATCTTCGTTTTCGAGGCGGCACACGTGTTCGCGACTAGTTGTTCCTGTCAGAGCGCACGCTATTGTCAAAATGGAATCTGACGCGAATCTGATCTCGCCTAGGCGGAAACCATATCAAATCGTATTTCTCTGTTCAAGGTTTCATAAGGTACCTGACTTTGATTGACATCTCATTTTGAGGCAGAGGCAAGGTGAGACAGTGATGCAAGGTTGGCTTTTAAAGTGAAGAGGTACTGTAGCCCACATGGACTTTGACACTACAGACCATACTCTGAATACCCCAAAGTGTTCGCCTATTACAAGGCCATGCAAGCTTGTCAAAAGACGGGCTTGTAGGAGGGAGAAAAGCAGACAGGCAGACAGCCAGATCGAAACAAGGCAGGCAGCCTTCTCCAGAGCAAGGACCACAGCAAGGTCCACACTCATCCTCTACCAAAGGTCAGCCGCCAAATGGCTGAGCCTAGCTGGAGTGGCAACACGCACAGTCCAGCTAGAGCCACACATCCCTTCAATCAAGGAAGGCAACCACCGTCCATTCCCTGCACCACTTCTAGTTTTTTTTTTTCTTGTCTCTCAGCTAACGACTAACGTCACCACGAGACAAAAGGCAAAAAGCCCGCCAGTTTCTCCTCATCAGTCCCATTCCAGCCGAGGACGGGGAGGGCTGCATATTCATGGCCATCTGTGCAGCTATTAGCGCCGCTCCTGTTCGGCAGCAAAGCTCCGAAACACCTAAGCACGCGCCTTGCTCAAACAGACGGCTTGACCCCGTTTGTCTCCTCGCGCTGCAATCACTTCCACCCCCCCCCCCCCCCCCCCCCCGCCCCCGAAGTCGGACGCGAAGGAGGACCCGAGTCTTGCCGCGCCAACAGACAATACCGATGGGCTGCCAACTGGTGGCAAGGAACGACGGCTGAGAGCTGCTGACAGAAAGAAAAACGGCAGAAAAATGGCTCTTTACACAGCCCATGGCCATGGGGGATAAGAAACGTCTCCCAGTGACAGGTAAATACTTTCATGGCTTCAGGAGCAGATCGGTGTGAAGGTACAATGCCAGTGCCATTTTGGAAGCTAGAGAGAAGGAGAAAAAAAGGAAAGAAAAGTTACACACACATAATACACACTACATACACACTACATACACACCACAGACACACCACGTACACCATATACACACCACACACATGCACACTGCACATACACACACGCACACACACACACACGCACACACATATACACAACACACATTCTTTTTAAGTCTCTCTCTGTCTTTATCCTACATACACATGCACACACACACACACACAGACACACACAAAAAAAATTAAACACAGGCACACACGCCCAGACGCACAAACTAGCACACACATATACACCACACGTATACTCTTTCTCTCTGTCTTTCTCTCTCTCTCTCTCTCCCACACAAACACACAAACACACACACACAGGGCCCATGGAGAGCAGGTCTGTCTGTGATCTCAGCCACTGCCATTAATAAGGCAGTGCTCAGCAGACTGCAGCATTGCCTCTGGCTTGTTCTGAGCACATGTGCCCTCGACTCCTCCCCTCTCCCACTCCGTAGGCAGTGCTGGAGACTGAGGTAAAAATAGGTCCGTAAACGGATAATGATATGACATCCGGCGGAATGCACATCTAGAAATCCTCAACCCCCTCATATAAACACATACAGACACACACACACACGCACACACACACTCGTTTCAGACACCCTCCCATATGTGTAGTGCCCCCCCAAGGGGTGTTTGATAGGGGTTGACGACCTCAGCATTAGTGCACACTTGTCACATACACTTCCATTCCTGCTAAGAAGCCTTTTTAAAGATGGCGTATTCTTCACCCACCACAGCCACTTACAGTGTGTGTGTGTGTGCGTGTGTGTGTGTGAGTGTGTGTTTATGCGTGCATGTATTTATATGTAGATCATTCAGATGTGTAGGATCCCAGCATGTTTTCAGGCCCACATAAAAAATCTAGTAAGCTATGCAATAAAAGTAAACATGGATTTCAATTGATCCCATACAATTTTAGTACACCTCCTTGCATTGACAAATAGCTTCTGTTTTCCAGTTTTACTTTTTACAGCTAAAATTGTTGAGGCTAGGTTTGCTGAACAAGCGAACAACCAAATAAGCTCAAAGTGAATTCCCATAACAAACTGATGTCAGCCATTTTCTTTCCCGACCCTTTCCCCATCAAGATATGTGTGAAAGATGAGGAACTGGACAGAACAGCAGATAGCAGAATGCTATCGTCATTCAGTTTGTGGTCAGGAAAATTTCTTCATTAAGTCATGTGTCGGAGGAAGACCAAGACAGGCCGCTAGCTGCTTTCTGCTGGGAGGCCCTAACACTCACCCAGCACTTTACAACACGTGTAAACGCTCTACGGAGAGACGAGGAGAGAAGAGCAGACACTTGGAGCAGCCGTGTTGCATTTGCAATCCCCCAGCCAGGAAGCACTATGTGCCGAAAGTTGTACAAGCACTTTAAAATACTTGAGAACATCACAGCGCTGTTCGCTATATTTTTTTTTCTGGGTCACAATCTTACCCATACTCTTTCATAGCACTGTGTCAGAATTACATCACAACCTGCCTCTCGCACTGCAGAAGCAATGCATCACAATGGGCAGTCTAATCGCCCTACACTATTTTATGTTTCTCTCTCCTCTGAATTTAACACACACACACAATCATACACACACACACACACACACACACACACACACACGCACACGCATACTTGCACACCCACTTTTACTCAGACAAAATCTCTCTATCTCTCTCCCTCACACACAGATATACGCACGCACAGTTAATAATGTGTGCCAAATTTAGCACAACACGTCTTCAAACTTTTGGGTCACTTTGTTCTGAACAGCTAAGGCCTAAGTTTAATGAAGCCAGGCTCCAGTTAAGTAATTCAATAACAAAGACAAGGTGGACCTCGGGCCAAATTCCATCCAAGCCTTTCATCTAAAAACAGACACTTGCACTAGCACAGTGCTAAGTTAGCAACACGCCGCTTTCATCCCAAAAATGTGCAGTCACAGAACATCCATTATCCTCATCACTCAGTGCTAGATTACAAACATCACACATCGGCTCCCCATTCCTCTTCTTCAGCCTGGAGTGTTCCCATACCGACAGTCAATTCCAAAAATTCTCTCATTTAGATTTCCTAATGGAAGCCTAACATAGCACCACCGCTTCCACCACCACTGCCACCGCCACCCCTCTTGATTCCCCATTTCCCATTTTGTGGTCAGATTTTATTTTCAGCCAAGAGGAGAGAGCGAAAAGCCGAACATTTGTACATGGCCCTTCACAGCTAATTCTTTAATTAAATTGCTGATTCCCCCGGTGCTACTTGGCTCCCGGAGAATGCGTCTGCTCCCAGACAAGGCTTGGGAGCCTGTCTGTCGACTCTTCCCAATTCCTCTGCCCTTCTTCCAAAGGAACAGGAGGGTGACAGATTGCCTGAGATGGTGGCGATATATTCTCCATCTATTAATAGAGCGCCTTGTTAAGACAGGCTATCTCCATGCTGGTTTGGATGGGAGAAGGAAGCATATAGGGGGACAAGATAAAGAGCCACAGCTTTATGCAAACATTTAATAAGGCACACACACTCACACAGACACACTAGCCATGAATTCTAAAACGTCCTTCAGATTCACATGTGAGCCTGGCAGATCCTAATTATGACTCGTTTCGCTCCTAATCTGTCATCGCACAGCAATTTGTCCTTCGCCAAAGAATCAATTTTGTAACGATCGCATAGTGTCCCACTTTCATGTGTGTGTGTGTGTGTGTGTGTGTGTGAGTGATAGAGAGATACAGTCACAGATGTTGAGAGGGTGATGTCACATACACACACACAAACACGCACACACACACACACACTCTCGATTATCCCCTAGTATACTTGAAAAGGTGTCTTCAGACACAGTCATCGTTCATTACTTAGTTTCAGTCCCTCTAACTGGAAAATTAGCAACAACAACACTGTGCAACAACAACAGTTGAGACTGACAGACTACGACAGCACATTAATAAACAAAGAAACACATCCCTGCAGATTTCCGGCAAGCCACTGCTAGATGTTGTGAAAGATGGAGTCGGCGGAGTGCCTTCCCCTGTGTCATAGATTAGCGCACTGGAGTTAAGTCACATCAGACAGTATGCATAGCACAGCTGTCTTCCACTGTCCACTGCACTGATCTCTCTGGCATATTTCTCCTTAGATGGTAGGGGTGAGCAAGAGCGTACATTTTATGGAGGCTTTTTTGTAAGCAACTACATAACAAACAAACAACATCAAACAACAACAATCCTAGCTATCATTGCAACTCTCCTTGTACCCATAGTCATAAATGATCAGTGTCACTACCCTGGTTTCTTTGATGAGAATCACAGTCTAATCCCAAACTAAATTGCATTTACTACATTGGGGATTTTCAATTCGCCACAAAACCTCAGTCCAGATTGTGGCATAATCTTCCTCCCAAAAAAAAAAAACAGCCGTCATGCTAATTTAATTAACTTCCAGGAACATGTGTTTATCCATACATTTCTCTTCACAGCTTGTCGAAACCTCCTGTGCTCCACTGGAGAGCTTGTTCCAGCGGCTGCAAGCTGCAAACCGTGCAAAATGAAGTTCATTTATCATTGTGTGTCAAAGCTTAGCATGAGGGCAAGTGTTGTGGTTAACGCAATCCTGCTCTCTTTCAGGATGCACTTTCCAATAATACTGCATTGATTGGAGTCTAGAAGGACAAGGATGCGGAGAAACCGGCTTGACCCTAAACTGTGCGACTGCAGTTTCAATTTAAAGTGAAATATTCTTGACCTATTTACAATCACATCAGCCTAATATTTTTGCCGTCAGCAAATCAGATGTCATCAGCATATTACTATCCGACATGCTGGGGTCTGTACTTTGTCCTACAATATAAATTAAACATTGCAAATTATTCATTCAAGTCATATACTCAAGATACTGCAAGATTTCCTACCAAATGTCATAAGGATTACTACTTTCCAACATGCCTGTGGCTGTGGAGACAGACTGACAGATATACTCACTTATACTCACTCTCTCTCTCTCTCACACACACACACACAGTGCCTCTTAGGCATGCTCAGCTAAAGGGATTTGCATAACCTCATCGTCATCTTTGGGTGCTGTCGGACTTTAATCCCTCGCTGATCTGATTGGATTAAAACACGCGGCCCGTCCGGTTTCAGAGAGACATGCCCGCTAAACAGCCAGTGACAGCGCAGCTCTGCAGGTGAGACGCCAATCAATAAAAGCCATGTGACTGGGCATTACTGTAGATGGCCAAACATCCACCAACCTACTGATGAAGGGTTGTTCATGTTCACAAACTGATAAATAGTTGGCTGCTCATTAAACCCTCTCGGTATCTTTCATGTATAGTAGGAGTACATGCCTGCTCACTAAACCCCTAGTAAATGGACCCTGTGGTGGAGTCTCACCAGTAAAGTCCCATGCCAGCCCTTTAGGAATTCAATAAGGATCACAGAAGCACTAAATTAAATGCCGATTTGGATCTCTAAAAAGAATGGAGCTGACCCTTTCTCTGTTTGCACTCTCAACACATGCATGAATAAAATAGGGCTTTTCTTCAATTATTCTCTCAAATGAGCCTACCTACTCTCTATTCAGCTCCTCTCCATCCCACCACACCGCCACCCGTTATTTTAACCACTTGAAGCAGTTTTAGTCTTTAATAGTTCAGGCTGACTGTGTCAGACAGGGCTATTCTCCGCTAACGGTTCATGCACTGCTGCCAAAAAGGATTGAGGGGGGCTGAAAGTCAATAAGACTCCCAATTACTCGCAATGGGTGTCTGAGTGGAGAGTTCAGTGGACAAGCTCACCTGACAACAGCACTCGCTGAAAATGTAAAGGCAAACAGCCCAGCGCGAGAGGGCGAGGGAGTCTGCCTGTGAGAGTGTGCTGACCGCAACTTAACAGGCACCTTCCTCGGACAGCATCCCGCTGTCAGTTCCACCGAGCATTCGAGATAGCCTCAGCAGAAACCCCCTCACGTCGATATCGCAGCTCGCTTTAATGTTCTTAACAGGATGCCGGAATGTTCCCGTAATAGGGCAGGCAGACAGGTCTACATTTTCACCGCGAGACGCCTTGTAGAAGCTTAAGCTGACAGCCAATAAACTAGTGGGCTGGCATGAGAGGAATGGCAACTTTACACTTCATGTGCTGAATCAATGGCAATGATTTGACTAAAATTTGTGAGTATGAAACTTCACAATGCACCACTGCTCCTTGATCCCTGACCTGTATTCTAAAAATCATCTTGTGATGATTGGCAATACCGACTGAATACACCTTACGACAGATTAACTGCAAAGAGATTTCACCAACTAGCTATTTACCTATAAACCAGGTTACACTACCATTATCATGATATTTACATCATCTCCTTCAGGATGGTGTTAGGCCAAGTACCAATTGTGTTGCTACAGCTGCTGTTGTTACTGTAGTTTTACTGTGACCAGTGCTTAAAGACCTTCAAATCCTGATACTAAAACCTAGTGCTATTTGCATTCAACGTGAAGGACAGTTGGGGAAAAAAAATTTGGGAAAAAAAGGTTTTGCTGTTGACCTGTTCTCTTGACTTTCTGTGGACTGAGGGGAGTCTAATGTCCTCAAGGCCTGGATGACCGAAAATAGCACAAAGGCCTTACTGTTTCAAATGTGTGTCACCATTGTGACGACCTGAGATTAGTGACACCCAACACTTAACTCAGTCTATCCACTCACAGACATACTATTCACAGGGGAGGCCATGTTAACACCACAAAAGATGAATAAACATTTCCAAAGAAACCACCCCCGCCCCCTCTTAAAGCTAGGGTCTACGTTTCTGAAAATCACTTGAGCCTCTGAGACAGATTTGAAAAAAGCATCCCGCCCCCCCAAAACCACATACCTCCCCTCAGTGTACAATGATTACTCCCCCCTAGCTGCTACGCTAATCACGGGGGAGTAATCAGAAACGGAGGAGGAGTGGGAGGGGACGAGGCGGGATAACGAGGAGCAGGGGAGACAAGGGGATGGAGAGTAGGAGCCAATGGGAACCATCCGTCCCAGATGGTTCACATTGGTCAATTTCTATGCTGCATTACGGCTGATAGACTGAATGGATTTTTTTCATTCTTTTGATTATTCATCGGTCCACAGAACCATAATCACAATATAAACGAAGTTGAAAATAATTAGAAATATTCAAAATCGTAGACCCTAGCTTTAACCACAGCAGACAATATTTTAACTAAACAGTAATATGCAAAGTAAGGGACAATGGGGAGCTAAGTAGTAAAGAGAAACAGATCATTTCAGTTATAGCTCAGCCATCAGCCTTTGTCCTCTGGCTGCAAAGATAGCGATCACTCAAGCACACAAACAGTCTGTTGCCAGGGGATACAGACAGATAGCTGTTTAACGAGCCAGTTGATGTGTATACGCCAATGGTTATAAAGGACACACTTTGGTAGATGGGATTATGGATAAAGCATTCAAGGAGACAAGTTCTCAAAAGACTTTAGGGCTGGACAGCATTTAGTAAAAATAATAGCATTTCCAAAAATAAATGATTACACAGTCGTTTGAGGCACTCTGAGAATAGTCACGTTGTTCAGTTTTCAACCCACTTTCAAAAGCTTACAAGGCGCATTACCAAAAAAACTGGATGCATACTTTTTAAGTACATCTATGTTTTCTGTTCAATGGTTAATTTTCATATAAAGTAGAGAAAAGAAATGTCCTTTTTTCAGTTGATGTAGTCTCGGTCATGGACAAAAGTGCTCTTGCCTGGAACCCATAC
Source organism: Limnothrissa miodon (assembly GCA_017657215.1). Taxonomy (NCBI): domain Eukaryota; kingdom Metazoa; phylum Chordata; class Actinopteri; order Clupeiformes; family Clupeidae; genus Limnothrissa; species Limnothrissa miodon. The sequence continues at coordinate 673,886 of JAGFZM010000105.1, read as the reverse complement.
TCTCTACCCCCCACCCCCCTTCTCTATCTCTCTCTGTGTGTATGTGTGTGTGTGTATGTGTGTGGTACAGGATGTGACTACCCTGAGGATATAGTGATAATTACTTTTACCACAGCTTATATTTTTATAATAATCATAATGAACTACAAACTCGTCACAAATTCCATTACCTAAAAATCACACCAGTTTGAAATCTGGACTTTACATAGCTTAACCCATACACATGGTTTAAACGTACATAGAATGATCCAGCAGACCTCATCAATGCCCAGCATTGTGCAGAACACATTTTTACAGCATTCTATTTATCCAAAATATGTTTTTTTCTTTAAAATCTGTATGTCTGTCTGTTCATGCCAGGTTCTGTTTATATTTAACATAACAGTCCTAACTACTTCACACTGTTTATGCACGTCTTTATCGAAGTGGCATAGAAACTTTAAATGAACGACTATTGTAAATTACTGAGTAAATTGTAGTAAACAGACAGGTCAGTTTATTTCAAGAAAAGAGATACATTTTTGCACATTCCAAAGCAGGTCTCAAAGTAATAAATAATTCTATAGTATATCCCCAATGTCTATTTAGACATAGACTTCTCATTACATTCTATTCATTAAAACATGTTGTTGTCAACAAGTAGTAACACTCCCCCACAACAGTCTACAGAGAGTGTGGGATGGCAACAAACAACTGAGCAAACTCAAGGGTGCCACTGCATCAATGGCTAAAAGTCACTGTGGTTTGGTAGGACTAACGAAGGACATCAGTAGTAGAAGCACTTCAGTAGCCTATGTGGACTCTCTGTGGCCTACAACAGTCAATATAGCCATAGTCAGTGAACGATTTAAAATCAGACAACATATGTAGACCACATAATCTGGTCTACAAACTGGTGATAATAATAGAACTGCACGCTACCTCTCTTTTTACACCTTGACGTCTTTGCTCTCTTCTTTGGCTGGGACAGAACATAATCATCCATTAAATACTCAATTTTCATCGGTCAAGATTGCAAGCTTGTTGCTTACACAGCAGGAGACTGTGGGGCAGTAAATTCTCCAAATTACCTCAAATTATTTGCCCCCCACCCCCCAACAAATTGCAATATGCTGCATAATTATGCTCAGGCAAGCACAGTGAGAGACTGTGTCTTCAGTTTGTCATTTGTGAGTGTTTCAAACACTGAAAGGATACAATGTCTGGACAGTCAGAGAGAAAATCATTAATAGCTCAATTTGATCCTATTCACACACTGCAATTCAAAGTCTTTCAGAAAAGAGCTATACTATACTCTTACAATAATGATGGGCATCATCCGACCCGCAGTCACAGTCCAAGCCAAGACTGCAGGAAGGGGTAACTATGAACTGTCTAAAACACTAACACTACAGTGTGTTCTTTAAAAAGTACGTGTCGCCACTTTCCCTAAAAGCGTTACACGAAACCCTTTTCTCTCTACTAAACTTTAAAATGTAAGTTGTTGTCCACAAATAACCACAACCCCACACAGGGAGTAAACTGGAGAGGAAAAACCTTGGCTCACACCGAACCAGCAAGTACCCCGAGGCTATTCGCTGCACCATACCTATTGGCTACTTTGAAGCCAGGAGCTAAACGCTCACGTTACAAACTAGTAATGAATGATCTAATTATTGAGTCTTGAACAAAGCTGTGTAGGATAACGATAATGATCTAAAACTGACTTTTGGGGAAGGTTGCATGCCATTAACTGCCTATCTGTATCTATCAGAGAAATGTATACTGAAACACCATAATGAACTCATGAACCAGTCCAGTACTTATAGCTTAGTAGTAGGCTAGTATTCTATCCTTAAACTGGGCTGTTCCATTTAATGTAGCATAATGTAGCAGTTCATGTAGCATAATTTGGATTCGTTACGGATTTATAGAAAGTGGCTAGTTGTATACACATAGGATATACGCATATACATAGGCTAACGTGAGATAGCCGACAGTAGGTTCCTAGTTCCCCACTTTCACTTCCCTGACTTGTGTTTACCCCGCCTGCTGTGGTGGAACACAGGGGAAGGGGGCAACATGCGGTCTGACTAGAAAATGCCCCGACTAAAATCACGAATCAACGTACACACAAAGCTCAACGCAAGGACAGGGCAATCAACCGAACCATCCTCTGAACTGGTTAGACTGTAATCAATGACAAAATAGTTTAAATTAACCAAATCAGAAGGAATTGTGGTAAGGAAATACAACTCTGAGCCTAAACAAACCTTAGTTTCTTTGCTCTAGTCTCCCGTTTGTTTAGAACTCCCGGTACGCAGTTGATGAGCTCGGTCCAGTCGGCGTGTAAGCCACAGCTCCAGCCGGTGGAGAACCGTGAGAACAGCCAGGTCTCTTTTCTGTTGGGTCGATAACAGGTACACTTTTTCTGGCCCGGTCTGCAGTCACAAGGCACCTCTAGGCGCACATTCTGGACCAGGTGTCTCCCGAACGTGGTACCACCAGTTTTCTGGATGTGCAGAAATACGATCACATCCTCTCCCTTTATCTCGAAATCCACCGTCCGTTCCAGATCCTTGATGGGAAAATAGTACTTTTTTACATAATGGGGATCCGGCGTTGGGAAAATGGTCATATCATCTTCGGCGAGGTACCCGTGCGGAGACCCAAAGTTGATGACTCCGGGAGCCACGTATTGATACAAAATCAGCATGAAGAAGACAGAGCCGACAACGATCAACAAGAATTTGCTGGTCCTCTCAACCATGTTCTCTTCGGAGCCGTTCATTTGTTACCATCTCTCAAATAACAGATGATAGAATTGTAATATCGTAGCTGTAAACGATTTGCCTGCCCCTCCATAGACGCTTGTGATTCCTTGTTGGTCAGGGGACCCCCGCGAAGTAGTAGGAGTTCGAGGTTGGACACATTGTGTCCTGCCTGCACGCTCACACCAAACTCTGACCGCAGAGACGACCCAGTACTGCTGATCAGAACTGCCTGCAACCGTACACGCAGTGGCTGTGCTGTCCCTACAGTCTCGTGTCTGCGCCGAGGACCAACGGTGTAAACCTGAATCCTGCCAGTGTAAGAGCTTTCTACCTCCTCAAGCATGTGGTAGAGCGACACCTACTTTCAACGCACCCCCCCCCCCCCCCCCCCCCCCCC
>JAGFZM010000105.1:635282-670636 GCA_017657215.1 Limnothrissa miodon | reverse complement strand
CTACTCAAAAAAATCCCAAAACATTCACAACATTTGTGATGTGAAAAATGTCAGATGATCTTAGTTTTAGCCAATGCTACCAATGGGGGGCGACACTGAGAACAGGTATGAATAAGAATGAAAATGTAACCTACTTTGTCTGCAAAAGCATTTATTTCTTTCACAGCCTATAAGCAAACTAAGACTTCAGATACATTGTGTGCACATATAACATATACAGTATGTGCACATGTATATATTCTTTACATTCATTGTAGGAGATATACTTGACTGTTTGTGAAAGGCTACTTTAAAAAACAAAACACCAGGTTTCCCCAGGTAGTACAGAACATTATTTCCCTTTCTCTCTTTCATGGTAATCTCTCTCTCTGTCTCTCTCTTTCTCTCTCTCTCCTTTTATGCATCCCATGATAAGGCTGCTCATGGGCAGCATGCATTTATTCATGCTCCCGCCTCATTTGTTTGCCTCTGTCTCCAGTGGGAGTTTCGACCCTGACCCCTTTTAGTACAGACAATGATGATTATTCGGCAGCCCCTGGTGCACCATAACAGGCGGTGCCATAGCTTATCCTCTGCTAAACAACACTCATTGAGGCTAATAACCGATGTTTATACTACGTGCAGCAGTGAGTTCGCGAACTCTTGCATGTGCCTGTTGACAAATAAACACCATGCATATTTCTCCACTTGTCCGTCCAGATATTAAATGTCAAACCATATCAGAGAATCACCCATCATAGGGTCACACAGCTCTGTGTTTTATAGGGTTTACTGTCAGGATTGGGATTTTGTGACTGACCGCAAAACCACAAAGATGAGCGGCCTTGTGATAAACATTCTGGTGACAACCCTGACCCTAACACCATGGTTAGGCATCAGGCATCAGGACCTGGTATTAACACAAAGACTTTGTATCCTAGGGAGAGAAGAGAGTCAGTTTGACATGCTGGTACACCAGTCTGAAATTATTTACATAAGCAATTCATTGGATATAATATAGCATTCTTGAGTTTTGTTGTCGTCACTGAGAGATAAAATAAGTGTTAATTGAAATGCCATATCTACCCTTTAGGTTTTGCCCCAGCACCCAGGACACTGTCATATCTTCAAAGTGCAAATTGCCTGCATGTCTTGAGTTTTTTTCCCTCTTCTTATTAAAAGCATCCTCTCAGGGATGTATAGTATAGTGAAAATCAAGTACTGCAAGTGTCATTTCTTTGGGCTTGTCTATCTGTGACTTGAGACCAACAACACAATTAATTTTTAAATCAGTGCATGCCATGCAACACCAATAACAAACCATGAGCAAAGCTAGCAGTATTGTTAAACATGGATTCTTCTAACCAAGCACTTTCTTTTTTGCGAGCAGCGCTGAAAATAACAATGCTGAAAGGGGTGGGTGGGGGGGGGGGGGGCATTATATTTTGCAGCCCATTATGCTGCAAGCTCTCCCAGGTGGACTGTCTGATGTCAAAACATACAGACCTGAGAGTTTACATACCACAGATCAAAATGCAGAGAAAAAAACACTTCATAAAATGCCTTTCATAAAATAGCCAGCACAATTAATCTTTGTTCTGACCATTTTGCCTGCTGAAGCTTTGTAAGTGTTTAAGCATTCAAGAAGTCCCTTAGCATGTGCAAACCTCTATTTTAAAGCATTTAATTAGTGCTTGTGTTGTCAAAGGCAATTCTGCAAGCCCATTCCTGAACTCCTGAAACATAAAGGGTATGAGAACAAATCCTTCCAGCTAGAAAAGACAGTAGGAAGGTTGTTTAAGCATCACTCCATCAATTCATGGTCTTTTATCGCTCTATCTACAAAGTCACACAAATTATGTTTCTTATTGGTTATTATTGCTTAATTATTGCTTAAATAAAAGCATTAGTATACTTTACAATATCTTCTTCTTTGTGTGTTTTGTAGTGTGTTCATTATCTACTCTCCCTTGCAGGTGTTTTTAGTGCATTGCCCATACTGTACACTTCTGTACAACCAGTCCAGTCCAGTGTTTTAAATCATGCCAAATGGGAAAATATATTATTCATTCATTTAGTGCATTGTGATAAAAGCCCACAGTTGTCATAGATTTTTAGTTACAATTGTGTTATTACATTATAATTATATTTTATTGGTGTTAGCAATTGCCATCATATTAGTATTGCAATTATGTACAATGACTTTAAACAGTCAGTACATTTACATGCACTAAAAGAAAATTAAATTATTGCCTTAGTCTAGCTGAAATCGAACCAAACTGGACTAAGCCTGATAGGTAATGAATTAGACTGACACACCCTCCACAAATGACAAAGCCATTGAGGTTTAGTCTATGCAGCATACTGTGTCTCAAGTGTAAAACAAAAGATAAAGGCCATGTAAAAACCCTCAATACTTAAATGTTCTCAATTTCTTCCCCCATTTCCATTGAGTATCCCCATAGTCTTCAAACATACTGTACTTGGAGTTCTGTGGTTAGCACCTAGTATCTTATGTTTAGCCACCTACTGTTTGTAGTTGGGAAGTCAAGTGAGTTTGTTAGTTTGTCTATCCGTGCATGTATACCCAGATTACTTGGATACGCCAGTTAAATCATTAGCTTAGTTATTGACAGTAGCTCGATTTGGATATTGCATGTGCACGTACTGATTGTAACATGTCTGACCTCGACATTCTCATGGCTGCGATGGTTGCCTGTTTACCCACTTTCTAGCATGCTGTGACTTCATAAGTTACCAAGCTCCTCTTCCAAACTATACTGTAGAAGAGAAAAGCAATCCCCAACCACCCAGCCTCAATATTAAAATATCACTTCATTTTACAGGAGTTCACTTATGTTCTGAGAGACAAATCTCTGAGGACTACATATTTATTCTCTTTCTGACTCCCCTTTTAAAGTAATCCCTGTATATTTGCACAAGCATGACTGGGACAGAATACCAATAAAGCGGTGGAGATGAACCGGTGGACCGTGAACTCTGAGAAGCCATGGAGGAATTTAGGCTATCTACTATCGGCACAGGAACTTAATCATCAGTGTTTGAATATCCGAACCAAGCAAAAGCTGAGCATGTGTTTTTAATGTAATTGTTATGGTTGGCTTTATATGCTATGTGTGTGTGTGTGTGTGTGTGTGTGTGTGTGTGTGTGTGTGTGTGTGTGTTTGAGCATGTGTGCAAAATGGACACTGTGACCTGATGTTGATGTCAGCGGTCCATAGCTGCATAGCTAATTCAATCACCCGGATGGGACACTTGGCCCTGCCCAAGGGCCACACACTACTGCTTCCCATCAGCCCCCTTTGCAGAGCGCTGTCCCTGAGTGTTATTTAAGTCCGACGTGGGCTCCGGGGTCATGCTCAGTGTTTTGGCTCTGTGGCATGTTTTGACATGGGTGATGTCAGCTGCAGCTGGCTCTGCCTCTACCCCCTTAAGGTAAGGAGGGTGCCACCACACTTTCCTCAGCAACAGGGGTTGAGGGGGCAAAATGGTCATCACAATGATCATGACAAGTCACACATTTTTCTGTACAAGTCACAAATCTTTCCTGATGTTAGTATGAAGTGCCGACAAACATCAAAAAAAATCAAACTCTTCAGGACTTTGGAGTGAAAAAAGCTAAACAGAATTTCATCCCCCTTTAAAAACTTAGCTGACACTTATGAATGACAAAATTATTGTATTGATGAATGAAGTACTTGGATCCAAAAGACTTACAAGTCAGGGAAGGACACTGGCATTGCTCTTTGTTGAAAGTCATTGCCTTTACCTTCAAACACACACAGACAACAGTCCTGATGTTTGTATACAATTCCCATTCCACATGAGTCAGACAATGAATCTGTTAATGACAGACAAACGGTTGAAAGTGGCTGAAGAAAATTGCCAGCCACACTTGGAATCTGTTCACTCCCAAACATGGAAAGTTTAACAAGTTCAGTGGAAAGGTTATCCATGTTTACGGCCGGAGGTCGGTTAAACATCACAGCCTGTGATTGGCACACTGTGTCTGCTTATTAACCCGTGGCGTGGTGACCCTGAACCAGGGGCAAGCCTGCACCCAGACAAACAATCTGTTCAGAGAGGTCTCAGATTACCCCAAAATAGACTATAGGAGCCTGCTGTCTGAACCAGAGATGTCTGAGTTATGTGGAACCCTATTTGAAGAGGGCCTTCAGATAAGAATTTGCTTGAAACCATGAATCTGTCACTGGCTTTATGTTGTGTTAGTGGAGTGGTGTTTGAATGTTTCCAACTGGATTATTTATTACTGTTACAGAGCTAGTCAGAGGGTTTTTCCCTGGGTGGAAAGGGACTTTGAGCTGTCATTCTTATGAAATATTTCACCACCATGTTGAATGGTTGTGTGAATGAATGGTTGTCAAATAGCACTGTTTGAGGAAAGCACACAAATAGCTGTCAGTTTAACCTTGGTTATTGATGATGTCATAAACGGGCGAGTCTGTCCCTCGAGGCAGCACAGCCCGTGATTGGCTCCCTGCTGTGTCAGAACACAGTCACAAAGCTATGAAAAATGCCTCAGAATTCCAGGTCTTGGAAAGACTGATATAAAGACAAAGCCATCATGGCCACTAGAATCACTTTTAGAGGGCCTGTGCTGTTTTTTGTGTTTTTGTCGGCATGTGTCTCAATTTGCCTGTGTATCTCTTTTTTGCTTTCAGTCCTTGCTTATGCTTCCCTCTGTGGCTCAATAGCAAAATTCCTCTTTGTTTTTTTTAGGTGGTTGCATAGTTTTCATTCTGTTGCATCTAGCCCGGCTGACGTCAGGCACCAAGGCAGCTGCAGGCCAAATTGAGTTCGGCAAAGCTGAGACGCCACCCAGAGACGACTGTTCTGTTTTGAGCACTGCAGATTACCTAGTCAAGCTCAGCACAAGTCAGATTTTCCACTTCCACCCCACTTGGCCTGTGTGCTGTAATTTGGACCATATAGTACATTCATTGCAGACACTAGCTTGGAAGACAAGAAAGAAAGAATGTTCAAAAGAAAAGAAGATGCAAACAAAGCAGGCTAAGATATAACAAAAGAGGGAGTCAGAAATAATAACTTGCAGACAGGTTGACTCCTACAAAATAACATAAGACTTTCATCATACAACAACAAATGTGAGAAAAAGTATTGTATGGCAAAACGATATTGTTTGGGATTTTTTTTTTTTAAAGGGGGCTGTAAAACAATGCAGCAAGTTATTCCTGTGTGTAGCTAGTGCACAGTAAACAGAAAATTAGTCCACCATATTGAGTTGTTTTTTTTAGGCTGGCTTCCTCTCTACCATAGTGTTCACAGCCTGTATGTAGTGATCACTCAGTCATTCCCTAACACAGAGTGAGCTGTTCTTCATACAGTACCTCTACATCACTCTCCTTCTGTCTCTTAACATTTCTCTTTTCGCTCCTTTCTCCTTTTTGTCTCTCTGCTCTGTTCCCATTTCACACATGAAGGAGAGAAATTCTTGCGGAGCGAGAGGTGCAGCTCCTAACCTTTCCCAATCACAAGTACATGGCCGTGACATGGCCACAGGTTTATCCCCATGGCAGCCACACAGATGCTGAGGGGGAGGCTGACAGAGTATTTGCCCTACACACTACTCCAGATTTTGTAGTGGGGCATATGCCACGGTACTTGCTGGCATATGGTATATTTTTTTTGTTGTTGTTTAGACTTTTTTCTCTTTTTTTTCGCAAAGCACTCTTTGTCTTTTTCAGACACGGGAGCAATCAGGCCTGTGGCAACACATCCAAAGCCATCTGCTTGCCACAGTTTATCCAAACAGGAGCATTAGACACAAAAGACAAACAAAAACTTAGTCGCTATTCACTCAGGCATATGGGAACTCTTCATTTCAAATTCATTGGCGTCCACAGGGGAAAATACTGACCAAATAGGTGAATTCACAAAAACAATTACAGCCATCTGATAATAAAAGGATGCCCTGCACAATACCTGTGCAATCACCTGTCATATCAAAGCACTAAACAAAGGGGAAGGGAATGCACTGTAAGATTTTTTTCACGTAACTAGGTCACAGATTGATCTTGAGAACTAGACCTTGAAAGAAGTAAGTGTATTTCATCCTTGCTCATCATGCAAGCAGACAAATTCACACTTTGCAAGCTCCATCTCTTTACATCTGGCAGTGCACGGCACATTCTCACTGAACCACTGATTGACAATTGAAGCTCAGCTTCAGTGTCAGTGCTCTTACATGGACACACACACACTCGCACTCACACACACACACACACAAACAAATACAGATCTGGTGCTTTCGGCGGAGCTGTGCTGAAACGGGCACCATCTTGACATCTCATTCAGCGTCAAGGCACAGTGAAGGATGTTTTTCCTCAGTGTACCTCCGATATGATCCAAGACTAAGCTGTCAGGGGAGGGGGATATGAGCACGGAAACGTCAGCTGTCTGACTTCAATGATAAGGTGGATCACTGCTATTCCGAGCTGCTGAGAGACGGGATGCAGACAGACAGACAAGCTCATGTCCTCTCATAGAAACGCAGGCAGACACAGGTGCGCGTGCACACACACACACACACATATATGTGAAAATGGCTAACTTTCTTAACTATAAATGTGTCACCCATGGAAGCAAAATAATCACATATTACTTAAATGTGATGGACACATTGATTTTGCTTCCAAAAGAAGTGGATTGACACGGCATATGAAAACAGGTAGACGTGCTTGGTTATCTTTAGAGAGATCAATTGAATGTGTAAATGTAGTCTACCCATAGACAGGGAGAGGAGTTCTTTCATCGGGTCCAAATGAATATAGGCTTTAATAATCTACACAAATATACATCCATATTGGACACAGATGGGCAGTTTGGGGGGCAGCTATACTGAAGACTTTGTCACCAAAGGTCATGGGTGGGGGACTGCCATGGTAAAGGACCGCAGGAGGGTGGGGGGTGGAGGAGGTCAGCAAGGTAGTGGGGAGCTAGTCCATGGAGAGATTTGGAGGAAAGCTGTAGGTGATGCGGGAATTGATAGGGTTCCAGTGAAGTTGTTTGAGGATGGAGGTGATGTGCTGCCAGGGCTTAGGGTGGTGTTAGTACCCTTGCAGCAGAGTTGTGGACATAATACAGTCTATCAATGGCCTTTTTGGGCAGACCTGACAGGACGGCATTGCAATAGTCCAGCCCTGGAGTTACTAAGTGGGAAAATCATGGCATGTGTGTGCACTGTGGATGCTGCACTGGACCAGAATTTAAAAAAATGTACAAAAAAAAAAAAAAAAAAACCTACATTTCTCCTTGTGTCCCCAAGGCCAGCTCGTTTGATATGATAATCGGCTGCAGATGCCGTAATTACGGGGTTAATTAAACTCGGTGCAGAGAATCTCCCCCAGCAGCTCGATATCTCCGCCATCCCTGAGTGGATGCCATTTCAGCTGGACAAGGGGGCGGGTGGGAGTGCGGATAAGGGGTGGAGGTGGTGGTGGAAATCCCTGGGGGAGGGAACGAGGGAAGCAAGAGGCTGGAAAAAGAGAGATGAAAACAGGTACAAATAAATAGGTGGAGAGGGAGAGAAGACGGGGCCTCGGGCGACAGTCGTACTCCACGGAGGGAGAGAGAGACAGAAGGAGAGAGAGGGATGCTGAGAATGATGAAGAGCACGAGCAAAATGACTGGGGGATTTAGTGAGATAGACACAGAGATAGGACAGCAAGGTGGGGGACAGATAGGAGGAAGGTGGATTGAATAGAGTGCGGAATCCCACAGTGGCTGTGGAAGGAGGTAATGGTAGATGTCTCGTTATGGGTGGTAGCCCTTCTCTCTCTCTCTCTCTCCCTTCCATTCGGTCTTCCTTCCTGGCTTACCCTTTGGATCACACTCTCGCTTTCTCTCCCTTTGTGCACATCTGTGCATCTGGGCCTTGGTCCAGGCCTGTTTGCAGGGAGACATAGGTGAGACTACCCTTCACAGGGATGAGGGTGGAGGGTGCTATTTTTAGAAATAGGCAGACAGAAGTCTGCTATGGGTATCCTCAGGCAGTATACATCTCTCGCTTACACTCACTCTTTTGTAGAGACAGGCTACCTAAAATATCCCTCTCCCATGTGGAACCTTACATGGCTTTCCATTTCGCTATCTTCTCTTTGTCTCTCTGTTTTTCTCTGTTTCCTCTCTTGTACAACAAATGCATGTCTGTCACAGAGTGACAGATTTTCTATTTCTCATGTGGAATATTTATCACATCTCTGTTTTACAGCGGCACACACGCAGTAGAACTGCTGCAATGGTGGTGGGTACACTGCCAATTTCACATTCCCTTCAGGGGAAGCCTTCTTCAGATGGAGAATATGATCTATCCAGCCCATGCCAATCACACAACATACCGAAAATGTCCTCCACCTGTTGGCAAAAAGAAGAAAAAGCCTTTATTGTTTGTTAATTAATTCAGGGTGTAATGCATAAAGATATGTTAGCCTAGAGGGAGCTGACATTCTGTTCAGGCATAGAGGAAAGAAACCCCAGAGAAGGGGAAAGAGAGAGGGGCGGGGGGGGGGGGGGGGGGGGGGGGGGGGGGAGAGAAAGAGGTAGTAAAATGGTGGTCATTCTGGCCATGCTCTACAGATTGGCTACTCCACATAAAATAAACCAGATTTGTGCATTTCTTTGACATGATACATTTATATTTCGCCATTTCCCAGGGAGAAAAATGATTGCAACAGGGTTCCATCATGCATTGGAGTGGGATCGTGCAAATGAGGCTGTCATAAAATCTGGCAGAGTAAGTGCAGTGATAAAGAGTAGAGATGCTGTTTTGCACGCAAACAAAGCAGCGCTGGAAGAAGCAGCAGAAAGAAAACACGCCGTGGAAAATGGCAGGGATTGGGAGAAACAGCAATGCCAAAAATCAGATAGCAAGAAACTGAAAAGATTTAGTGGGAGAGAGAAAGAGAAGGAAAAGAGAGAATGTCAGGGAAAAAGATGGAGGGATAGACAGATGTGAGGATGAAAGAGTGGAGTCATGGCTTGTGCAAAGAGAGACAAAAAAGAGAGGGAGAGAACGAGAGACGCCCGTTCTCACACTTGTCTGAAGCCCCCCTCCCTGCCCTTAATTAACACAATAGGATTAAAACGAGTGTGATTCACCACATTAATTACCCACTGATCAAGCATTCACCACAAGACAAACAGAATTGGGTCTCGACTCTGCAGCAAAGCGCTCCAAGCTGTTGAGATGGTAATTAACACCTACCTGACACATCTCTTGCTCACCACACTTACACTGTCCTATACCACACACACACACACACACACACACACACACACACACACACAATTATACAAGACTCATATGAAGTGTGATGCAAAGACACATACAGAAGAATAGGCCAACAGTCAGAACAGTCAAAAACACAATTAGACCTGAGTGTTGACACTTAGAGTGCATACACATGCAAAGAGCATTGAAGTGGACACACTGAATCTGTCAGATAGTCACCCTCCTATATCTGTACACAGACAATTTGCACAGACATGCACAATCCATCTATAGACCCACAACGGCAGTGGTATCACAACTGCTGATATGTAGCTAGGAAAACACAGCAGCTTCATCCTAATTGACACATACACGCAAACACACACACATATGCAGACAAAAACATCTGTAACAGGCTTAGTGCACTGAGGTCTTCTGTGTTGATGGTTGTGTCAAAGAATGTGTGTAAACACAGATATGTGGGCTCTAACTGGGCATTCCCTGCAAACAGTTCTATTTCATATCTTATGTTCCTCCTCTGACTTTGCAAGGAAAAAAAAAACTTGGCAGGGTAAATAAGTCTGATCTACAGCATCGCCAAATAACATTATTGTTAACGTTAGGAGGGAAAAGCCTCTTCCATTTTGTGGTTTCATGCAGTGATATGGGAAACAAGCCCAGGATTTTACAGCAATACTATTGTAAACAAAATAATACCAGCAGTGCCTCCTAACAATGACAACCAGGGAAATGGGGGAGCAGGGAGGCTCTTTTTCTTTTTGTCAAAATGACGCTCAATCTCGGGGCAGGTATCGAGGAAGGAGAGAGGATGGCATGCGGTCGCCCATTTGCCAGCCATGCAAGCTTATTACCCTCGGCGCTGCCAACTCAAATTCGGAACAACCCAGAGAGCGACCAGCAGCCAAACACTCGTCCAGGGTCAGCGACCCTGCGTTCTCTTCTGCTCCAGAGAAAAATAGCCCTATTTCAGCAAGCACTCAGTGGCGACCAGAATAGCAATAACTACGAAACCTCTATTCAAAGGGGGCTGAGAGAGAGAGGTTGAGACAGTGAGTTAGAAGAAAGCAAGAGAGGGGAAAAAGAGGAAAGAAAAGAACCAAGTAACTTTCCCTTTCTTCTTTTCTGTTTTTTTTTCTCTCTTCTTCTTCTTCATCTTCCTCACACCGCCGCAGGAGAGGACCTACCCAGACACCTCCACAGTGTTTTCACCGCAGTGCTAGCCGGGGTTTCAAAGCATTAGGCTGTATTTATAGGAAAAGCACCAGAGGAATGGGAAACTGAAGAGAGAGAAAATGAGAGAGAAAGAGAGAGAGAGAAATATATCGAAGCCGAAGTTTTTTTGTCTGAGTGGGAAATGAAGCCTTCGCACTCGGCCCCAGAAAACTCGTGAGTCACTGTGTGGGAAGGAAGAGAAGGGGAGTTGGCTTTTGCGCTCCGTTGCGAGGCGACCCCCAGTGAATCGGCCGGCTCTAATGCACGTCGGCGGGGTGAGGGAGCGGGAACGGCGGTGCGTCCCTCATCCAGTCCACCCACCACCTCCTAGCTCTTTAGTGGAAGCGATCAAGAGAGAGGGAGAGAGGGAGCGAGGGAGAGCGAGAGAGAACGCTCACAGCGGAGGGCGGACAGCCAGAGGCAGAGGTCAATCAAAATATCCATTGCACAGAGCGTCAGAAGACGAGATCTAATGTACACCCCTAATACACCCATGAGCTATATTTAACACCGATCTTCCCAGGGAAATAGAGAAATGTGAAAGTGGGCGAGCTGCTATCTATCTTTCACACAGGATGCTCGCCTACCCTGCCTAGAGTTTGCCAGGTCCGAGGCTGAGCTTTTGCTGTGTCTGCATTTGTTTGCCTCCGTTCTAGTTTGTATGCATGATGCATTGGGTTCTGTCTCGTATGTTATTCGGGATTTACTTAAAAATCCCTTCTTCTCCCCATTCCATGTAAATGTGCATTCATGAATATGGATCTCTCTGCTCATGCTGTGATTTGGGTGTCACGTCATGTAAAATTTACACACTGTGAAATTCAAACTGTTAAGCACAGTGGTATATTAACACATTATTGGTAACAGCACACAAAATAGGTCTTATCAGATATGAAATACCATAGTTGGCCATTTAAAAGTGCTTTTAATTGTTTGTTTTAGGTAAGAGTGAAATGCCTTTGACTTGTCACGAGATAAGGTCGATGTGTAGCTGACTGCTGCAGTAGATTTGATTTCACAACATTTTTCATTGCCGTGGTGGCGAGGACCCTGGGGAAGGTGGCCTAATTAGTGCCTGGATAAAACTTAGGTGGGGTCATGGCCCTGTCATGCAAGCTTTGGAGGGTGTATGAGATGTCCTTGAGAAAAGCGACAGTGTCATAGCTTTGAGTTGCGGGTGCGGCATACATTGAGAATAAACCTGGTTAATTAACAGATGAGCAATTTGATGTGACAACCAACAGGAGCCCAAGGAAAAAATACAAGGGTAGTTTAGTGATGGGAAGACTGAGGATGCCCACACTACCCAGAGCATAGTGCAGAACAGAACTGCACTCATGACGTGTACATTGGTCAAATGCTCACTGATCATGTTTTATTGGCCTATATCACAGTATTGCTATTGAACATTATTCTACAAGCAATATGGTCCTAAATGTAGGAGCACTTCTTTGGCTCGAGCTTACTCTCAGTACTGGGAAGATATGTGGATGTGAGTGGCACTGGATGGGAAACCAAGGAATGAGGAGGTCCTCTCCCAGTAGAAAACACACACACACACACACACACACACACACACACACACATTCAGTGGGTTGATAAATTATGCAATGTGTGGTAACACAACCTGAGAGTGGTGCGACCCAAGAGAGACAACGCTCCGGTCAAGTGTTTCTTTCCTCGTCTTTTTTCCTCATCTTTTTTTTTTCAAAGGTTGAGAAGTTCACAGAGCAGAACTACTTTCCTTGACAGGGTTGGCGATGGGGAAGAGATCAGTGAAGGACAGCGGCAGTCATATATCAGGCGGGTGGGTGTTGGGTGGAAAACAACACGGGCACGAATACAAGTGACTGGAAGATTTGGGCCATACTATGCTGATGTACTGTCTAGAACAATGACAGCCGAGACAGAGGAAAAATGAAACACAGCAAGCAAGTCTAACAAAGAGCAAAAAGAAGAACAAGTGTAAAAAAAAAAAAACCTTGCACAGGCAAAACATAAATAGACAGCATTACTTTGAAAAGGACCAGATTTCCCTCTGGGGGAACCAGAGGCTGTCCATCAGACAGAGCTAATGCAGTCTCACAAGGTGGCAGAGATAGGATGTGAGGAATGACTTGGGCATCATTTTTCATGTAGAACAATCTCCATTTCAAAGCAAAGAGCGAACCTGCCTGAACTACCCGGTCAGGACAGGAGCCAAGGTAATCAGAAACAGTTCCATGGGCCTCTGGAGCAACAGTAACTGTAAGTTAGGAATAGATCTAAGGGATAATGTACTTTCCGCCGTTCATTATTAGAATATACTGCCAAGATGAACAGGACCTCAACACTGAAGGCGGGGGGGATCTTGATTTGTCATGAAGGGAAATATTTTCAGATAGTGTCTGGCGGACAATACAACACGTTTTCACACGTATTATGTGGCTGCTTGCCAACACAACAACAGAACATTTCACACAAATGTCTTTCTTGTCAATTGTTACAGTTTTGTGGCTTTCTCAGCTAAACCACTAATTCACAACACAGCTTAACTTTAGACATTCTATAGAATGCAGCTGATCTTTCACATTCAACGTAAATGATCCCTATTTGCGGAATGAATGCAGATGTGCATTTGACAGCGGTCGTTATACTTGCACAGCTGTGATTATATAGAAATAAATGTTGTGAAGGCCCATTCAAAGTGAATGGAACTTCCCGCAGCATTCTCGAGAGCCGTGGAATATTGTTGATGTATCTGATAGATGATATCTCTGACTGAGCAGTAGGCTTGTTCATCTGAGTTCATCTGTAATGAGCATGCACTCTAGGTTATATTCCTGACCGTTTGGGTGTGTCTGTCTGCGGCCACTGGAGACAGGTGATGTGAAATGAAATGTGTCTGTTTTCTTTGTTCTTCTGCTAACATGTATGGCGACTGAATTAGTATGCTGACAGTGAGTGGGAGAAGAAGCATGACATCCATGCAGAGACCACAGGCAGAGCCCCCTCATACCAGAGTTGACATTTATTAATGTGATAATATTCATTCATTGTGCATGGCTAACTTTAAAAGCCAGCCTCATCTCGCAAAAGTCCATGACAACTATCATTATACTGCTGAATCGAACATAAATCTTTATTTGAGCATGAATCAAAGAGTTGGCCAACCCATCGTGAATTAAACGGCACAGTTAAATTAATGTACACAGGATCTGCATGACCAATGTGCATTTCTGTGATAGGAATCTTGTGTGTAGCGGTTTAGTGGAAGGCTGTAAAATTACTTCTCATCTGTATGGAAATGGAAGCAAAAGTAGTAGTAGGAGCAAAAGTAGGAGCAAGGCTGAGTTAGGTGTTTGCCCACAGGCACACTCCAGCAGTGTATGGCTAGTGAAGGTCGCACGTGTGCTAATACTGCCTCCTTAACAAAGCCACAGCGCTAAGGTCACTTCCTGATACATCATGAGGCAGCTCGCTGCAGAATGGCCAAAGGTACATGGGATACAGCTCTAATAGCGTTATAATAGTGTGTGCTTTCTATGAACTTACTGTAGAAGAAGAAGCTATTGTGACATGTGTGCACCTGCGTTAGTGTGATGAACAGACATATGCAGATGAACATGGATTTGATAGAGGGATAAAAAAGAGAGAGTGTGTGCGTGCGTGTGTGCGTGCAGGTTTAAATGCATAAATGAATGCATGAGCGTTCCTCTGTGCGCGGTCACCACATGCCGCCCTGCATGCGCCATCATGGTGGTCGAGCACTCCTGCGGCTGAAATGACACATCGGCTGTCACAAGTCATGTAACCACCGGCCGGGCTGATCCGGCACAGGGCTGGTGAGCTTGACAGCTTCAGCCCAGAGAAAACCCCGCTCCCATCAATCTCTCACCTCCCTACCTGGCATGCCTCAACTGCCACTAACTGTGTGTGTGAGCATGGTTTCCATTGTTTTCTATTTGTAGAAAAGGGGTATATATTTCCACAAACAAAGTGTTATTGTTGCAATCATGCCAATAAAACTTTCTTGAATTGAAAGGAGAAAATGAAAATGAGAGAACGAGAGAGAAAGAGATCTCAGAGGTGGCCTTTCTTCAAGCACGGGCTGGGTGCACTTTGATATGTAATTTCTGGGATTCGACTCAGTGTTTGCTCTATGCGATATGCGAATTTATGCAAATGTGTGCAGCAGCCATACATGTGTGTGTCGCAGATAGAGAGCACACAGTTGACTCAGTGGCCAGTGGCACGGTTTTCTTTTGGCCCTCTGTGTTCGAAGCGAAACCCGTAACCCCTTCGAAAACACACACACACACACACCACATGCACACCACCCGCACCCTTGTCTTCAGTGATGTTGAAGTAATGGCTCACTCCAGACATTTCAGATGTGGCAGATATCTGCAAGCCCTCCTTGCGTGACTCGCAGTGTGTGACAGGCCTCTTAAGACAAGGCTGTGAACATGGCGGAAGGAGTCAAAACTCAAGACTGGAACACTTGTAGTGAGCTTCAGAAAAGAAAAAAGATAGACATTGATGTGTTATGGAAAATAGTCCTGGCCTTGTGACGCGATGCGACATGTCTTGTTGAATGCGCTTACATGATTGATTGATTGTTTGATTGTTATATCAACTGGACGTATATTGACTGTCTGTATGTGGCTTTAGGCCTTGCTTGGGTGTATTAGCACTTAAGTATTTATTATATTCTATTATTTTATGTGAAGATGCACTGACCAGAGACATCTCTCAATTTCATTGTACCTGTGACAATGACAATAAAGGACATTAATTCATTCATTCATTCAAGTCATTGTTGTGGGGCAGTGAAAGATTACAATTTTCATTCAGAATCACACCTCTGAGCAGTAGTCCTGTCAAAAAAAAATCACTGACAGTTTTTTATTCTCATGAATAACCAAAGGGAATAATTCTGATTACTCAGAGAACATCCTCTTCAGCTTTTTGCCTTGTCCTATGCATTAATTTTGGAAGTGTAATACTAAGATTGATTTAATACCATAAGAAGAGTAAAGAGTAGCCTCCAGAAACACATAACATACTGTAATGTACCGCTATCAGGTCTTACATTATACATTATACATTATTGTGTAACACTACCTAGTCCTGCAAAAAGCCACCTGTACCGAACATGTCATTTGCAATAGGCATTCCACTATGTATCTAAAAAACATTCTGGCTACCCAAAGAAAATTAGCCTGACGTGGAAACCTACTGCCATCACTTGTCATACGAGATGACATTTTATAAGTAGACAGAAGTCAAAGTTCCACCACACTTGAGTGAAGCTGCTCCTGCACATCTCTGAGCCCGAGGCCTGGTGATGTTTGGCAGGATCCGTTTTTCCTGTCAAATCGGGACATTATGTGTGAGCTCAGCCTCGGAACAAGGGATGTGAAAGAACAGAGGGAAATGGGGAAAACGACAACCTTGACCTTTAGTGCTGAGGCAGGGCAGCTGACATTTGCTGAGGTCACATGTTCACATACATCAGCGCAGTAAAAAATGCCCTAGGATGACCATGTTCAGGAGACAGCCTAGTGGAAAAGATGAATAGCAATGCATTAAGAATGTTCTTTTAATGACCTTAGCGACTTTAATGACTGTCTCTTAGAATCTTAAGCTAATTGAAGGTGAAAAAAAGTCTGTGAAGTATTGTATACAATGAATACCCTCTTTATTGTTGCCATTTTCTATTAAGTAAAATGGATGCCAGCGAGCCTAGCTGTGTGTGCAGAACATTGGTAAAACTTCTCAATACTCTAAATGGTCCAATACACCTATCGGTCCATGAAGATAAAATACAAAAATGAAAAGCATCTGCAGGGTGTATTTTGTGTCTAATGACATGATAGCATTGTCACCACAAAAAATGAGATAGACTGTTGGCTTCGAATGTCTCTACAGTATACTGAAATTAAAATGATTGTTGGGGTTCTGTGAGGCCATTTGTCAATGGAGAAATTAATGCACTTTTCAAACTCTTTCAAACTTTGTTAGAAATGCCAGGGTAGGTTTCAGAGGAATAAAGAAGCGTGTGCAACCCTTTTGTCATTGAAAACAGTGCAATCATCAACTAGGGAGTGGGCTCACAATGTAATTTGTAGTCCTACTGGATCAATTACAGACCTGGTGCACAAGCATGCAAACTCTCTCACTCACTCTCTCTCTCTCTTTCTCTCTCTCTCATTCACAACATGCAGTATCATCAGGGACAAATTGAAGTGTAGGACAAAGGCATAATAAGGTCTGCTAATGCGTGATCAGTCTTTCCTGAACAAAAAGAAATGCCCACAGACATCCATGATGTTTGCAGTACATTCTGGACAAAAGCAACGTTTTCTCCTCCAGCCTGGTGAATAGAGCTTCCAACCTCTTATTTTTGTTATTTATAATGTCTCTTTAGTTATTCTTATGAAGTAATGTTGAAAAGGAGTCGACAGACAAATACACTTTTTTGAAACCTTAATTGCATATGATGGGCTAAAAAAGTAGCAGTACCAATGCCTAGTCCCATGTTCCATAGCCAATATCATCCATTTAAGTAAGTACAGCTGGCTGGCTGCTGCCAGATGGCTTCCTGATGCTGGAAAAGTTTACCTTGAACAGTCATTAGTGAGAGAACTTCCAGTTTTCTGCTGATGATGGCAAGAAGGCACCAGACTCGCCAGAACAACACGTTGGCCAAGCGGATCCCCCGCTGCGGTGTTCCCCCGACCTACCCATATGCACAAACAATCATCCAAAGCAACAATCAGTGTTATACAGTATATTGGCTCTCAAAGAAAGCCCAAACTTTTGGCTTCCATAGAAAAAACGTTAAGTAATCAGTTGCTATTTGCTAGCAGGACCATGGTCTCAACACACTGTCTCTACTGTATAGCACATACCCTGTAAATGAACTCTGGTACAGTATACAGTAGTATGATATGGGTTTTCATTTGAGACACTTGTTTAAAGACGGGCAGAGTTGACGTCCATAATTTCAATGATGGTTCCCACTGACTGACAGACAGGAAGGCATTTCTCTTGACATTCAAGGAATATGAGGATCACATCAATCAATATCATTCCTTGTGCAACAAGGAGGAATGATGGACAAGGTAGACAATAAAAAAAACAGACAGGTAATAAGCAACAACCAAATGAAAGGCAAGATGAAAAAGGACACAAGCAAAACAAAGGATCTCATTATATCTTGCTGTTCTCCTCCACACCTGACAAGCAAAGCGTGACTGATACAGAGTAAGGAAAGGAAACACACACACACACGTACTCACACACTCACACTCTCTCTCTCTCTCTCACACACACACACACGCACGCAGAGTCATCTCATCTCTCTCCTTAATGTTTAATAATAGAGATGGCTTCAGCAGACAATGCAATTACTGTAATCGATATTTTCTGGTTTCTCATTCCTCGCAAGATGCTTATCAATTCTCCGGGAATCCAATCAGGCAAGCTTTATGAGCCTCTGAAAGGAGGCCTTTCCCATCAGCGAAACACACAATGAGACACGTTGCTGAGGGAAAATGACACAGCCCCGGGAAGAGCATTGCATTTACTGGGGTCAAAGTCATCATGATGTGTGAAAATGCTTAGAAGCCGCCTTGATTAGCATTTCAATGTGACCCTTACGTGTGGCTGAAAGTGTAAACTATAAAACATTTAGTATTTCTTGGGGCGTGTATTTCTTATGCCAATGTGGATGTCTTCATCCTGTCAGGCCTGGTAATATTTCAATTGTTCAACTAGCATCCTATTGGGCTATATTCAAACATACAGAGACAGTGGAGCCCCCATTAACACAATAATCTGGGAAGAAAACACATGCTATACACATGCTGTTTATTGTCTACACTTACTTAACAGACGGTAACAGGTGTGAAAGTGGTGGTTAACCTGGTGAAACCCATCCTGATCTGAATTCGCTCTGCAGCTCTAGAAGTCCTACATACTCTTTTTTCATAATTTACCTTTGATATAGTACCAATCAAAAAGCTGTTTCTATGGTGATTGGGCCATGACTGACGGCCTGCGGGCTGAACCTACTAACATGGATGGACTCAGTAATGCCTTTATCACCTGAGAACTATTTTCCTATTGGCATATCGTCTTGTCTCATCATCTTAAAGTAGGCAACCCAAAATAACTAACCTGCACTATACGGAAATATTATTTATTTTCAGGAACCACAAAAAAAAAAAAAAAAAAAAAAATATATATATATATATATATATATATATAGAGAGAGAGAGAGAGAGAGAGAGAACAGAAACCTGAAGAAACGAATGACACTCAAGACTTTAGGATCCAAACAGGCGACCAAACACATCCATGTCTTTCCTATTTACTGAGTGTAGTGACACAAAATAAATAGTGGAGATTTTCTAAGCAAATAATATGGATTAATAAAATGGAAGAACTGCTAAAGGCTACACAAGTAAGGGGAGGTAAGGGGAAGAACATAGGTCAGTATGAAAAAATGGTGGCATGTTCCTTTAAAGAATGAGAACAACAATAATATGTTGCCTAAGAAATGTGTTTGTCTAGGGAATCTAATGTCTAAAATGCAGGAAGGACAACCATAAGGGTGTCCAGACAAGTAAGCACGAAGTCCTGAAGAAACATATAGAATGCTTACATCTGCTGAAACGGAACAATGGTATAAGGTCGTTTTTGCAAGTGTGAGAAATGTAACTAATGTCTGCAGGATGTATGTATATAAAAGGAACTCAGCCCCAGAAAAAGGTGGACGTTGCTTGGCACCACTTGTGTAGGTAACTTCTCCCTGATTTGATCTATGTAAGCATACAGTGAATACATTTATGTATTATAATGGCTTTGTAATTTTGGTATAATTTCATAAGCAAAGAGTGTTTTGCATAGATTTGCATCTGTTAAACATGATGGTTCAGACTAAATGAAAAGCATTCATTGGCTAGCTAATAAATATGCTGCTCCCGAGTCTGAGTGCCCTTTGGAGCATTCTTATTTACACCTAAGAACAACACCAGGCAGGGTGTGGCTCTGGCAGCCTGCGCCACACACAGCATTTAGATACACCAGAGGGAAATTGTTTGGATAATGTAGCAAATGTAGGCCAAATTACAAAAGCTTCTCTCATTTTATCCCATTCCCTCACCATGTTTTATCAATATGACTCAGTGTCCCTCCTCATTCATCAGAACTCTCTCTCTCTGCTTACATCTCCTCTCTCTCTATCTCTCCTCTTCCGTACACCCGTGGCCAGCACAGCCTTCCTGGGCCCAAATGGCACGGAACAAATTCAATTTAACTTCTCAAACTTTGAATAAAAGCAATTTAAGCCTCCTCTAGCATGAAGATGAGTGCACATATAAGGATGAAGGGGAAGGAGAGAGGGAGAGAAAAGAGATGGGAAAATTACTCTCTGGCTTCCTGGGCCAAGGTGTTTCTTTTCAGGAGCAAAATTAAGGAGGGAGGGAGGGAGGGGGGGGGGGGGGGATCAGAGTTATTCCTCTTTCTTTTTCTTTTTCTCAGATGGATGGACGGATGACTGGGGCAGGGTAAATGACAGGGCATGGCCATGTGGTATCACACAGGGGCTAAGGATTCAGGACTCTTCTACAGATCACAGAGCCTGTCCACCCACCAACTCCAACAAAACCCAACCCTCCAGCAGCCTACCAGAAATAATGAAATTACTGTGGGGGGAAGAGATGGAGTTAATGAGATGGACAGAGGAGCAACGATGAATGAAGAAGAAAGATGAAAGAGTGAGAAAGGAAACAAGAAAAAGAGCACGATGTGAGGAGAGAGCAGAAGAGAGAGTGAAAACAGAGAAGAAAGGTGAATCAGTTAGTGGAAAAGAAAGAAAAAAGATAGAGAAAAAGAAATACATACATATATAATATATTATTATACTGCACTCACTGACTTGGTGAATCACCACAAAACACCACCTCAGGGAAAAGAGAAGTGATTTTTTTTTCCCTTTCAGGAGCAGAGAGAAATGAAAGCAGGGAAACAAGTTCTGAGTAAGATCAGTGGAACTAAGCATCAATCCGCCAGTACATCATGTCTAGTCAATCAAACCCAAGCTGTAAGAAGCACTGACACAAAGGGAGAGAAGGAAGATGCAGAACTCTGCTTTTTATCAGACATTGCCTTCTAAACATAGACAGCCATCTAACAAATGGGAAATGCAGAATCTTTTATACAAAGTAAAAAGAAGATACACCCATATTCACAAATATATGAGACATATAGCTCAACTCCACGCACAGATAAAAATGTTTCCTGCACATATAATTAAAACAATGGACACATTTCCTCTTAATTGGGTGTGTTTAGTAGTTTTGGCACAGATTAAATTGAAATGCAAATGTTTGCTATGCAAAACACCACATCCTCCATCGGGGTGTGTTTGTGGAACAACCAAATGCTGCCTCTCGCAAGGCACAATTCCAATAACCCAGTCAAATCAAATTAGATTGAATTAAATCTCAGAACACCACTAACAACCCCAAAGTGAACTAATTGGAGCATTTGAAATTCATGGGACAAAATGAGCAGCACGACTTTCCCAGGAGGAATTTTGATTTCCTGAGATCTCTCACTCTCTCTCTCTTTCTGTGTGTGTGTGTGTGTGTGTGTATTTCCTGTAGAGGGCAAAGGTCAGAGAGAAACGCAAAGCAACAAGCCTGTGCTCATTCTTCATCAGTTGCACACAAACACAACAGCTGCGGTCTCATTGCTTGTCGGCGGCATCTGCATTTTGATTAGTCAGGTTCATCTCGCGTTCAACTGAGCAGCTATTCGATATACGCAACCACACAAACCGCCGCAGACAAAAGCAAGCACACAGAGACAAAACAGATGCACGCAGCCGTACAACCACACACTAAGACACTCAGGTAGACACACAGGCAATGAATAATTTAGTCTATTTACAACGCCGAATGCAAATCATTAATCAACAAGTCAAATGCTGAAATTAGCACGTAGACAGGCATTGCTTTTTCCTGATGTGCGATTTTCAATTCTTCCAGCCCCTTTTGTGGTTTCCGGATCTCTCCGTTTCTTTTGCCTCATCTGTCTAGGAAGATCTTTTGATGGTAGGCCCCCTTCACTCCCACCCTTTTCTCTCCCCTCCCCAAAGGGTTCATTTGCATCTCCCAGTCCTCGCTCTGGAGCAATATGGCCTGCGAGAGAGAGCCGTATGGGTCCCCTGGGAAGGCAGCCCAACAGGCCCAGCCTTGCGGTGAGCGCACAAGTGTCAGTCAGCTGATAGAGAGGGAGAGAGAACAGAGAATGGCTTTTCGAGCTCCACTGATTCCTTATCTATACGCCAGCAGAGACGAGAAGGGATTTCGCCTCATCAACCCTTGGGACTGTCTCAGGAGAGGTCGGAGAGAGACGTTTGCAGTCCTTGCTGGGGGAAAGTAAATGTAAACGCGAGCTGTTTTCGGGTTTGTTCTGTAGATGGGAATCTGGTAAAGTGAGTTGTTTTTTCGTTTCCTGAAAGAATAGCTTCTCTTTTTTTGTTTTCATGAACAACATAAATGATTCAAGGTCAAGACTGGCATCACCTGAGAATGTCACAAGTGCACCCCTGCCGCCATCTTTTCCCCCTTTAAAGTGCAATACAAAACATAGACCCAATGGGAATGCTCTCAAGTCACTGCACATAGACAGGTTCCTCTCTCTCATCGTACTAGAGATCTCTGAAAAAAAAAAATTCTCAGAAGGCTCAGCTGGGGGAGCTCAAGACTGACTTCTATTTTGTTTATGACTGTCAAAGAAGAAAAAAGGTTGCCACAGTTCAGTAAACAAGGTCTCAATCAAAATATTTTGGGCTGGGAAGGAAATGACACTCATTTTAGTCGATCACAATAAAGTTCAAAAGGGACCGAATGACAAAAAGAAGAAACTTCAGAAAAATGTGACACGCTGTACATCATCTCAATCTAAACTCTGCATGAGCTCTGAAAGGGGACTTGATTTTCTTTTCAGCAAAACAAAGAAGAAAAGCCCCAGTGTGCGGGACAGACGTTCACTCTCTAACATTGACACCAAGCTTTCTCAGGCAGCAGAGCTGTCAACCTAACCACGATGGAACAACATGGAGGTGAAATCAAAGTCCTACATGTCTCACCTGCAGAGAGGAATTGAAACAATTCAGCTTGGTAGTTGATGGCTTCAAAAAGGGCCCACATTCCTGTGTTATAGGTAACAATGTAACATACAAGGCTGTTAGATAAGGAGCACTTAAAACAAACCCTTCAGCAGAGACATCCACTTCGATTTGTTTTATTTTTCTATGGTTAATTTAAAAGTAGGCATTCAACAGGTAGGGACGTTTTTATAGGTCAGATGATGAAATCACAATGAAATGTGATGGTTTTGGCTTTGTATTTTTTTCCGTTCAATTTTAATTTAGCCAGATGGAAGGCAAGAGAAAAGCATGTGTAACACCATGTCAAAAGTAAAAAAAAGTGTGCTGAGTGTGCTGAACATTTGTAGCCTACTTCTTTCCAAGCAGGTGTAAAGAGGCAGTGAGACGTGCCAACTGAAACATTTTGTGATATTTGTCTAGCTTGTTTATCTAGTCTGTTTTGGTTTGAACATTTTGTTAGTTTAATTCCACACTGAAAAAAATGACTTTTGGGTGTACTAAATGTTATTGTATAAAACGGCATAATTCCTACTTTGGAAAATTAGGTCTGAATGTTTACTAACTTTTCTCATGTAAAATTTTGGAGCAATATGTGATTTAATCACCTAAAATAATGAATTGTATATTAACTGTAACAGTTACTCTAATTATAGTGTTAATCTGTTTTTTCTTACTGTAACCTTTTATGAAAACTGGAGTAAAATTTACTCCAAAATATATAACAAAGTTCAAGTTTGAATTGGCACATGCGCTGTTGTATCATTTCAACATTTCAGATAGTCCGTTAGTGCTTTTTTGAGGGAGACCACGTAATTCAGTCGGAGCTGTTTGGTGGGCTGTTTGAGCTGTTTGTTACGGTTCAACGTGAAAGCTACGGTAAGTAACTACTTTTTGTTTTGATTGGCATGTGTTAATGCATTCATTTTTTTTACAGTTGTATATTAATGGTAGTCAAGGAGAGTGTACACAACTAGCTAGCTACTAACAACTAGCTAGTCTAACATTGATGCTCTAATTTAAATCTTGTGAAGATTTAGCGAAATATATTAAACAAAAATATGGCTATTTGGCAGATTACATGGTTTTAGAAATGTGATGAGACCGTACGTGAATGTTCTTTCGTCTGGAAAGAGTTCTAAAAACTTCACGTTACGTGGGCAGAGGAACGCGTTCCCCATTAACTTAAGCCCCTCATGCTTGATTTGAAGCACTTTTTGTGTCAACACAGAGCTCGGTCACCATGACTTTCATTACGACTGTCTAACTTTCTTGTAACTAAGCTAAACAAAATGAGAACTTCGGTAATAGTTTTTTTCTGTAATGCCTTAGTTTCAATTGTTTCAACCCGTGTACTGTGGTAGATTTAGAATAGACACACCGGGTCTCCTTAACATAAGGTTACCACTAGAGGGAGCTATTGTATAGTCCTTGTAATGCATTCTTCGTATGTAGAAACGCATGTACATATAGGAAGGATGGTGTGGGCCTTGTTTTTATGTTCACACATATAAACTACTCTGTTTTAACAGATTGGTCACACAATCACAACAAAGATGATCTCATTAGCCATTTTCAAATTGTCTAAAACTTGTGTCTTTTCAGAAAAGGGGAGTGCAAAATAATCCCGATTAGGATCACCAAGATTTTATACTGGGTAAGCATTAAACTGTAAACATTTGTTGTTTTCTAAGCAAATGAAATAATAATAATACTAATAATCATTTTTGTAATTTTGTCTTGCAGGGGGAGCCATACATTGAAGTCTAGGGAGAACATAGATTTCACAAAGGAGAAAATGTAGGCTTTTAAGATGAGGTGGTTATGCAAACTTTGCAGTTTTAGGGCAACAACACGTTTAGCACTTCTAAAGCATTACAGATTGACACATATATTCTCTGGCCATGGTCGCTCTTTACCTTGCTTGTTTTCAGACTGCCCAAGTGCATTCAAAAGTTTAAATTCACTTCATGCCCATTTGTCCAGAGATCATTGCCAAACGAATAAGTCAGGGGAAACTGTTACTTTCTTATGCCTTATCTGTAACATATCCGCTTTTCACACAGAGAGGCAGTATTTTGAACACATAGGATCTCACCTCAAAAGGCACGAAACTGTTCATTGTGTTTTTAAAAATTGTGACTACAGCACAAATATCTATTCAACTTTTGCATCTCATAAAAGTAGAAAACATACTCCTCACTGTCTTCAAGATTTTAAAAGTACATTATTGCAGACATCTTTAACTAACACAGAACAAGTTGATGAAGGAGATGTAACTTTGTCAGAAGAAAATGAAGATGTTTGTTCAGAAACTGAAGTGGTAGAGGGTAGAGATTCGGTGAAGGCCATTATTGATCATCTTAGTGCCTTGTTGCTTAAACTTGACTGCATCCATAATATCCCTAGTAGGTGCCTAGATGATATTGTTGAGGAGCTTCAGTTCATTAATTCTTCTGCTTCAGTACCTGTAATCAAAAATATTATCTTGGACACATTCAAAAATCACAACTGCAGTCCGGATCCAAAGTTGGTCACAGATTTGATGAACAATATCTGCCAACTAAGCCCCCTTAGTGTTGCATTCTGTAATGGTGGTCCCCTTGCTTCAGCATATCACAGAAAAGAGTATATAAAAAAGCATTTCTCTGTTGTTGAGTCAGTCGAATATGTACTTGATTCAAAAGATGGAAAAACCTATCAATATGTACCAGTGTTGCAGTTATTGTCACAGATTTTACAAAACAGTGACATTGTCCAAAATATCTTAAATAATGGCGTATGTTCTACCGCAGGACAATATTGTACGTTTCGTGATGGTTCCCACTTTAAGGAGAATGCATTTTTTGCTGATGAGTTAAAACTTTCACTTCTACTGTACTGTGATGATTTCGAAATATGCAATCCCCTTGGTACATCTAGAAAGAAACATAAAGTAACTGCTATCTACTGGGTGCTGGCTGACATTCCTCCTTTCTTAAGATCTTCATTGTCTTCTATTTATTTGGCAGTGTTGTGCAAGGCAATCGATGTAAAGAAATATGGCTACCCTCGCGTTCTTGAGCCGTTATTGAATGATTTGAAAAAGTTGGAAGAAAATGGAGTTTTTGTGCCCAGTTTAGGGAAAACGGTAAAGGGAACTGTGTTTTCGGTGATTGCAGACAATCTCGGTGCTCACTCCCTGGCAGGGTTTGTTGAAAGTTTCAGTGGGTCCTATGTTTGTCGATTTTGTGTGGGACAGAGATCACAGTTTGAGAAGGTTGAGGTCAGAGCAGGAGTTTTCCCTCTAAGAACAAAGCAGCAACACGAGCTGGACATCCAGGAAGCTTTGACAAGTAGGAGCCATTGTCATGGTGTCAAGACGCATTGCGCAGTTACTCAGAGATTAGGTCATTTTCATGTCACAACAGGATACCCTCCTGATGTCTTACATGATTTGCTCGAGGGTATTATACCTTTAGAGTTGGCCTTGAGCATAGACATTTTCATTAAGAAAAAATATTTCAATCTCAATGAGCTTAACCAAATCATCAAACAGTTTCCATACAAATGGAAAGACAAGGCCAACAGCCCACAAGGTATCCCGCTAAACTTTGCAGCACGTAAAAGTATTGGCGGTAACGCCCATGAGAATTGGTGCCTTTTGAGGTTGCTTCCATTCATGATTGGAACTAGAGTTCCTGAACAGGAAGAGGCATGGCAGTTAATAATGACATTAAAAGATGTTGTTGAGTTGGCTATGTCTCCCACCCACACTGATGAAAGCATAGGTTACTTAGATAGCCTTATTGCTGAACATAGATCTCGATTCAAAAATGTCTTTTCGGAAGAAAAGCTCATTCCAAAACATCACTTTGTGGAACACTACCCACAACTCATCAAAGCTTTCGGTCCACTTGTGTCCTTATGGACAATGAGATTTGAAGCAAAGCATCACTTTTTCAAGAAGGTTGTGAGGCAGACCTGCTGTTTCCGTAATGTTTTGAAATCTATGGCAAACAAACACCAGTCCATGATTTCATACACACTCTATGGCCCAGATGATCGGAAATGTGCAATTACTGTAACAAAAACGAGCCGCATTCCAATAGACATTGTAAATAAGGACGTACAGGAATACATGTTTCAAGAATTTCCTGCTGAGAAAGTCGTTCATTTGGCATTGAATGCAGAATATCTTGGCACTCTCTATAGTGCTGGCATGATGTTGGCATATGGCTCCACCATTGGTTTTCCTGACTTTGCTGAAATAGTACAAATGATTGTTGCTCAAGACAGCTTAGCCTTTGTAGTGAAACTACAAACTGCATGGTACTTTGAACATTTCCGAGGTTTCATGCTGGAGTCCACTGGTATAGTCAGAGTAGTAAAGCACTCAGAACTCATTGACAGATACCCACTGGCTGCTTATGTGGTGGATGGAAAGCGAATGGTTTCTCTTAAACATCACATCTCATTGTACAACTAGGTACAGTATTATAGTATTTATTTTAAACTTCAGCTTTTATTGCAACTTATTACTTAGCATAGGTTTATTATAACACACATTTTACACATTTAGGAAGGATAACTGTTAAACAATGGTCAAAGAACATATCTACAGTATAGCATAATAATGTGTGCTGTTTTTTTTTTTCAGTTCTGCTTTTGAAAGGCCTTTAAGATGTCCACCATGATTGTTCTGCGTGTTGTTATTGGAGATACACAAGTTCACAAATTGGTACTGCCAGAGGGTGTACCTTGCACTGTAGAGGACCTTTCAGCTGTCATCCAGGAGCAGTATCACCTTACTGGAAGTCACACTGTTATGTATATGGACAAAGATTTTGATAATCAGTACTTTACTCTGACATCCACGGATGTAATTAAGGACAAAGATACAATTAAACTCATTCCAAATGAGGATCCCACTTTCACTTTGATGCTGACTCCTGTAGCTGAGACTGCAGGAAGTTCATCTTCCTTTTCCCTGGATCAGTCCAGTCAGGATCCTGATGCTGCCTCTGTTAGCTCTGCTGACACAATGATCTTACCAAAATCGCCAGAGTGTCGCTCTAAACAATGGCCTGCATATTTTGAGATCCCCACTTTTTCTCACAATGTGGAGATGCTCCTTCAAGCTGGAAATGACACTTACGGACGTGATGGAACCGTCCTGCAAAATCCAGCGGTGACCTCCGACATACTTGAGACAATTGCAGATTCCATTTTTTCCTACACAGCTTACCCCACAGGTCTCCAAATACTGGCTGTTGTTGAAGCCCTGGTTAAGAAACATCCATGCTTAAAGGAGCCTGCAACATCTTTTTCTGGATTATATGGATGGCAACAGCGTCTCAAATATAAGATGAATAATTATCGTTCTAAACTCAGAAAGCGTGAAGTGCCTTGTCCAGAGCTAGACATCAACTCCATGAAAAGGAAGAGACCTGGTGACACAAATCCAGCTAAAAACTGTAAGAAACCAAAAAGAGCGGAAGTCAACTACCTTCCTCCACACCCACAAGGAGAGACAACTGAAAGTTTAGAGAAGATACGACTAGAGCTACTTGAAGACATTAAAAAGAAAAACAACGATGGGGTGATTCATCCAAAAATGGCCCAGACCTTCTCTTATCGAAGACTGGAGGTGGTGACTGGTAGTCCAGCTGCTGATGAATTCAAAGAAAGATGGCCAGGGCTCTTTACTGAAGCAGGGGTAGGTTAATTTCAACTTCTAAAACAGTTTTAACAGTTGTGTATAATATTTAGTTGTTGTGTTTTGTTGTTTTTGTCTTGACAGATAAAAGAGGAGTTTCGGAGAATAACCACCATTCCCCTTGAGCAGACTTTCATGTTCAATCTGGATAGTTACACTCCAAAACTACTTTCTGTACTTGAGAAGAAGGGTGGCGCTATTGGTGCAAAACTGAGACCTATTTTGGATAAACACAGACAGGTGTGTTTACTTGGTCACGATTGTTGTGTGCATTAAAGATATTTACCATTAATAAATCCCTGTCTCTTTCCAGAACCAAACAATTGAGATGAGACGTGGGGATGTGATTCGTGGATTAATACTCTACCTTGGTGAAAAAGAGGAAGAACTCTTTCTAGACTGCCAGGTAAAACTTGAAATTTCTGTGTCTGTCTTTATGATTTATATATATTATAAATTAAAGGTGATATCCATCATTTTACATCTATCTATCTATCTATCTCTCCATCTATCTCTATCTATCTATCTCTCTCTCTATCTATCTCTATCTATCTATCTCTCCATCTATCTCTATCTATCTATCTATCTATCTATCTATCTCTATCTATCTATCTATCTTTCTCTGTATATCTATCTATCTCTATCTATCTATCTATCTATCTATCTCTATCTATATCTATCTCTATCTATATATCTATCTATCTATATATATCTATCTCTATCTATCTATATCTATCTATCTATCTATCTATCTATCTAATGTAGGTGGAGAACTTTGATGATGTTTGGCAGCACAACATGAAGATCCTGCTTGTTGGTGCTCCCTATGCTGAAGATCCGCTGGATGTCTCTATTGTTCTTGATGGCAGGGAGATTGTGAATGGATGTGGAAATCCTGCAAAGGCTTGTACACTGCTAATGGGTCTAATATATTCCCTCAATCTTGCTTATCCTCCAACACTGCGTTACACTTTTGAAGTATTTCAGAAACTCTTTTTAGATTTAGATGCAATAAAGCTATCCCCCAAAGTACAAACCCTGAAAATGAAGTTGCTGGCCAAAACCTAAGCTGAACAAAACGTCATATGTTAAGTTGCGTGCCATTGCTGTTGTAGCACTTTATACTAGCTAGTAGTATTATTATGGTGCACATATTTCAAAGTGTTTTATTTTATTTGCCATTCAGCTTTGGAAGTCAATTTTCATACAGACCCCAGACTGTTTTTTTTTTTTTTGTTCTTATCCTATCAATATGTTCCAGTGTTGTCACAGATTTTACAATATAGTGACATTGGTCAAAATACCTTACAGAATGAGGTATGTTCTACCTCAGGACAATATGGTATGTTCTGTGATAGTCCCACTTTAAGAAGAATGCCTCAAGGAAGGGCATTAATAGTATGATAATACTTGATTCATTGTTCTTTCAAGTGTAAAACTTGGACAAAAAAGTTGTGAATAAAAAAGGCTGTTGTTAAATATTGTCATTTTGATATTTATTTTTTCTTATTAATTAAATTACATTTCAGAAATGTAGTAATTATTACACAAATAGAATACTTAATCATTATATTGTAAAAAGAATAAATATACTGATGCAACAGATAAAATAGAAATAACATTTAATAAAGTAATCTATTATTGTAAATGATCAGCACAAATAAAAGTTACTCTGTGTTTTTATGAACCACACGCAGGAAGAAATAAAAAAATCACATAAACCTCACTTCATTATATCACATAACCATGAAATCATTCTGTAGTGTAAGATTTATTTACAAAACCCATTTAGATTTTACTTGATAAATGCAAGAGAGTTTTACTAGATTTATAGTAGTACATTTTAATTAGAATCTCACTGTGCAAAAACTTACGAGGATTTTTCTAAGTAAATGTTAATAGTTTTTTTTTTCAGTGCATCCTTTGTCTCGGCAGTTGTGTCTATTCTGTTTGTGCCTTCTATATGATCTATTTCAGTTGTACTTTTGTAGTTGCTGTGTAGTCTGTGCCTTCTGTGTTGCCTGAGTTCATAAGTCCTTTGTGTTCTGTGTTAACTGTGCTCTGGGGTGCGTTTCCCAAATACCGACCGAAGTTAGCATTATCCGAAGGTAATGCGAAGTACTTTTGAACGAGCCCACACTTGATTTCCGCCCGTTTCCCGAACACCATCGGACGATGAAAGTTGTAAGAATGTGAGGTCGGGCGTGCTTCGCTGAAACTAGGAAGTCTACAGATGTTTCGGAAGCGTTCGGGGACTATTCGGATATATTCGCTGCTGAAAGCGTCTCAAAAACGGAATTGTAACCTCATTTCACAAGCCAGTGTGGCATTGTTAACAACTTTTACTAATCTTTGCCCACACGATCATGTACCTTATTCACTGGAATTAATGACTGAAGGCCATAACTGCCATATGAATTAATATTAAATATGTTGTCCGTGCATCTTCATGGGTGAATGGTTAGAGCAGTAGACTATGAGTTATGCAATTGCATCTTGTTATTAAGTCACACGTTCAATTCCTACTGAGGGCACTTATCTTGTCTCTACTAAATATGTTTAATTAACAATTCGGATATAAAATCGATTTACTGAGTTGTTTTTCTGCAATGTTTGTGAAGATTTAATGTCGTTCATCGTGACTTTAGTTATCAAAATACCCCTACAATCCATAGCCTATGATATAAAACGTCATGGTCCAGTCATTAGGCCTACATCAAGGGTCAGGCTACTACATTTGAAACAGGTGGAAAATGTCTAATCTAATTTCAGGCTAAATGCATGTTAAGAGTATTTAAAGCCAACTGTAGGTGGCGGTAATACATCAAAGGGGGAACAACCCAGACATTTTAAGCCCCAAAATGCCGAAAAAGGCGTCATGTGACCATAACTTAGCCAAAACGACAGCTCCGTGGGTGTCGTGTCAACGACGCCTTTTATCGAAGGAGAACCCGAGCGTTCGTCCAGCCTATGCTTTTGGGAAACGCCTGCATCGTGTGCTGATGCTTCGGACTAAGTTAGTTATAAACACCTTAACTTGCTTCGTCTGGACTATGGCTTTGGGAAACAGTAGCGCCGTAACTCCTTCGGGCAAACCCAGGAAGTAGCTACGGAAGTTAGCAACGATGCTTTTGGGAAACGCACCCGTTTAGCTTGTCTGTTTGTCCTGTAGCTGTGTCCTGTCTTTAAAGATTTAAAACTTTCTGTGACTATCTGGCTCTGCATCTGGGTCCTTCTGACTAATCCTGACATATTTTCAGTCTTTACTAGTTTTACTAGTTTTTACTAGTCTTTACTCGTTTCTTGGTCCTTTCTTGGTCCTAGCATTTCCAACAAGAAATATCTGTTTGAACATTGTGACAAATCATTCCTCATACTTAATGTGATTGTGTCATGTCAGCGTCATTGTGAATGCATATAATCATAACTCATCTACTAAATGTATGTAGGTTCACAAAAATACATGATACAACACTTGTACATGCTATAACATTATTACACTGGTTCACTGAACTTAATTAGGTAGATACACTGTAACAGTGTCCCCTTAAGGGTTAAGGAGTAAGGATAAAGGGTTACCTAATAAGGTAATAATAATCTAACATTTGCTTTGCTCAATTGGGAATTGCCGATGTAGTACTTTTTTTAGTGCTTATCTTAATCTAGACACTGAACTAGCAACTCACTTATCACAGACAGTAACAGGTCTGGATGAAGCCTTGTGTCACTGGTCATGTAAAAAAAGAGACAGCAGTCAAGATCCCAGCTGCTCATTCGAAATGACGGATTGGCCCATCATCCTTTTACAGGCAATTCTAATGTTGCTATACCTCCCAATATACTGGTGTCAGGAGTGTAAAGATGGAGGCACCACTTAGATAAATCATTTCCAATTTCCACTATTGTAACCCAGCAACAGACGGTTGTACTGTGCTGTTCTATTTATTCTTCCCCCTTTGTCTTTGCTAGCTGGCCTGAATACCCTCCCCTCTGCCTTTGGCCGGACTGACACTGGTACTCAACAGTCTTTCTGCACAGAGTGTTTGTAATACAGTGGTGTTAATTCTTAGATACTTGTCTCAAAGCAATGTCCACCTGCTCAAACAGTGTGCTTCACCAATACACATCAAACACCCTTAACATTTCATTCAAAATGCATGACATCCACAAAACACTTTATACTTAACCCAAACTATATATCTTCATCTGTTATTTTAAACTCCAAATGTAACAACAAAACATCAATATGTTCTCAACACCAGTCATCTTATACAATTTAATTGAAACTGTGTCTATTATTCAAAATTTTCAGTTATCTGGTTAGTGTTCATTCAAGAATGTTTATCCATGCAACCTCCATCTTATTGCAAAAGGTTTTTTTTTTTTTTTTTTTTTTTGCTGTTACTGCCAAAATAAGGGTTTTAGACACATTGTGTGTGAACATTTGCAAATAAGACATAAAATATACATGTTGGTGTGATCCTGTATGTATAGAAAATGTAAGCATTCATTGATGTCATATTAAAAAAGCAAAACAGGTGGATTTCCATAAATAGAAGTCTATTGTCCAAATTTTGTATACACAGTACAAAAACTGTTCATTGTTACCAGCAACTTCCAAATATTGTGGCTACTTTGAAGTTAGGATGTCTTAATGTAATGCAGAGAACACTGTTCAGCTCTCATAGTCTGTGGTTATTTTTAAAGCGTAAAGTGTAGCTGCCAAAACTCTAAATACACCAGGACGAAAAGTCAGTGGGACTTGGCACAGTTATCACAACACAAACAAAACCTTACAGATTGGATTGGACAAGTTGGATTACATCTTTGTTTAACTGGATTATAGCTGGATATCAATGTATGCACATTTTGCTAAATAGAGTAAATCTAGTTGTCCAAATAGTGCTGAAGCTGAAATTGGTTTGGGCTTTTCCACATACAGCTCACTGCATGTCTGCATAGAGCAGCTGTACACCATGCCCAGATGTGCTCTTTTGACTGTGCATTCCCATGTAGAGAGACACTTATTTCCAGGAATGCAAACATCTCAGATCTCAGCCTAAGCAGCCCAAAGATTTTCCTGCAAGACTTCTTGGTTGACCTCTACTTACCATTGGATCCCTACAGGCAGTCATCTCCTCCCTTCTCAGTCACGAAGACAGAAATGAAGTAGGGAACCAAGCAGATGTCTGGCACACCCCCTGTGTCCAAACATCTGTGTACGATATTATGGCTTGTTGAAGTCTGTCAAGAGTAAGCTGTTCATGTTTGACCAAACTGACATCTTTGGAAAATCATGCTTGTTTAAAATGATACATTAATCATTTTCTAGAAAAAAAAACAATTTAGGCATAATTTCACTTGGAGACAAGGTATGAATGCTTAGTCTATTTACAGCATGCTTGAAGGTCTAACTGACCCACTGACCTACCAAAATACTTTTGCAGAAACTAATTAGGGGCCTTACATCAAACCTGTGCCACTAGGGGTTACGATTATATATAGCTCTCTCTGCCTTCCCTCAGAAGAGTTTATTTGAAAGTGTACTCAGCTTGTGGGCTCTTTGTGAAATGTTAGCACCCTCTGCTTTATTTTTCCAGCCACGCTATTCAGTATAATGTTAGACTATGAAACCATCATGTTCCATGTCAGGAAGACGAGACAAAGCAAGTTTATTTATATATCATGTCAATTTGCTTTATGAAGCTAAAGGCAAACAACAGTGAAGTGTTGAAAATAGAAAATAAATTGAGGAAGAAAAAAACAAAATAAGAATAAATAACAAACCCATATCATGAAAACTGATTTTTGTGAAGAATTAAGCAGCTGTAGAGTGCAGAACGGAAGAGCCCAAACCCTACACTGGACCAAATCTGCATAATAACAAACATGTAAAAACACCAAAAATCTTAATTTTTTTTCCCCAAGAGCCAACTCCTCCACAGTCCCAGCCCACAACTGTTCCTAGTAGTGAGGTTTTTCCCTTTCTCTTTTCCAAAGCACAGAGCACAAGAAGAGGCAAGAAGGGTCTGGATTATGCAATGTTAAGTAGGCGACGTCAGGCAACTTAACATCAGCAAAAAAAGTAAGAAGTTAAGGTAAGAAGCCAACAGCTAGGTAAATATAACCTCAAATGGCATACTGTTATTAACTATGCTTTATGTTAATTCCAGAGAAACCACAACCAGTAACTGTATGTCAATGAGCTCACTTTACCTGACAAACAGTGACTTGTGAAAACGCCTTTTCCAGAGAAAAGATCAGAACAGCTCTAACTTACATCAGACCAAATCCACAGGTCTTAAAAACATACAAGGTAGTAAAGGCAAAGTAGGCAAAGATAACAGTAAATGAGATAAAATACCTCAGCATAAAATGAAAAAAGTAAGTGAAGTAGTCTGAGTATTCTGAGTTGATTACACAAGTTTTTTTTATCCATTTTTTATCCAAGTGTGCTTTGAAATTGCAAACAGAATCTTAAGCTGTGAGTTGTATTTATAGTTAGGTATAAAAGTGGTATAATGACAGACTTTGTGTATAGATAAGATAGATGTTAATAGTTTTAGAAATTGTGCCACACAGTGGTGTCGCTAGACGATTTTTACGGGGCTTCAGCCTGGGGTAATTTGAGCCGAGCCCGGGTAAAAAATTATTGAATGCTTCATTAAGAACTACACAATTCAATACAGTAACTAAACTAGTTGTTTCGCGTTTTTATTTCTCAATGCTTTGTTTTCTATGCCTCACATCCTGTCAAAACAGGGCGGGGCTGGACCACTGAGGGATTCTAGCTCTGTGGCGGAGGTCAATTGCACCTGTGAACATACATGCCACGCAACAAAGCGCTGAACAAAACTTTGTATGACATGGCATGTGGTAAACAGTCTAAACTGTTCCAATTTTTCGGGAGAAAGGCAGAGGGTAAGAAATATGGAGTATGTTTACAAATTCCATTTGTTGTTTTCAGGTTGCACTAGTAATTGTTCTGACTTTGTTGTTGAGAAATA
>JAGFZM010000105.1:619987-630282 GCA_017657215.1 Limnothrissa miodon | reverse complement strand
GTTCTGACTTTGTTGTTGAGAAATATGGAGTATGTTTACAAATTCCACTCCATAAAGAACACATTTGCACTAGTAAATAAGCATTGAAAATGTTGTGGGTGTAGATGCAACACACAAACACTTGGCATTATGTCATGGTACATTTACATTAATGCATTTAGCATAGTGCCCCAACACCCCACTCTCACCCCACCCCACTCAGTCCATTAATCCAATGTTGTGTGGTGTAATCAAGCAACAACATAAAGACGGGTGCATCATATAAATCAATATCAGAAGCATTTATTGACTGATCTTGAAAGTATTGGCTTACAAAAGCAAAATAAGTTATCACAGTGGTACATAAAAAAACATTCTGGTCATTTTTATAGATTTGTAAAAATGAACAACCATATTCTGGCCGTTCGTATAGATTTTTAAAAATGAACAACCATATCCTGGCCGTTTGCATAGATTTATAAAAATGAACAACCATATCATGGTCGTTTGTATAGATTTGTAAAAATGAACAACCATTTTATGGACTATTGAAAACAACATCAACTGTAAACTGATTTGGGGTGTGTGTGTGTGCGCGCTAAAGAGAGACAGAAAGACAGGGAGACATACAGAGAGAGACTGAGAGAAGAAAGGCAACACTACTTGTACTGAAACTGTACTCCATGAATTTCAGACACCTTTACCTTTGTACAACACTTGGACTCATGTTTGTCAGAGAACAACAAACACACACAATCTTGTCAAGGAATGTTGTCTCTTCACCTTGGCATGGCAACACTATGTTGATTGGTACTTTTACTGACAAAAATGTGTACTTGTTTCTGACAGTTCCAATAACCCTTTCCACATGGATTCGGAGATGGGCAATTTTCCTTGTCTTTTCCACATCTCTTGCTTCCAACTGACAGTGTCCTTTTGTGAAAGTAGGAATCTTTACCTCAGCACACATTAGTCCCACACTCTCCTGAATATCAAAGCCACGATCAGCTAACACCACATCTCGTGGTAGTAATTTCTCCAAAATACCACAGTTCTCCGTCACATGCTTATCACTGAGCTTGAGCTGTAAGATTTGAAGGTCTCTCTATGAATATTTCAAAGCAGTCCAGAATAACAGCAACATGCTTCCCGAATGCTTCCACAAACTGATGGGGCATAGTTGTGTACAGAGCATCTCGACTTGGCCAGTTGATCAATGGTGTGATGGTGTCATACAAAATACGTATCATATCATTGAAGGTTCTTGAAACAGTGGTCCTGTCTATGCAAAAGATATAGGCTAGGTGTTGCATTGGCAAGTTCAGTCTGAGGCGCATGAGTGTCAAGATAAGCATCTGAAAAGGTGATAATACTTTACTATTCTTTGGCATATGTGGTAGAACACTGGCTAAAAGACCCATGAAAACCTCAACGTCCGGCAGTCCAGTGTAGTACCTCACCCTGACGTTGTCATCCTTCAGGGAATGTTTATCCATTTTTCTCTGCCCAAGCTCGAATTTCAGGGCCCTGTTCTCTTCCAACAGACGGTTGATTTCATCACGCCTTCTCTGACAGAAGTCACATTCTAATGTTTCCCCGGGTGTTTCTACTGTGGATCAGATACAGATTTTGTTAGCTCAATGTGTCATGCATCTACAACTAGAGCACTCGCCTCAAAGTCAAGGTTGGCCTCATAGTGTTATTCAAAACCCTTTTATTTTACAAAGGGTATAGAGACAAAAATGCAGACCAGTTTCAGCCGTCTGTCCTTCCATCAGTGTAACCACACGATGATGAAGGCCAGACGGCTGAACTAGTCAGCGTTTTTTTTATGTCTGTATGTGTACAATATAGGGTTTTTGAATAACGTTATTACCTTAACTTGGAGGCAAGTCTATCAGCAAATGCAGCCTTAAAAGGAAACCAGATGCACCCCTTTTACCTAAAAAACACAATTTTTCCTTGTCCTTAAATGTCAACGTCTTGTAAGGCTTACCATCAATCTCTTCCATCACTGCCTCTTCCATCACTGGTATGCTCTCAGTCCTTTGCCGTCTTCTTGCTTCCTGTCTTTCATTGCGTGCAGTGTCTGTGATCTTCTTTTCTGTGTGCCCCAAGTGTGGTGATGGTGCCCAATCCGGATGGGATGTGTACATTTCACTTGCTGGTTTTCCTAGTAAAACCATCAAAATGATTTTCCCATGCAACTTGTATAACAAAATAAGTGTAGCAGAAAAAGGTGGGCCCTCTGAAACACAACATACAACTTCTATGATAAAATACGTTTAAAAAAAAAATAGCAGAAAAAGGCGCGTTGTGTTTCAGTGGGCCAGGCTAACGTTAACTCTATGAAACGCAGCACTGGTTTGGATTAGCCTATGTAGTACGTAGGGATGGGACGATACGCTTAAACTCACGATACGATGCACATCGATATGCCAGGGTCACGATACGATACGTCACGATACGATATCAAAAAAGAAAAAAATATTACTTAAGCACCATCGATACTTAAGCAAAATATTACTTAAACATTATGCGATAATGCTTTCATACAACAGTTCCATTGCCAACAACAACAAAAAAAGATACCAAGAGTGCATTTTTAGGAAGGATAATTTCTTATTTGCCATTGTTTTTTTGTTTGCCCAGTTCCTCTATGCGAAGTATACCCAGAACGCGTGTGGTTGCAACAAATAGTTACTCTTAATTTGCAAGATGAGGCTGCCTCACTGTGGCCTATTGCTTTCGGCTCTTCTCAATGCGGTCCAGCTCGTCGGGGTTAAACGGGGCGCCTACAGTATGTGCTTGCCTCTCCTCAGTGGCGTAGCACGCTATCTCAACCCATCTCTGTGCGAGATCCACTTTCCATAGGGCCTACCACTACAGCCCAAGGCCCCCCCCCCCAAAAAAAGGATAGGCCTACACAACATTACATTACAACATGCACAGTGACAACCAGCATTTACCGCAACACACACACTGACCGACCACAGAGGGAAAGAAGAACGCACACGCGATCATGGACAGCGACTATTTGCATAACCTGCACACAGCCTACGATGAAAATCAGAACGCATACAAACACACCACGTTTCTTTTCAGGCAGCACAACAGTGGCCTCATCAAAGAGCAAACAGACACATAAATGATGGCACAGCGTCCATTTAACCAAAACCTGATAAGCCGATCAGTTGCCGTAATTAGCAAGAAAAAACCCTTGCACTCACCCGTCGAAGTGAACTTTGCGTGCCTTCTGCTCAGCAAACTTGTTGACTATTGAGGTGATAGCATTGTGGTGTGGTGGTAGCATTAGCATCCAAGTCTGAGTGCTGGATGATGTCAATCACTGAACTTGACGACGGCTTTAAAAATACGTCTAATTTTGCTAATGTCGAATTCCTTACATCCAATTCTTTCTTCTGCTTACGTTTTTGAGCGCCACTTTTGGGCTTCTTGTACATTTATGCTGACTTTCCTATGAGGCCGTTACCGTTTACATTTACTTGGCTAACGTGTAGAAGATCAGAAATTACAAAAAATTTTATGATTGGACAGACAAATTTCCCAGCAGGCCATGTTACAACATCTTGTAAATTGACAATAAAATAATGTTCAAAAATGTTATTAGTTGTTATTAATTAAAATTGAAATGTCATTAGTAAAATCAAATTGACAAGAAAAGTAGGAGTAGGAGTTGTTGCAATGCGCTGTGACTTGACGTGACGGCGCACCACACAGTTCCGCATATATTATTTTTCATTTAGTTTTACCCTGTTTGATCATCAAATGGTGCAGCCAACCTGCCACCATAGACTGTATGTCTGCCCCATATACATACACACACATATAATACACTTAATTATTTACATAACACACTAATCATGCAGCAGTGCCATATATCTTTATTTCGCGATCCATTTTTTTCAACCTCGATGCGTATCGTCACGTTTTGTATCGCGGTATTTCGTCAAACGATATTTCGTCCCATCCCTAGTAGTACGGGAAAAAAATGGCCAAACCGTAGTTAGAATAAACAAGAAACACCAAGGAACAAGAAAAACATAACCATCTGTAACTTACCAGAATGAAAATGCAGAGAACATACTCTCATCGACACCGGGATACTGTGGAACGTTATGTTTGGTCGTCTAACAGCGGCGATCCATGCGAGCCAACGACTCTTCGGTGAACGGAAAACGGTGAAAAGTTATATCACTGCTGATTCTTTCCCCCTTCCAATCGTGGGTTGCACTGTTATAACCCACTAAGCAGCAATGTAAGACCATGAAGAAAAACTACGAACCCACAAACAGGAGAGAAGAGTATCCTTGCAAGGCACGCAGTGGAAACTAAGCTACCAAAATGGCCGCCGCGATATTTGATGACATCACAATCCCGAGCCCAAATGGACAAATCCAGCGAAACATGGAAGTAAAGCACCCCCGCCATTGCTGCGTTCCTCTGCTGCTAAGGAAGTAGCGTCAGAAATGGTGTGTTAAACGGTCTTTGGTAGCGTTGGTAGCTTAAGTTCTAGATATCACAATTTTAGAGTTCTAAAATTGAGCCTCATCACATGCCAGACTATGAATGAAATAATCCTGAATACCTGTAAGAACACATAGGCTACTTTTACAGCTAACTGGTCAAGGTAAATAGGCTATATTTGTTTAAACTTGTGAAGCTTGTGAGCATATTAGCAACACAGCTAATAATAACAGTGTTAATTTTGAATATATCAGCAACACCGCTAGTAACAAAAGCGTTTGGTTGTATTGTTGTCATTATTAATAAACAAAACAATAAATGCATTTTGTTGTCAATTTGTTGTTACTTTAATCTGTAATTATTGTGAACATAACACAGCTAGTACTGACAGCGTCAGGTTTGTGAATATTAGCAACACAGGGAGTAATGACAGCATTTGGTTTAATTGTTGCCATTATTGATGACAATAATACATTTTGTTATTTAAAAAATTACCTTAATCTGTAAGTTTAGGCCACTGCCTAACGTCCTCCACTCAATGCTCAATTTCAATCGCCATTCAATTAAAAACTGACAATGTCAAAAACCAGCAACCTCGAGAATGACATTCACATCAACGGCAAAATATGACTCCAAAGGAACGGAGCGATGGTGAAAACTAAGATGGCGGCGCCCACGGAAGGTTCGCTGGATTTGTCTATAGAGTTGGCCAGTGAACCCGGAACTTCCAACCAGGAAGTGGTTCCAAGGCTCCCGTTTTGCCATTGACTTTTCCATAAAATCGTGTTTTAAAAGCGTTTAAAGTCCTGACTCATTCTATCCAGCTACGGGGTAGGTGATGACCGTGTAACCTTCCGTTCAGAGTGAAAAAACTAAAGAAAAGGCTAAAAAAAGGCAAAGGTACAAGACTGTGTACATATTTTTACCCCCGACTTTACAAACTACATATCCCAGAAGCCAGTACTTACCCTATCCCAAAGACGATTGCGCCTAACGTTCTTTTTGAATCTCCTGGAGTTGACGACAGCCATGCGATGTTGCTCTTGCAATCGAATAGCTAAATTTTGGTGTATTTCCTCAGTAGTTTGTGTAAATAGTGTTGTAATATTGTATATATCTTCAGATTTGCATCAATCAAGTTTTAGATCCGTTTTTTTAAACTGAAAGCATGGTACAGTATTTAGTACCCGACTGCAACCGCTTTGGTGTCCACCATTGCAATTTCCACTGGTTCCCTACAAATGCCTCTGTCAAGCTTCCCTGAATAAAGAATTTATAATGACGGGTACAATAAAGCATTTATCAGGATTTGTGGTAATTTCCATTTATTATAGATTGCACCACAACAACTGAATTTACTGTTTTTAATTAGCCCAACTGCCATTTACCACGTTACATACCCTTCATATCACCAGA
Source organism: Limnothrissa miodon (assembly GCA_017657215.1). Taxonomy (NCBI): domain Eukaryota; kingdom Metazoa; phylum Chordata; class Actinopteri; order Clupeiformes; family Clupeidae; genus Limnothrissa; species Limnothrissa miodon. The sequence continues at coordinate 624,399 of JAGFZM010000105.1, read as the reverse complement.
TACAGAGAAAAACTAATGTAATCCAGCAAGGTAAGAAAATGAGCATATTAAATTTATAAATCTTAGGGAAATGGAAATGACATGGTAAGGATGCCTAGTTGAAATTAGGTTAGGCTTAAGGGTCGTGTCAAACGAGCAGTAAAACGAGCAAAACCATGGTTGTGAGGTAGGCTACGGTGACATTCGTGAACTTGTTTGCTTTCCCGGGCTTCAACAAACACATCCATGACAACATACTTGTCCACGAATCAGATGCGTTGCTGGGATTGTGGGATTGCTCAGGATTATGGGTACTGAAGTACTTCTAAGGGAAATCGCAGAAAAAAGACGTTTTTCCTGAAACAAAATGGAGATCACATTACATTTTGGCGTCTAGTTGAGCACAACCAATCGTTTTGTTATGCCGTAGCTAGTTAGACGTCTTCCTTCCGTAATTCGGATAGCGTGGGTTGTAATCTAAATGTCAATGGGAAAAACTAATGGGAAAATCACTTCCGGAACCTCACCGGCAAACTCTATTGATGTTTGCAAAATAGCCACTGATCTCTAAAGAATAACGAGATCAGTGCTAATAGCCTATGGCATGCACAGTTAATAAATTAACTACAGCTAACCGATTAGCTTGCTGTTCTAAGTAAACAGCAGGAATCAAAACGAACTTTTTGAAATGTGAAAACAACCAGCCACTGACAAATAAAGTGGGGAAACTCGCCAGCCATTGAATATATCAGTATTTTTTTTTCTGCCTGATAAATCTACCAGCCTGTTTCAAAATCAACCAGCCCCACACTAGTAAGTAGTCGGCAGCGTAACTTCAGTGAAACTTTGTCAGAGTAGGCTACCTGAACTCAATCTGAACGTTCTATAGTGCCGCAAAAAGAAGGCAGAAAAACGTAGGTGTTCTGCTTTAGTTTGTGTCTTTGGGGATTCACAGTAAAAACAATACTATATTTTCTCCACTAAACAGTGATATTGAGACAAGATATTTATCCACATGGTAAAGCGTGTTAATTAATAATTAAAAAAATTCACATAATCCTTGGGCTCAGCCCAGGTTGTCCTTCTACTCTAGTGCCACATATGAAAATTGGATTGGTTATATTGCTATTTTTTTAAATGAATAGGCCCTGTCCCATTTACAGAGAATTGAAAACATTTGTACACAATCAGCATTGCTTTAAGATAAATAATATACATATTTTGAATCAACTGAAGCTGTTTGATCATCTCGGTTTTCCATCCAGGTAATAACCCAACACAACACAACCACACCTTAGTTAGATCCATTCAGAGAGATCCATTCATTTCTAGTGTGTGTTTGTAGCGTTGAATGTCTGGATACACATTGTTTAATGGTTCCCTAAGCATCACTTTTAGTAAGCAAGTAGACATGGAAGATAATGCATTAGAACAGGTAAATGAGATAAAAATGGAGACTGACAGTCTTGATAATGTAACTGATGTATTCCGAGTCTGTAATTTAAAATTTTTCTAACTCATTGAAAGTGCACTCTTATTCTGAACACATAAGCTAATTCTGATGTATAGTACTCTACATCAATTTCATCTCATTTATAATATGTGATATTTATGAAATACCTGTTCCATTGGAGGGAATGGATTGAGACATGTAGATTAAAGATTCTTTTCTTTGCAGCAACAGCGGCAGTATTAAATTGCACTGCTGGGAGTGAATAAATGGGTGTCTTGACTGTTCTGCAAATATCTCAGTACCCAGGAGTATATAGGAGCTCTTCCAGAGTTACTTCAGTTGATTAAGAAAATCTATCCCATGACTGTGCTCTGTTGCACACTGTGATGTTATTTACTTCAAGCAAGCTACTTGAAATTTTTGATAGATTTCTCCATCATCTGAAACTCTATTAAATGTGTGAAATTGTAATACAATAGTGTTTACACTCATTGTCTTGTGAAAAAAAATGAATTCTGAATGGAGCACTTCAGTAACATAAAATGTGAGAATATAATGAAGTGTGATTTGTTTGGATGGTGAGCTCTTATATCAAGAATATTTTTGCCTGAGTTATGGAGGACGCACTTCTAAGATCCAAGTAAAATTCAAGCATCTCTCTTTTCCATTCGTTTACCCCTTGCTCACTTTCTCTGTTTAGCTCACCTTGGCTAAATCTTCCCTGTTTGCCTCACAGTTAGTGGCCACATCAATAATAGCCACATATATTCCTTCTCGAGCCAAACCCACAATCCTCCCATGCCATTGCTTAGCAAACGGAAGGGAACGGTCAAGTACCTGTGAGAAATTGCAAGGAGACACAGCCACCCCACCACACACATAGTCCCACACGCACATACACACACCAACCTCTGGCATTTGAGCCTTGACCTCTCCAGAGGTCATCAAGTAGGTCCCCTCTCTCCACCCGTAGGCGACCGCTGAAGCAAAGGCAAGCCGCAGGCTAATCAAGGTCACTTGATCTACCCCCTCGGAGATGGCAGAAGTGCTGACAGGCCTGTTTTACTGCACAAATGAGACTGAGGGGATATGCACCCCCAGCCTCACAGAGGAAGGTCACCCTGCGGTTGCCACTCACTGAACACCACAGCAGAATTTAGCATTTGGCAACATTAATATGCTAATTGAGAGGGACGCTTACATGAAAGCCACTTAAAAATAAATAAATAAAAGCACACCATAGGCTTTTAAGTTGAGAATAAGAGGGTAGACATACTGTATGTAGTTATTTACCAGATGCTGTTATCCAGGGCCAATTCAATCAGGAAGAAAAGGCAAACACTTCAGTGGCTTTTTTCTTTCTAAAACAAAACTATTTTAATGTGCTGTGCCAAAAAAGAGTAATCAGAAATGTGTCGTTTGAAAAAGGCTGTTTGTTTGACATTTGACCTTAAGTATTTTTAACATGGTATACGCTGACAAACAAGGACATGAAATTAACTGCAGTGAACAGTGAGTATACATGGAGAAAATGTAAGCATGGTCATTATTTGTGACACCTGCCAACCACGCTGACATCAAAGGGAGAATATCAGAAAAACTGAGAACTGAGAAACTTGAAAGGTTGAATGGTAGGTTGTGTGTGTGTGTGTGTGCATGTGTGTGTGGGGTGCATTTGTATTAGAAAAAGAAGAAATTGGCAACATTATACATCTGTGTATGCCAAGCAAATCACTTACCAAATAAAATCCCACTCACACTCAACTCACACCATTAGCAACGCAGTGTCCAATCAGAGGAGAGGATCTCCCACTATCATGTGTAAAAAGGTAACATGCTATTTTACCATACTAGTCCTCCGGTTGACAGGACACAGTAAATGTTCTCCTAACAAGCACACCTTATTAATTTATTTCACTTTAAAGAAGGTGTAATGTCAGTCTGCCTTATCAGAAATAACAGTTGTTCTCAAAGTCTCATTTAGATTTTAATTGATGCTGTTGATTCTCTGTCTCTCTGCACCACATACGCACAAATCATTTCCTACTAACAATATCTGACACAGAATTGTATAATTAAGATGTCACCTTAGTGAAAAGGGCTGCATGTAATGAGGTGCTGTCTAACCGTCAGTGTGTTTCGTTGGTGGTTATCTGGCAGGGACAGAGTCATACATCTTTAGTGGCTAACACAGTAGAGATATTGAGCAGAATGAGAGAAAACCTCATGAATAACAAGGATGTGTCTTCATACAGGTGCATGCTTTCTAGAAGAGAAAAAAAGCAATAGGCACAACAGGCAATATGGCCATTGGATAAATTTAAACAAGCCTGCAATCCATTGATCTGTGGACTTCAGACAACACTGAAGGTCGCAACAGTTGGTCTGTGCTGGTCGCCAGTTGTTCTTATTCAACCTCATCCAATACTTCATATTATATAGGCTAATATATTTATTGGTAATATCTATTTGTTATTTACTGTTTACAGGTGTGCAAGATCATTTGTGTCTATTAACTAATGGTTTAATTAACATCAGATTAAAATATGAGATGGAGGGTCAGGAATTTAATACTTTATCAAGTATCTTTGTAAATTTGTTCATAGTGAAAAGTTCTTCATAAATACAATGTATTGAATGTATGTGTGCTGTTTTTATTTCATCACTACAGGAACAAAGGTATGTGACAGTCATCTGCCTAATTAGTGGAGGCTGAAATATTCATTTCTATCATTGTGCTGAACCTTATTAAAGAACAATAAATGATAAATCTGATTTTTTTCTTGCATAATACATTGAACCGAAATTAAAAGACAATAAAAGTAAATCAGACCCTTTATCTACTGAACATCATTAAGTCATGAATCCCAGCTGTCAGATTTCAGATGTTCCCCTGAATTCTCCTTGGGGAATGGAGAGATAGTTTGAATAGTTTGTTTGAATCTAATCCCCAGGTGTTAGTTGTTTTGGCATGGTTATG
>JAGFZM010000105.1:597147-617066 GCA_017657215.1 Limnothrissa miodon | reverse complement strand
TGTGTGTGTGTGTCTGTGTAGGAGTGATATACAGGGTCTAGTAGAGCAAGGCTATTTTCTGCAGCCTTATCATAATGCTCATCTTCAGATGTGATGCTCAGTTATGACATCAAATTAATTGCACTGCCACTGATGTGTCATAACGTACCTCCTAAAACATTTTTACTGCTATCTTGTCTAAATACCTCTTGCAACACCAATATTCCCCAAACACTTATTACCGAAACAACAGCAGACAAAATGGAAACCAACTTTGGACCAACGAGCAAATTGGATCTTATAGCACATTTTTAAAGCTGTTTCCATCCTATTCACTTGTTAATTGGTACACACACTGATTGTAGGCTAATTGTGTTCATGTCATTCCCAATTGTCGGCCTCATATCATTGCTTATTCCACAGCATGGTTTTGCAATTAAACAGAAAACTCCTTTTGAATACAAAGAACTCTATCTCTATCTCTTTCTTTCTCTCTCTCTCTCTCTCTCTCTCACACACACACACACACACACACACACACAATATTATATATTAATATATTTTTTTTTCCTTTTTCATTTCTTCAAAGTTCTTAGTACCGCCAACGTTGTTGTGCTCCTCCCTTTCTTCACCTCTAATTAGAGTAGTGTGACATCAGCCTTGTGAGGCGCAGGGAGAGATCGGCACCCGGGCTCCCACATTCCTCCATTGTCGCTGCGGCCCATTTGTTCCTCTGGAGCACAGCGCGCCGTCATTATAATTTGTCGCACTAAAAGGCCAAGTCAATTTCAGCTTCTTTCTTACTTATCGCTGCTATTTCAATACAAAGCGATTAAAGAGGAGAAAAAAAGCAAGTGGGAGAAAAAAGAGGAAAAATCCAATACCATCCTATAATTGAGCATGTAATGGTCCTGTCTATTTGATATCTTAATGAAAGAGGGAGGCTCATGTCCCCCTTTCTCAGGCCGGGATGGCTTCAGTCACAATGCAAGGTAAAGGTATCAATTACAGAGCGGCGGCCAATTACAGCGATTGTGCCCCTGCCTTTTCTTTCTCCGCTGTATAATTAAGATGGGCTGTATCAACACTGATAGATGTGCTCACCCAGTTAATGGGGAATCATTTAGAGCTCTATTCGCAGGGGACCCCTATGCCATAATGCCTTTTCTACAGGCCCAAAAAAAACGGATTCCGAAACAAAATAGGGAGCCCAGTAACAGTCCCTCACTTCTGTTCTTCAAAAGCCCTTGGTTTACCGGGAAAGAAGCTTGTTTTGTGGATGAGAATAGATAATGACACTTACGATTGCACTTGTGTCTGCATTTCACCCTGCAGTGTCTTCTCGGTATAGAGGCTCCCTCTGCCTTCCTCTAAGTCAGTAAAACACACCAGCAAAAGAATGCTGACGTGCTAATCCGTACACAGCGCAAGTAATCACAGGCGCGTGTGTTTCCCTGTATCCAAAGAAGGCAGCTTGTGGTATAAAAGGATAGGCTTTGTAGGTGAAGGAATGGATGGAGGAACGTGCTGGCCCAGTGATCAAAGCCACAGTGTCCTAGTCTCCTGCCAGTTGTCACAGTCATTAGTGGGGCCACAGTTTGGAGCCATGTTGGCTGGGTTGTTAGACACTGGTAATCAAACATCGGAATGGGTACCTCCCTCTCTGTGGTGCAGTGTCTGTTGAAACCAGGTCTCTACCCACATTCACTTTGTGAGGCCACACTTTATCAAGCATCCTCACCACATCTCAATTTTTCTATATTTAAGCCTACTGTTTAAGTTTGCATTTGGGGTGGCTCATCACCCCTGGGGATAGTTTTGACATTTTTACTCCTTGCTTCCCCTTTGTGCCAACCCTATAATCCTCAACACACTACACCGTATTTATATTATAATTGCTAGTTCATCCTCCACCCTGTAAAGTCTACTTATCCAAAATATTCGTTTGCATTACTACTGCTCATCCAAAATATTAGTTTGCATAACTCTCCATCTCTGTCAGTAGCTGGTTGAAAGGTAAATGTTTATGTGCATGGGTAGTTGTCGTGTGTGTGTGTTTGTGTGTGTGTGCATGCCATATGAGAATGCCTTGAAATGGATGGGGTGGATGCTGATCAGGCCGCTCATCAGATAACTGGTATGGTGTCTGTCAGGGGACTGATATTTTGCAGAGCCGCTGCAGTCAGATGGGAACATAAAAACAAATGTACAGTCAGGGCCTCTGGTTCCTGCAGTGCTTAGCAAATATCACAGTCCAGGCCTCTGAGAGACAGTTTTGTATCAAACATAGGTACAGAGAGAGAGAGAGAGAGAGAGCACAAACCATGCCCATTAGGTAATCTAGCCAGTATGCAGTCCAATTAAAATTTTTCTTTGCATCTGTGTCCATTACCCAAATTCAAACCATCACCTGCTGAATGTCTGTCTTGTAATTCCATCTATCACTTTTGCATATTCATTTAGGTAATTAATTTCCTTACCTGTTTCTTTTTTAATGTGTAGTAAAGAAGAGAATTAATCAGAAGGACAAACCCAAAAATGCCACCCTGAAGACTCTGAGGCGTGAAATTGCTTTTCTCCTATTTGGCACTAAGGAGTTCCAAACGATTCAGTAGGGTACTCTCCACCTGGCTACAATTCCAAAGAAAATAAGCGTTTGTGAAAACAAATTCCTGTTTCTATCAAGCTCCCTCTCTCTTGCCTCCTGTCTCTCTTGAGTACACCCACACAGCAGACTTTGAAAAGAAGCACTAGACACCGTCAGGAAACCTGTTTTTTTTTTTAAAAAGACACATTAAAGAAAAAGACAAAAGAATCCCAAGAAGCAAAAATCAACTTCTTATGACCCCAAAAGAGAAACAAGTGGAAGAACAATAGTAGCAGCAGAGCAGCCATTCCTGGTGGCCCTGTTGAACCACCACCACAAATACCAAATAAAAAGAAGAATTTTAAAATAGAGCATGACAGAAGAAACAGTCTTTTGGTCTTTTCTGTACTCTCACCCAACAACATGGCGCTGAGTCTTGTGATTTTTTTTTCTATTATTATTAAACGCTGAAGTAATTTTCAGCCCCTATCACAGCTGGAGGCCTAATCTATTTCGTTTCTTCCTCTCTGCCCACATGCCCCCGCTCCCCCTCCCCTCACATTTCCTTTTATATTTCAGACGCCGAACAATAATCAACGCTCACACATGTAGCGGATGTGCGAGTTAATTGCTTTTGCAAATGTTATTAATACTGAGAGCAAAGAGATGAAAAACTACAAACATGTGAGCTGTGAACAGAGGACCTTCTTCTCCTGCTGCAGTTGTGGAATGTGTTACAGTGCATATTTCTGATTAAATTAGGCATTTTAGGGAGACCAGGCGGAATCCAAGCTTTCTCCCTATTTCCTTGAAACACAAACCCTGTGATTATTTAATTGGATAATAATGCATGGCTAATGGATGGCTGAGAAATTGTGTGTGCTTGATTAAATTCTGGTGGTATTTTTTAATGTGTATTGTTTTTCCTTTCCTCATCTTTTAAATGGACTCTCCAAATGTTATCCAAAACTTCTGAGTCTTTGATATGTGAAGTCCCAAATCCTTCAAACTTCAAATATAATTCAAATATACCCTAAATATTGAGGCAACCCTGCATACAATTTTCTAAATAAATACAGCAGTGGATAGAAAACGTAATTAACAATGCCTGAACAATGTGTGCTATATATTAATTAGACAGCCATATGGATCATTCTGTGGGAACAGATATTAGAACAACTTTCCTTGAAACTTTCTATAGTGTACGGTAAATAGCTCTGTTATTGTCCCGCTCTTTTATCTCAGGTGAACGGGCATCACATAAAACTTCATCTGTTTTCTACTATATTTTATATGGCATATTGTAGTCACTGACCATGTATTGTACTTTAAGAACCTGCCTGGGACAGACTGATCACAGCTGCAGTTCAAGGGAGGAGTCATGTAAGGTTGCCATTGCCTTTCCACTGTCCTTAGCTACCCTATGCAAACTTCCATGCATGTGCATAAACATCTCAGGGACACATCTAAAACCTCTTAAAAGAGATACCAGCATTTTTGGCAGACAAAAGTGAAAGGAGCTTTAGGTGATCAGGTCTCAGTTGATCTCTCAACCTTCAAATTCCCGACACCATTCCAGCAATTTCAAAGTCCCTGAGAAAGGAGGGCTTAAACAACCACTAAGGCAACCCCTTTTCATTGGGATGCTCCTTTTTTGCCTTTTCCCTCCCTTTATTCCTTTTTTCTCTAAGCTCAAATTGAGGTAGAAGTCGGATAAGATAGATTTGGATTCAAGTGTCTTACAGTAATCCGCCTCAGTAATACTTCAACAGAATGTGGAAACTCTCTTCGCTTAAAGAATCTGATCATAAGCACTCCACAGGCATCATTTTAGGGTTTTAGGCAGGGCTGTGATTTACACGCGGGTTAGGGGGGTTATGACCCCTGCAAAAATCAAATACAACTTATATTGCTGTATTCATTTATTAATGTATTCAGTTATGAATGTATTCCGTAGCCTACTTGTGTAATTGTAATCAATAAAAATACTTTCTCGCCAACACAAGTAAGTTAATTTTGTCGCTAGGTGTCTCCAGCCTTGTAGAGTAGTTAGTCTATACCAATTTTTTAAGCTACAACGAAGTTGTGATCCGTCAGTGTTTAAAATAAATAAATTGTTACTTACTGCTTTATACAGAGATCTTCAACCTTAGTGTGTTTAGCTGTCAAAAGACAACTGTAGGCTTTCCAGGTGATCATCTATTTGTATCCTACCTGAACTTTGTACTGAAATTAGCACATGTCTATAGTCTATTTCAGACCATTACCAAAGCCTCTATTGCAAACTAGACTCATAGAGGTGTGTGGATATGCGTGTGTGTGGTGTGTTTGAACTATAGAGGAGGTTTGGCTCTGTACAAGAGGTGAACGGTATAACACTATTTCCCATAGATACCAGGCCCACTAAAGCTGGGGTCAAAAGGCAATCTTCATACATTTTTAAATGTCTTCCTGAAGGTCAGGTTTAGCAATTCTAGTGGAGGTCCAACAGGAGTGGTGAGCTGGCGATGATAAGGGCAGCAGCATACCCGAGTTCACTGGGGAAATGCACGACCGAGTCTTTGGTGATAACACGTTGCTTTTATGATGTGATCAGAAGCTGACTGGTCCCTGGAGCACCCGCCCCCATCCACAAGCCAGGAAAATCGCTACGGGGACTTTAGCTGTTTTGAGAACTCATTTTTGTTTAGTTTTCTTGACTTTTCCTTTCAAAACTCCTGCGTTCCCTTTGCCAATCTGTTTTCCCCCTTCCCTTTTATTTCCTGCAATGTTTTATTTCATACTATTGGATTTTTCTGTCATTTTACACTATTGTGTCTTCTTTTTCTTTTAACGTTTGCATGGTCAATGAACCAATGTCAACATATTACAACAAGACTTTATACAGTACACACTCTAAAAAACAGATGCAATGGTTTATTGGGTTTCTTTGGCAAAAGGACAATAGAAAGACACATCTGTGATCCCACATTCTTATAGATAGTATTATATTATTTTGCTTCTTTCCTCTCTGATGTGAATCCAAAAGTGATGGATCTGAATAGTTTCCATGTCGCTGTGGTCCACGTTACCTGTGTTTCATTACACTGTATGATTTCATGCTGCTTACTGATGGCCATCTGTAATGCAGTGAACTGTGGAAAGAATTTGGTGTGGCTAACTCATATTCCGTCGCGCAGCAGGCCGCGTGTGTTGTTCCTGGGTGTCACTGACATCAATGGCACGTCAGAAGAATGCTATAAAAAGAAGACAGCCTGATTCATTAAGCCAGCGAGAGCATGAGGGTTTGGTTGTCTGTCTGTGTGTGTGTGTGTGTGTCCATGTGTCAAGATAGAGGGAGATGGAAAGAGTGGGATCTCTTTTGCCTCCTGGCTTTAAGTAGTTATGTTAAGAGGTAATGTTGCTAACCATTACTAGCAATGTTGCTATACGTGGCTTTTATCTCTACAGGATGCAGGCTCGGCTGGACTCACTTTCTGCATTGCTGATAGAAAAGCAGAGGGGTTCTTCTGAAAGGTCTCAGCCCATTGTTAGGGCTTATTTTTAGGCATCCAACCCACTGTCCATCAACTCTAAATCAGACACAACCCTGTCAGCCCTCAGAACTGTTCAAATACATTGTGACCCCTGGAAATCTGTGATAATTACTCAGAATGCTATCCCCTTCATCCTTCACCATAGCTTTCAGCGTCTGGCAGGTTTTAAGAGATCGTTCTCAGGGTGGTACTATTTCATTCTATCCCAATTCCTACATTCCACCTGTAAGCTGCAATTACAGTAGGCAGGCATAGCAGTTTTTCAAGAAACAAGAAACACAAGAAAAATGCACCATAATTGCACTTATATCTTTTCTGCAGTGCAATAATTCCAACATTAATGGCCTTTATGTATCACACATTTGTTATGGAACAATGTACTATTTTCTTGTCTGAAAAGAGTACACATAGATGGACAGTAATCCATTAAATGACATTCTGCTCCTTCTCTGTAGCAGGGGTAATTCACTAGAACTTCCAAGTGCAGTGTAACAGATTTCTTTAATTAAAGAACTAATTGGAGGGGCATGAATGTGGATCTTGGACAGAAGCTGGTCATATCCCACTATGAGCTAATGTATGGTGTGTGTGTATCAGGAGAGACTGATTAACTGTGTTGTGATGGGTCAGCAAAGCAAAGAGTATGTGTGTGTGTGTGTGTGTGTGTGAATGGAGGCAGTAAGGATATATCAAACTGTCGTGTCTGACCTCTACATGGCGACCCAGAACAGCAGCCTGACGGATGAAGCTTAGTGGGACCAGGCTGTAGCACAGGCTCAGAATTATACCTCTACAGTAGCAGAAAAAAGATAAAATAAAAGTGTAATTATATGCCACTGTACAACTTCAACAAAGTAGCCAAAATAAATAGGACATGGTCAGGTTTCTTGAAAAGTATTGAGTAGCATACAACTCTCACTTTCTCACATTCTCTCACAATACAGTAGATACAGCATTAATTAGCTCCCTGTTTTTTGCACTGTAATTTATTAGAGAAAGAGAAGTCTGCCCAAGTGACCAAACTAATTTACAAGACATCACAGGTTTATCCTGTATAGCGCAGATATTCAGTCATAACTGCTGATTACATAATGATGGTCTGCTTGCCCTGTTGCCTCCCCTAGATTGAACAGATCCTCTGAGAAACGAGTTGCAGGTAAATAAAGCTGTTTTCACTCCACAGCAGATCAACAATACAACAGTCGACTATGCCCACCACCTGTGCTTAACTTGTGTTTTTGTCTGTTTTTACCATGAGGCAAAAGGCAACAAGGATATTGGAATGTTCTCTTTCATTCTCCCCCTTGCTTCTATGCCATTATGACATTTTTCTCTCTCAAAAATGTAATTTCAGGGGTGGAGTGGCATGGACGATGGTGGAAAATAGTGTGGTTTGGACTATGGTGGTAACACAGGTGAGAGCCTCTCACATTCTTACCCGGTAACCTTTGCAGGTAATTATAATCTTTTCCTACCTTGCCCACACTAAAATGTGAATTACAGGGTCCACAATTTGTTACTGGTCAGCTCTATGTGGTTTACCTCCCAGCGTTAAACAATTATGAATACAACACAACTTGTATAGTAGAGTGACATTTGAACTCCATGAGACATTCATGACATATTTACAAAGGCAGGATTATGTGATTAATTTAATTTAATAGCGTCACCAGTGATTATCTAGAAAAAAACCTCAATGCTTTTTTGGCACCACAGTACGGGTACGATAAGTGTACGTCAGGAACATACAGTCTTACCTAAAGATCAGATAGACATGCAAGTGTCTAAAATACAACCCTCACCTTTTTTTGCTTCCAGCAACAACCTCCACCAAAAAAACAATTGTTAGGAAAATCTCTCCCTTCACTAAATTGCCCAGTGATGCCTACTGGCCACTATAATAAAGTGTTAAATTTGCAATAATCAAGTGAATATTTTTGATGATAATAATTGATCGTCCCAATTGAATCACCCCAACTTCACAGCACATTACATTCTATGAAAGCTCTAAGCGAAAGTTCTACCAGGAAGACTCTAAGCGTTACGTCACTAATCGTTTGTCCAATCATATGAACTCACCTGCTTTATAGACCCGCCTAACAGTTTCGCTCTTGCTGTCGCAGGCTCAGTGTCCGAAATCCCCACCTCCCTCCCCACCACCGCCAGATGGGTCCCTGTCCTTTGTCCAGGGGGGAAGACTCCGCCCCCTGCCCGCTTGAACCAGGCAGGATCTGCTGAGTCCGGATAAGCCGAATCCTGGACCATGGACTGGGCCTACGCCAAATATTGTTATTGTATATATGCTATAATATAATCAGTGAATCTGATTAAATATTTGTACTCTATTTTTCTCTGAGTCTTAATGGGAGAACTCTCTTTCTCTGTTTTCTATGGATAATTCCCAGTCTATGCCTATTGCTCAGCAGGACTGTCTGACTGCAGCACAGCAAACCACAGTAATGACTCATTCAAGTTGATGTAAATTAGTCAAATTATCTAAATGAATGCAAAGCAACACAAATGAATAAAGGCCAGCTGCCCTTCTCACACACACATAAACAAGCTCTTGTGAACCAGAAGACATAGAGGAAGTGCTGTCTGGAAACATTGCTCAGTGAAAGGCTACAGAAAGATGAAGGGTTATTAATACAAGGGCTTTGCATTGGCAAGAATGAGAATATGACACAGTATGCATCATAATACAGTGGACACAGTTAAAAAAAATGATACTACTATGAGAAAACAATTTATTATGACAAACAACAACAACAAGTTACACTTTGCATGAAACTGATACTGTCTGACAGTCACTGACACTGTCTGTCATCTTACAAGAATACAAACAATGTGCACAGCGCACTACATGTATGAATACCGCTGCAGAACCTACTCACCGGTCCTTGGCGGTCGTTTTTCGGCGTACTCTTTCAAATCTTCAAGGCTGCAGCGCCAAGCCTCCGGGCAGGTCAGGCCAGGGCACGTTTACGCGGATCACGTGATTGAGGGTAGCAAGGGTACCGGAATTATCATTGTTTTTTAACGGCCACAGACAGGCTCTCTTACGGTACATATTTACAAAAAAAAAAAAGCACATTGACAAAAGGGCACTTTAGCCAATCAGCGACTCACCCGTCTTCCGCCATCTCATATAGCTTTTGTGTTCTAAATATTAATACTGTAGTAATATTGTAGGAAATATATTATTGATACTGCAGTACAATGCACAATATTTTCATAATGAAAAAGCAACGTCCCCTAAGTCAGTGTTTTTCAACCTTTTTTGAGTCAAGGCACACTTTTTCATTGAAAAAAAATCACGAGGCACACCACCGGCAGTTGAAAAATGAAAAAAATAAATAAATAAAGCTCTGTAATCTATATACAAAGTATATAGTAATTCTCACCAAGTGACTCAAGTGTCATGAATAGGAATCAAAGAAACACAAAGTAGTATTTTATACCCGAGACAGCACAGACACTTGACAATAGCTTTGCCTCATAGCCTGCTGACTTGTCCTTTCTGAGAAGAGAATCACTGAAGCACTCTCCTTTGTAGTAAAATATATATACTTGGGCCTAACCTAAAATAGCCTATAACCTTAATATTATATCAATGAAAGAGGCTATAAGGTGAAATTAGATAATTTCCCACGGCACACTAGTGTTCCACGGCACAGTGGTTGAAAAACACTGCCCTAAGTAACGTTACGGATACTAACGTATCCTTGGTTCTCTGAGTGAGAAGCCGAAACGTACGAATGGATGATGCCTATCTCCTACTTTTTCTGAAGTCAACTTTAATCAACCCTTTGAAAAAAGGGCAGTAAGCGCTCTAACGCGCGCAGGCAACTACTTAGACAACCCTGCGTGACGTCAGAAAGTCTATATATTGATTGCGCTTACGCTTCAGGTCCTCTTTGCCAAGCTCGCCAGCGTCGGCGACTTGAGGCCCGAAGCGTACGTTTCGGCTTCTCACCCTGATCAACCCTGGTGTTGCAGAAACGCAAGCACCTCTCCAATAGGGCAGACTAGAGGATCACAGCCTCTCTCTCTGCACCATGTGCTGAACACGTGCCACTTTAGTGTATACAACGACCTAGTGGACGTAGCTCTAGCAGCCTGAACAGTCTCTACAACTGCGGCTGACAGGCCGCGCTCTAGGAGACACGCCCGTTCAGGGGCCAAGCCGTCAGTCTCCACGCTTCCGGCCTGGGGTGCCACAACGACTCGCGGGCCTGGGATAGGAGATCCCTCCTCGCTGGGAGGGTCCACGGCTGGCCGTCCAGCATCGAGACCAGATCTGAGAACCAGCTCTGAGATGGCCAATGGGGGGCGATCAGGATCACCCTGTGCGCCCCTGCTCTGATCCTGGCCAATACCTGACGCATCAGAGGAAGTGGGGGAAAAGCATAGAGCAGACGTCGCGGCCACGGATGTGCCAGCGCGTCCGACCCTAGCGGCGCATCTCGTTCCAGTGAAAACCACGCTGGACAGTGAGCGTTTTCGCTCGAGGCGAAAAGATCGACTCGTGCCCGCCCGAAGCGGGACCAAAGGCTGTGCACCACGGCTGAGCAGAGGCGCCAGTCGGTTGCACGCGGAACACCCCTGGAAAGGAGGTCCGCGCCTGTGTTGCGTACACCGGGCAAGTACGACGCCCTGATCGACAGGAAGTGGCGGGAGGCCCAGGTGAGCAGCTTGTACGCCAGGTGAAACAGGTCGGGAGAGCGCGTGCTGCCCTGGCGATTGAGGTAAGCCACTACTGTGGTGTTGTCTGTACGCACTAGAAGGTGTTCTCCTCTGAGAAGAGGGAGAAACTACTTCAGAGCGCAAAAGACAGCTAGGAGTTCCAACACATTGATGTGTAGTCTCCTGGAGGCTGTGCCCCACGTCCCTCTGACGGCGCCCCAGCTGCCCTTGTACGCGTCGGTGGTTACCGTCATGCGTCTGGTTACAGCACCAAGTGCGCCGCCTCTGGTGAAGGACGGCGGCCTGCGCCAATGCGCTAGGGCTAGCCACATGCGTCTGGATACAAAGATCCGACGGGCGGGGTTTGACCTGGAGGACACACCCAGTTCCGCTAAGGCAAGCTGCAGCGGGCGTAAGTGTAGAAGGCCGAGTGGGACAGCGCCACCCGCGGCGCACAGGAGGCCCGTCAGTCTGAGACACAGCCTGGTCGAAACGCAGGCACCTAGCCTGACGTCCTGTAGTCTCTTCGGAGTGAGCGTCGCTCTCATTGAGCGTGAGTCAGCCTCACGCCCAAGAACTCGATCTCCTGAGTGGGAGAGAGCATGCACTTGTTCAGGTTTACTAAGAAACCCAGATCGTGCAGGTGGCGCAAAACAGTGTGAACCGACTTTTTGGGCACAAGGAAGTACGTACTGTAACGACCTGCGTGCGGGAGCGAGCGTCGGATCTACGCGCTGAATAGCGCCCTCTCTCACAGATCGCGAAGCTCCTGTCTGAGAGCAGGGGCCCTGGTTGAGGGCACCACTGACTCCATTACACCGCTGGGGGTGGGGGTGGGCGGGGGCACCTGAATTGTAGTTGATAGCCTTTCAACACTGTTGAAAGAACCCAACGTGACGTCGTGCATATCGCCCAATTCTGCCTGAGCAGAGAGGCGCGATGAGGAGGCAGCAAAGACAAACGAAGTGCTATGCTGCCCCCCAGTGGCACTAAGGGAGCCGAGGTCAGTGACTGAGGCTGTCCGCGAAGCTGAAGAGCGTTCGACTGACAGGGCAGACACTCGTCGTAGTGCGGAGGCTGAGGGCAAGCCGACTGTGTGAGACCCACTGGCGCTCACCCGCGGCGCCCCGTAGGGCGGCCGACCTGGAGCGTGCGTCAGCGACGTCCGTGTAGAAGGGGGAGAAGTCTCTCGGCTGTGCGATGGCAGATGTGTCTGACTGAGCAGACAGCTCCGCCCGCACCTGGGCGATAAATTGACCGACAGAGGCGGCGAAAGAGGCTGGGGAGCGCTTCTTGACTGCGAACGCCTCCGACGCGCCGCACGCCCACTGCTCAGGTGAGCACTTTGAGTGGGTCAGAGGACGCGGAGGTCGCAATGTCAGTAGTAGCCCTGGCGACACCTGGCCGCCGCTGGGGCGTGACTTCACCCAAGGCGCAGAGCGCACGGCGTGCATAAGATGATAGTGAGCGGACTGTTCTGCTTGCTCCTTGCCGATGAAACGACTAACCGAGGTGGCGAGAGAGGCTGAAGAGCGCTCTCTGTTCGCGGCCGTCTCAGATGCGTCACAGGACCATTGCCCGGAGGCGAATGGCTGGGTAACGCGTGAGTCTGCAAGAAGCGAGACGTACAGCGGCGAGAGAGGCTGAAGAGCGTCCTCTGATCGCGACCGTCTCCGATGCGGCGCTCATCCATTGCCCGGGGGCGAATGGGCTGGGCGACGCGTGAGCCTGCGAGAAAACGAGACGTACAGCGGCGAGAGAGGCTGAAGAGCGCCCCCTGATCGCGACCGTCTCCAATGTGGCACTCGTCCATTGCCTGGGGGCGAATGGGTTGGGCAACGTGTCAGACCGCAAGAAGCGTGTGTGCGGAGTGCTGAAGAATAAGGCAAACTCAGCGTCTACGACGCGACATCAGAGAGGCTCGCCGAAGCGGCCGAAGCGTTATGAGCTGAGGGCTGTAGAACGAAAACCCGTGCCTTTTAAGCACTCAAGGCAGAGTGGACAACGGGCAGGAGCCGCGTGACATAGCCTGCCGCACGCCCGCGATTGCTTCAGGATCGCTGCTGACGTCTACGCCGCTCCTGGCTCGACGGCCGCATGGCTGAAAGCGCACGTCCACACGAGCGTGAGCGTTGCCAAGGCTGTTGTTGACCCGATGCTGGCGCTGGTGCCGGCCTGGGTGTGTCAGCCCTCTTCCTGGACTGCTGCGCACGAAGCGGGGGAAACGTTCTGAGGAGAGAGCTGCAGAACGAAAACCCGAGCCCTTTAAAGCACTCAGAGGCAGAGCGGACAGGAGCCGCGCGTCATAGCCTGCCTCACACCAGCGCTCGCTTCAGGATCGCTGCTGACACCTGCGTCGCTCCTGGCTCGACGGGTGCGTGGCTGAGAGCGCACGTCCACACGAGCGTGAGCGTTGCCGAGGCTGCGCGCGTCTGCAGCGCAGCAGGCGTGACAGGCGAGGGCGCCTACCTCCTGCTACAGCGCCCCCAACGCGGGGGAGGCGCAGAAGGCCAACGGCACTGCTTCCTCCATGCTGAGGCAAGCGCAGGCCTAGCCTGCTAGCTGCCTGAGTGGCACAGAGCTAGCTCACTAGCAAGCTGAGCGGCAAGAGTCTTCTGGCCGGGCGGCGGCGAGTCAATGGCGGCTAGCCTCCTAGTCTGCGCCGAGAGGAAGGAGGAGACCTCCTCTTTATCAATGGCTTTGATGACGGGGCCATCCGCCTCTTCAGAATGGGAGATTCAGCCGCACTGGCAAGGAGGCCCTGAAGGAGCTAGCTGAAAGGCTAGAGGGTTGAGCCGTGGCTAGCTGGCTAGGGACTAGCAGCTAGGTAGCTGGCTGCCGGCCGTGTTGTCGTCGAGAGGAGGGAGGTAACCCCATCTTTGTCGACGGCTTCGATGGCGGGGTCATCCGTCTCTCCAGCGTGGTGCGGAGAATCAGCCGCACGGGCAAGGAGGCCCCGATAGGGCTAGCTGAAGAGCTAGCGAGCTGGGCCGTGGCTAGCTGGCTAGTAGGCGGCTGACTAGCAGCTAGGTAGCTAGCTGCAGGCCGCGTTGCCGCCGAAGATTGTCCGGGCGAGTCAAGCGAAGACGCCGGGGAACGCTCGGAGAAATGGCGGGGAGGGAGAATGCCAGCGTCAGCGGGGGAAAAAAACGCCCCTGGACCGCTGGTCGATCCCACGAAGAAGGCTGCCCTGTTCAAGATAGCCGCGGGAGACAGCCGATCACAGCGGAGCTCGGCTGAGTGAACACCAGTGGCGTTTTCCATCCTAAGGCAGAAGCAGACAGTATGGCGGTCGGCAGCCGCCATTAGCCGTTTCCAGTCGAGACATCTAAGCGTTGCCATCCAACGACTCTTGGTACCAGGTAGGGACCGACGTGAGTGACTTTGAGAAGGATGGTTTCCGGAAAGTTTTGAAAAAACTGTTGTGGTGGGCTTTCAAAAAGCCATTGATTTTTAAGAATATTTGCGAAAGCAAACGGAGTGACTCAGAACACACGCAGTAGGCGAGGTGAAAAAGGCAAAGAGGACCTGAAGCGTAAGCGCAGTCAATATATAGACTTTCTGACGTCACGCAGGGCTGTCTAAGTAGTTGCCTGCGCGCGTCAGAGCGCTTACTGCCCTTTTTTTCAAAGGGTTGGTTAAAGTTGACTTCAGAAAAAGTAGGAGATGATAGGCATCATCCATTCGTACGTTTTGGCTTCGAAACGAAAGAGAACCTCGCAACCCAGTACAGCAAAAACAGTGTCACAATGTCAGTTTCAATTAATTAATGTGATTAAACTCCATACCACTATAGTAATTCTTTTGTTTGTTTGGCAAAAATCACCTGTTGCTACACAATAACTAAAACTAATCCAGTAAAACTGTTGTAGGGTAGCCTCATGGTTGGGAGAAATTGAACTAAGACAGTGACATAAAGTAAGGGGGTGAAAAATACAAGTACATTTATTTAAACCAAAATCCAAAACCAAGTGAAAAAGTATATACAAAAATGTAAGAAAAAAGAATTCTAAAAAAATGACAAAAACACACAAAGTAAATTAAAGCAAAGACTCGAAGTTGTGCGTCGCCAATCGACCGAAGGGAAAAAAAAATCTCAAAGACCAAAACCCAACAACTTGCACCAGCACTTCCCTATTTTCCTCCAAGAGGGTTTAAATAGATCAGGTGCTCACCTAATTAGCCTAATTCACCTGGCTTCAACAATCAGGCTCCAATTGGGCCCACTATGGGGAAACCTGTACAGTTTAACAAAAGAGAAATTAGGCCTACATTTAAACAATCTATGTGTGAGAATTTCTCCCATCTATCAGCAAAGTGGTATACCGCATACATTTGAACTAAATGTGGTAGCCCCTCCCTCCTTCTGCGGTTCTCATTTTTTTGCTATGGTAGCCGGTAGCCGAGTGGAAATCCAATGGCTTACGCTACACCATAGATTATTTGGAACACTTCATCAACTGTCTCTGGCTACACTAATACACAACACTGACTTAGTTATCTAAGTTTCCTAAGTTTACTTTTTAGCATTTACCAATTACAATGTGTTGTCTAAGAGGCCCTGAAACATGGAAAGTAGGCTATGCAAGCAGCCTTGCCTTGTAATGTGTACAGCGAAAAGGTTCCAGTACAGTGACGTTTGGTTGCCATGACACCGAGGAAAGTTTATGCTGGAGATTCTAAAACGTAACAATCACAACAATAAATACAGAACCGGAATTTTTAATAGCAGCAAATTCTGAAAATTATATAAATATGATTATGTGGACGTGTATTTATATTTATCTGGCTTAATGTGTACATGGCCTCAGTCTTTTTCTGTAAACTGTGGCTTCTTTCCGTTAGCTGCCACTCTTATTTTCGCTCGCTGAGCAAAAATGCAAAAGACTGAGCAGAATATACCTGATGTCCCTGACAAGAGCCTGTAGTTTTGAAGATGGCGCCGCAAAATGGCTATCCCTATTATATCCACCGTATTAAATGTATGTATAAATGGAAATAACCAAGTTTACCAGAACACTACAATTTATTGATGGAGGTAATTACTATTGTTTTAGATTATATTTTTTAAATAAAAGACAAACATAAAACTTACACATAGTGGCTTTGAATGAAAAGAAAATGCAACAAAACAGACCTGAACCCATGTGCACCTATAGGTAGCAGTCAGGAAATAAACAAGACAATACAAAGAACATACTTAAACAGAAAAAATAAAATAAATAAATAGAGTGCGTTGAGGATCACACCGTCACAAACATCCCAAAAAACACTTTTATTTTTACAACCTAGCAACCACCCTATCAACAATTGATATGATAAACCTAGTATCCAGCATAGCAACCACCTTAAGTTCCTTAGCGACAGCCTGACCATTTCAACAACATTACTGCAGTAAATGTAAAAAAAAAAAAACTGCATTAATAAAAAATACAAAAAACTATTGTGGATCTTTTTTTATTTAAAAACTGAAATCGCTTATGTTTAAAATGTTTTAGATGACATAGGGACAAAGACGCAAATATTTTATGTATTTAATTTTATCCATGTTTATAAGATGATTATTTTGTTTTAATAGGAAATCTCTGAGGATTTTTTAAGTGAGAAATATTAGTTTTAAATCAGATTCATGATATGGAAGAACCAGACGTATAGGCCTATTTGTATTTGTTAGTGTGAGCATGATGCCCTTGAGTAAGTGGGCAAGATGGCTACACAAGCAAACATGAGTGGAATACTAAGCCTCGTCAGGCATGCCGCTAATTATGTGTACACTATATCTTCTGTGTAATGCTAAGTTCGGGAGTTGAATCTTCAAGGCTTAATCAACAGAGAACGGATCTTGTTTACAGAAACAAGTTGTAATTAAGAAATTTCATGCATTATTAATGACAGATATCAACAGTTTCCGATAATATTTAACTCATGTCCCTGTAGTAGGCCTATGCTTTGGAAAAGCATTGTGAACGAGGTTAAAAATGAACTACAGAACGTGGGCAGAGGTGTTTTCAGTCACTAATGTACTAATGCATTTGTTCGTCTGCTTTTGTTGTTTATGGTGTTATATTTGATGAGTCAGATCACAGTTAATGCATTCGGTGCTGGTAATTTTTTAATTCTACAACTGTGTCAGCTCTCATCTCGATGATTTTCATCCAATTAGCCCGTTTAAGGCTAATTACAGCGCGATACCTTCATTTATCCATCTCTGGTAAAGTGGTCCATGTTGTTTTGGCATTGGCGGCCGTTGCACATCAGTTTAATGCCCAGGAATAATAGTTCGATACAATGTTGCTTGCCTATTACTGGTAGCGTGCTTGATGGGCTAGAAGATATTTGGTTCATTTGACGCTAATCGTCAAGTGCCGCTCCACACTGGGGGAGGGTGATGGGACAGGAGAGTTGCCATTTCCTGCCAACAGGACTTGCCTGTGTGTGTGTGCGCTCGAGACAGCTGGCAGAGTGGAGTTGGTGTAGGACAAGGATTCCTTCTCCTTGCTCTGTTTTTGACATGTCTTCAGGACATATCCGCCCCACATCTGCTTAACAGTCAGACAGCCTCTGTGATAACTAACAATTGCACCAACTTAGTTCTTATGTAAATTACAAACAAGCCTATATCTTTTATTTATTTCTTTTTATTTTGGAAGGATGTCTGCCAAGAAAACTCTCCATGCTTCCACTTTGAAATTCTCACAAACAAACGGACATGATATACCACACCGATTGGTGAGAGTCTACGGTTCTGCCAGCTTTTGAATTCCGAGCGTTTCTGGGGACCTGTGGATTTTAAAGCTCTCATCCCTCTGCCAACTGCCTGGGACTTTCATCATCTCTCTTTCTTTTGGGGGAGCGAGTCCCTGCAGAGACGCAAGCTGTTACCTTGTTTCCAAAACTCAAGTTAAATGAGATTAGTGCGCTAGCAGGCTCTCAGCTGCCGCCGAGTGTCACTCTGATTCTCCAAGCACCAGAAGACAAGGAACACCTTCTCAGAATGATCCTCGGTCCCTTTACCTCCTTCAACTCAGCCATTTCATCACTTCCTTTGGGGGGTAGGAAGCAGATAAATCTTTGGAGACTTGGCAATTTCTAGTGGATTTAATGAAATGTTTTTTTATTTTTAAACAAAGAATGAACTTCTACTTGTATGCCCTTGAGAAACTTAAATTACTAAGCATGGTGGCTTTCAATCACCACATGTAGATAAAGAACACTAAGCTGTCAGTGCACAGATGGACAGTATGTATATTCTAACTTTACCCGTAAAAGATATTGTCACTTTACTGAGTGGTAAGAATTTAGTTTTGCTGTTAGTAAAGCAATATAAATAACGTATAAGCATGTATAGAAGTTCCAGGAGAATACTGCCCAGTGTAAATACTGAAGCTATGTCACATGCACACTTTGTCACACACTGTTTCTCTCTCCCTTTTCATCCTTCTTCTCTTTGTCTCTTTTGCTTTCACCATTTGACTTGATGATGAAAGCGATTTCATGTGAAGATTGTTTTCATGGGCATGGACCACAGAAAGGAGATGAGATATATGTGTTTGGATTATTCGCTTTTATATACATAGGATACTAAGTCACTGGACACAGTCAGATGAAGCCAAATCAGAAACTGATCCTTGGTCAGACTAAAACCTCTGTGGACACATGGGCTGTTTATGGTGTGGTCACCTTGCCTAGATGCACCACAGCACCCCACAGCTAAATATCCTTATGTACATATACTGTGCATAAGGTATATGTGTGCATGTATTTGGATACTGGACATCATCAAACGCTCAATAGCACGTTCTATGTGAATGTTTTCAATACTAGACCTCACAAACATTTCAGTATTGAAAAGAAAAAATTGAATTGACATAATTTTACATAAGGCATTAAATCTCTTATATTATACTAAAGATAGGCTAATGGGCTCTGGCCAGAAAAACAAGAATTGAAAAGCATTGTGGCAAAGACCAGTTTTCTACTCTGACAAAGGTGTTTAGGGCATTAGAATGTTTTCAAGTTGTGAGGCTGTGAAGTTACTGTCCATTTGTAATCAAATTAAATCATTAAACTACAGTTGATGATAAACAAGCTGCTCTAGATTTGAAAATGTCATAACAGCTCAATTTGACACTGGAGGACAGAAAAAAAGAGCAGTGCAAATAGCAAGTGAAAAAATGCCAAAAGAAATGTTCCTCCCAGCTGTTTGTTGCTTGTGTCAGGGCTTGTTGTCGTTTCAAATTGAAAAGCATTTCTTTATTTATTTTTTTCTGAACTCTGCCCGCTGAAGCACAACTAATGGAAGATCAGCACGCAGAGACAGACAGACAGCCTTGGGTTTACAGCTAAGGCAAAGCACAGCCATTTCCCATAAAGGCCAAACTTACACACCCCGAACACACAAGCACAACCATGCCTCAAAACCCGATTGATTGATAGATATGATGTTCTTTGACACATGTCTCTGAGTGAGGAAACAGATGTCAGATGTTTTGTGGATAAGCATCATATGAATTTGAATTGTTGTGTTGATTGTTCTGTCATTGTCAGGTTTTCTATATGCTTCTCAAGACACATCTGCTGTAAGAATCTAAGAATCACGATTTTCTTGGAGTAGCTCTTATATATCTTACATATTTTATATTATTACTGCAAAGGTTGTTTCCTTCATTGAACTCATTCGCTGACATGATTCTCTCATCTCATCTATGCCCCTGGCCTTTTCATCTCGCAGTTGCACGTTTCTGGGATTATCGATTAATCTCCAACTCCTAGTCACTATCCACCACCTTTCTCTTTCCCTTCCCCTCAGACTCACCTGAGTGTGGGGATGGAAGAGGAAATATGATTCCCATGGTTACGCAGGGGTGGCTGCCTGTGGAAAAACACATGGGAGGATCAACTCCATCTTACAGCTGGGGCCTATTGCACAAAACTATGTATGTATATGTAATTTTTATATATATATGTTTATTTTAATGTTGATATATATAAAATATAAGTCATACATTTATAAAGTCATAACATCGTAACCAATTGACCTTTGGCTAAGCCCATAGAATGTTCATTGACCTATCACAGCGCAGCCCAGAACGAGCATCAACAGAGGTCCGACAGTTTTTGACAGTGCCTGT
>JAGFZM010000105.1:570957-582147 GCA_017657215.1 Limnothrissa miodon | reverse complement strand
TCTGCAATCAATAACAGCACTGAGACACTACAGTAGGCTGAGAATCAGAGGACAATCGATAGATAGATAGATAGATACTTTATTGATCCCCAAGGGGAAATTCAATCTAGCATGCCTTTACTTTTTACTTTCAACGCCACAGTGAACACAAGCAACACACTTCCTCACCTCAGGAACCGACTTAGTTCACACCACAACACACCATTAGTTTTGACTAGAGGACCCCTATGGAGACCCCATGTGTATTCATGCTGACAAACACACACATACACACCAGCATGTGGACAGCATGTTGATGCTCCCCTCCCAACACGTCCACCTGCTATTTCCAGTGAAGCAAACTGTAGTGGAAGAAAGTGCAATGACGAGTGAAAGAGGATAAGTGAAACATTCAAAACAAGTGTTCAAACAGCGTGGAGAACTATTGTCTATGAAAATCAATTAGACACCATTACAGACAGTAAAGTGGTACAGTATGTTTTGTGATCCTTTAAGTTGTGAAATGCTTTTATGATAACATAATAATGCCTTAGTACAGTCCTGAGAATGTATAACCAGTTATGATTACTAATGTCATTAGTTGCAAGTTCAATGTGGGGAAAATTTGGCACAACATTACTAAATAACTAACTAATTTTACAAAGCAGAATCCAATGGAAACAACATACAGCAGGGGAAAATGAAACTGATAGTTTCCTTTTTTTTATCAGCATTTGCATTTACAGTAAAATGTTATATGTCTGTGATGTTTCAACAATGGCACTCTCCCTACAATCACTGTGTTTGTGTGTGTGTGTGTGTAATTAATTCTCACATGTGGATTTATGATAATTGTCGAATGCATTAGACATGAATATGTATACTGTCATTGTATGACACAAAAAGACAGCTGCTCAATTCAGTCATATTTTTTTAAAGAAAAAAAGACACACACATCATACAAAACAAGTGAGACATAAGACAACATTGACAGAGGACAAGATACAGTGCTGAGTGACAGATATTGCACTGAATGTAAATAGTAGTTCTAGAAGTGTGTTTGTGTCCTTGTGTAAATGAACATTTGCAACTTTAGTTGAAGTCAACAACACATTTTACACACTCATAAATATAGTGACAAATATAGTGAGTATAGTCGTAATAATCACCATATGCATTTACCAACACAATTATTACTGTCACTTTGTCAAAATAATGTATGTTGGATTTTAGATGTAATGGTGATTTACATATTGCCATGGATATACAAAACAAAAGCATACAAAACGTGTCCATCAAAAACTCCTGCTATTCTGACATTGGCGCATATTCAATTTAAATATGTGTGATATTATTTGTCTGTTTTACTCCCTCTCTTACACAACCACACACACACACACATTTTCCTTCACCACATAAGGCAGGCGCATAATGTCAGCCTTCTGTGGGGACGACTCAAGGACACTTGTCAGCAAGACACTTATGAGCACCATGAAGTATCTTTTCATTTTCTAAAAATTACATGCAAGGAAATGTGTGCAATTTTCTTCAGATCACACCCACTTAATAAAATCCAAACTGACCAAATTGAAAGATTGGCCAGTAAGATGGGCTCATTTTCTTTCTCTCTCTCTCTCTGTTGCTTTTTTTAATCATTATCATAGCCCTGTGTGTGCTCTATACATTTTGATTTTGTACATTCTACATATTCTCTGTTTGTTGTACCATGAAGGCCACTTTTGTAATGACCATTATATTTACAACACATAATGCAGTTGTGTGAAATGAAATGGAATATTGAAATTGTCATTTGTGAATGTAAATGTAAAACGCTCATTTGTTAATGTTATAAATGAATTATCACAGTGACAAATGAAGTGTAAGCTTGTAATATACCATATAAGAAAGGGAAATTGGTTGTTTTGTTCCAATAAAATTACCAACTGGCAATGAAGTCCATAACATACTGTAAGTCCAGGGGTTGTGAGAGTCCGCAGACACCTAAAGTGTATAAGTGCATGAACGTGCAAACATGTGATTGACCCTTATTATTTCTAGTGCTTGCTAGTGTTCATTGCTTCATCCATCTTTCATCTTGCTCACAGCTGAGTGCCAATTCTGAGAGCAGCTGGACTTGGTCTACCTCACAGCAATCTGGCGTGACCTTTTAGCCAGGAGCTAGTATGGCCGAGAGGAATAGGAGAAAAAAAAAGCAATGGTCAGTCTTGGAAGATTATAGTAGCATGAAATACCCTTACACATGAGCACACTAGGTGAAAGGGAAGAGGCTATGCATGGGCTAGACAGACACCAGTGGGTAAGGACAGTCACTTGTCTCATTTTGGTAAGTTGAGAAAATGGGACATTACAGAAACTATAATAAAAACATCACACATAACACAGAGGGTTGTTAAGCATGCACCACACTAATATACCAGGGTGATTCACACACTCGGTATTCATACAGCATTATTAACAAATTCTTAAAGGTTATAAAGCATTTATGACATTTTATAACAAAGTTATTATACGGCTCTTCACAATGCAAGTAGAACGCCCCGTTGACTTGAATGGGATTTCCCAACGTTCTACCGGTCATTATTTCTTGATAGAGGACCTCTGAAAAAAATAATGACCGCTGTCAATGGCAACGGAGTTTGTGCTTCTAATTCAGGTCTTTCATATCACTCCGCAAGTAGTCCGGTCATTTATCCTAACGGAAAAATAAATCAGAGAAGAGCTTTCAGCGACACCCTGTGGTAAAAAAAAAAAATAGCCACTTTAACGTCAATTGTAATGTTTTCGGCGAGTACAGGGATTTTGGTTGGAGGCCGAATTTCCCAATTCGCCGTCTCCAAAACGTAAAAGAAAAATCCGAGAAGAACAGGAGGAGAAGACCACTTTTGGGAACTATTTTATTCACCGCCATTAAATAAACCTTTCGGCCTTCATAAAACAAGTGGATTGTATGAAGTTTATTTTGTATGTTCAGTTGGCAAGTAGCCGTATGATAAGCAGGATAATGTATAAAACGCCCGCTCATTATCGGGAAATAGGTCCCTTCAGGGCGGAACAAGACCGTCCGGTTCACCCTGTCGGGACCTATTTCCCGTTAATGACCAGCGTTCTACACACAGAGAAATAGAGGTACACACAGGGTACAATATAATACTTTCAGGTACAAAACTGCACAACTCAGTTGATTGTACCTCTAAGGGTACAGGACAGATCCTGTATGAGATGCCAAATTGTACCTAGAAGGTACATGATGTTAGAACGTACACTTCTGTACCCTGCAACGCCACGTTCAAAGTTCTTGCAACGGCCGTGTGGTTTAGCGTGCACGAGTTGGAAGATGTCCCTCTACAGACAACAGGACAATGTCCCCCAAAAACCTTTTGAAGCTAGATGGATTGGAATTAACAGCGACTGGTGAGTGGCCTTGTGTTTTATTCCATTTACGTAGAACACTTAGGATAAATAATGCTGTTGATGTGTGTAAAATTCAAAGTTGTACTTTGAATTGTAACGTCTGACTAGCTTACAACATGAATTCTAATACATCAAAATGCTGCTCACGTAATTGTGGAAATCGTGTATCATCTTTTTGATCGTAAATGGGATATCTATTCAATGTTTTATGAACAACTGGAATAGTGTATCTATTCAATGTTTTATGAACAACTGGTTCTTGGCCATGCGGTAGTGAATGGCTAACTAGCAAATGGAGCAGCGGTCCATGTGCGATAGCATCGTGCTAACATCGCAACACTAGCTTAGAACAGGATATAACAGATGATTAAGGTTTAAGTCTTAACGTTACTTAACTGTAAAAGTGATAAGCCAAATTTGTGGTCTTTAAAAAAAAAATGTGTCTATGGACTAAGTTTTTGAACAATAGTAAATTAGCAATGCAGTAGTGACAGGCTGATTGCTGTCAAATAGCTACCCTTGTAATTTAGCAATTGCTAACTTTAAAAAGACGTTAGCAGTAGCTAATTTTAAATATAATAAATTCAGAACTGAATCAAAGGGTTTGTGGGTAGTGATTGTATAGCCAATATTATTTGACATTCAGAAGTTAACCTTAGCTCTAGTTTGAGGTTAGCCAATATCACTACCTCAAGCCTGTTTTTTTTCCCCAGAAATTCAGATACATCATAATTCTAACAAATTTTATTAATTATAAGTTTCTACGTAGACACTGTGGGACTTCTAATAAGATTTAGTCATCGTATTTAGGCTATAAAATGCGTTGACATAACATATGTCTGTTGTACTTGTTAATGTTTTTATGTCTGTTTTTTTTTTTTTCTCAAGCTATTGACACCAGAGGTAGAAATGTCATCTTGCCATCGGTCTTCAAGGAGAATATGGTCATTCTGAGACAGGTAAGGTGACATGAGTTAAATGTTTAAGATGCATAATATACAATGGCTTAGTTTGTTTTTACTGCATGCCTGATCATTTTCCTTCCTTCTTTCCTGTCTTTGTCATACAGGGCAAGTTAAACACCTCCTATCCAGTGAAGGTTCAAGATTAGAACTGTGATTGCTTGGAAAGTCGGAGGTGTCGGGTCTTCGGGTGTGCTTCTGCGCTGCTGTTAAAGAGGCATTTATCACTTCTGTATGTTTTTAGTTTTCAACATGGAATATCTATCCAACACAGAATATCCAACCTAAGAAAACATCCAAACAAACATCCAGAAAAGCCTTGCCCAGATATTGCTGCACGGATAGAAGTTGTCAACACATGTGATGTGTAGTACTAACTTGCTCTACTGAAGAAAATGCAAGCATCAGTGTACCAAGTGTTTGCACAAAACTTACTAAACTTGTTCAGCACATTGGACTTGTACATCCAACTATTTTGAACCTAATTTTAGCATCAAATGTGGTCTCAAAGACTGCCAGTCATCCTTTTCATAATATATATTTTTAGATGCCATCATTACAGGAAGCACGAAAAGAGCCTTTTCCCCTTGCACGAAGATAAATACTATACTATAGTTATGATGATGTGACATTTACTGTAATGTTGTATTGATATTAACTGGTAGTAACACCAAAGTGCATGTGAAAGTTCTTGTGACTAAATAAAAGATTTAAATGTACTGTATGTGTTTGATTCTGCATGTTTTTAGTTATACCACCTTAAAAACTTTAAGAGTGTACCTTAAAAGCACAAAATAGTACCTTTTTGAGGGTACAGCATGGGCACATTTTGTCCAGGTACTTTTAAGTCATGATGGGTACACAAGTGTACCTCAAAAGGTACATATGTCTAGGATACAAAAAAGTACCTACAAAAGTAGGTATATTATTGTTCTTGAAAAGGGTACTGCTCCTGCGACAAGCATTTGTACCTGCTTAGGTACACAGTGGTACTTCCATTTCCCTGTGTGTATACATTATCCCTTACGTATCTACTAAGCCTTTACATCTTAAAGGTACCACAAAACATTATTAAGCTTCGTTAATTGTCCATTTATTTGCCAAATAATGTCACTCATGTCAAATAATGAGTTACAAGCACTCAGGGAATACGTTTTCTAGATGAGCAGATAATTACTTGAGAAAATGTATATAAAATGTAAAGGTAACAATTTCAATGAACCTAGTATCCTTAAATAGTTCATAAAAACATATTGCTCCACATTACATTATTAGAGTCCCTACACATGAAATTAAACATTAAGGATGTTGTTGTTTGTGAACAGCGCATTTCCTTCATTCTTTACAAGCTTTGTGTACACCAGCTTTGGTCAATTTGTTCATGTGTAGGGACTCTGGAAATGTGTAACAGAAGTGTCATGCTATGTCAAAGCTAATTTGTTATTTTTTAAAAAGTGTTTTGGATATGTTTGATCAAGGACTACTCATATGCTCTTTAAACCTATTGAAGGTTGTTGGGTTGCAAAGACAATCTTATCTTGTGATTGAAAGATTGACTTGTGATGAAAAAGAGCCTTAAAGAGCCCATAACATGTTTTTTGACCATCATAAAATGTGTGTAATCAATAATTGCGTATGCAAATTTGTGCGGCTGTAAAAGACCCAGGAGCATCACTAGGCCGTCTATTCCATGCTCAGAAATACATGCTCATTACAAAATGTTCGGATTTCCCGCCCTGGCCAATTTCCCGCCTCCTGGCGCTGATTGGCTAGTTCATTGCGAAGCTGATTGGCTCTCTAGTTACTCTTTCGACTTTCGGTGAACTATCTTAGTAAACATTAAATCGCGTTAACTATCGGAGCTATTTAACAATGTACTTCAGAAATTCAACCATACAACAGCCAGAGCCATAGCGTTTGGAAATGAATGTGTCAGACTGGTAAGTTTTATTAGAACTCCGGTAACTAACGTTACCTACTATGTAATTAAAACTGCTTGTCACATTCAGACACGGCATTGGGAAGTTAAACAGAGTTGGCATTTTACATGAAGGACTATTTTAGTAAATCGGTAAATTGATGAACTATCTGAGTAAACAGTAAATTGTTAACTGTCTGAGCTAAATAAACACGCAATTCAGGAATTAAACTATGCAACAGCCAGATCCACAGCGTTTGGAAATGAATGTGTCAAACTGGTATTAGAATTCCCGGTTACGTACTAGAACTAGAACACGCATTCAGACACGGCATTGGGAAGTTAAACAGACGTATTTCTACATTATGATATTATAGGATTGTCAGCCTTTATGACAACGTTATGCAGAACCATTTACCATTTCATATTATTTAGGCATAGGCTACGTTTCAGCACTAATGTCTGAGGTTATGATATGCTATGATAGACGGCGATATGCATCTTTACCGGGAAATTAACGTAGGCTATTACATTTGTATAGTAAACATTCCAAGTTTACCTAAAACCCCGGTGTTAACTATCTGAGCTAAATAAACACGCAATTCAGGAATTAAACCATACAACAGCCAGACAGCGTTTGGCAATCCAGTGTTGGGAAAGTTCACGTTCTACATGAACTAGTTCAGTTCGTAGTTCATAAATTTTAATATGAACTAGTTCAGTTCATAGTTCATAATTTAAAAAAATGAACTAAGTTCACAGCTCCAAAAAATGAACTATTTCAGTTCTTTTTTCAGTATGTTGCGAACTACGATTTTTCGGCCTCAGGCGGCAATTATTTAGTTTAACACTGAAACTGTGTCATATCTTCCTATCCAATTTTTAATTCTTATCTAACCAGGGTTTACATTAACATTGAAGGCAGAGCCTTCCCTATTGTTTTAACACTTGTTTGTTGTTCAGGTTAGCTGAGGACGTGACTGAAGTGCAGATTTTAATTTTCAAAGCCGGTGGGCAAATTTGCACAGAATACTACTACAGATAGTACTGTAATTATTGATATTTTTTTAGTGGGACAATTTATAGTATAAGAAAGGTATTAAATTGTATGTGTAGAGTGATTTGGGTGCAACTAGTTTATAGTGAGATATTTTTTGAATTGAGTCCCTTTAACAGAATAAGCCACATTTTCCCACCCTAAGATTACTGTAGGTTTGGTGGCACTACAAATTTATTGGAGCAAAGTTTTTTCACCAAAGTAAATAGTCTAGTATGACCAGAATGAGGCTATTGTGTGTTTTGATTTTGCTGGTACAGTTGATAAGAGCAAAGTTTATTGAATGTAATTCGTAATTTAAAAGAAAATTTTAAATATAGGTATAAGGTAGCATGCATTTCGCCAAAGAGGTGTAATATGACCCTGATAACTTTCTAACAGGCTTTGGTGATTTTGGTAGTTTGGTAGACTTTGGGAGTAAGTTATTGACATCAACACGTTTGCGTTTTGCACTTTGCAGACAGTCCCAAGCATTTCACTGAAGATTGCTCATTGAGAGCAATGCCGTCCGCATTTACATATTGTTTGCAGCTCAATTCCTTACCGTACAAATTGGCAAAGCGCACAGACCGAGAGAAAGTTTTGACATGAGTCTCCTCATGTCCAATGCGGGACGGTTGAGAGTCCTTCTCCATACTGCTGTATGTTTTGATGACGCATGCGACGCGACACTGGAGGAGGCTGCCGTTGCCAAATTGGATCTGCAATGCTCTTGTGCAATATTGCTCTCGGGCTCCACGCAACTTCGGCGCACACGTAACCTTTGACTACAGGACTAAATGGTGTGTTTTTCGCCTGATAGGCTTTAATGGACACTTAATAACAAACGTAAAAAAAGAGTGAACGAGCCGTTCACAGACACCAGAATGAACGCGTTCACAGTATCGTTTATCAGGGAGTAATACAGTACGTTCAATTCAAGTTCACCAAAATTATGTACGAGTTCATGAACTTTCGTTCAATGAACGCGTTCAGGTACAATACTGTGGAAATGAATGTGTCAGACTGGTATTAGAAATCCCGGTAACTTTACTGTAGAACTTTCACGCATTCAGACACAGCATTGGGAAGTTAAACAGGCGTATTTCTACATTATGATATTATAGGATTGTCAGCCTTTATGACAACGTTATGCAGAACCATTTACCATTTCATATTATTTAGGCATAGGCTACTTTCAGCACTAATGTCTGAGGTTATGATATGCTATGATAGACGGTGATATCTTTACCGGGAAATTAACGTAGGCTATTACATTTGTATAGTAAACATTCCAAGTTCACCTAAAACCCCGGTGTTAAAACTAGGTAATGGAAATGCAACACTGGGGCTAAGCACATGTGTTTAAGGGTGAAGCCTGGGGGCGGCTCGGGGCTGTAGTTGAAATGTGACCGTATCTGTTGTAATGTTTAGCTTGCGAGTGTTTTTTTTGCTTCGCAATCACCTGGATATCAAGTAGGCAAACTGTTAAGGCCAGAGAAATACCTGTACATACAAGTCTATAATTCTATGGTTATGGCGACCAAAAAACACTGAATTCTAGCGTGGTAACCTACCGGCAGAATCGGTTGTGCTTGCAGAATAGTTGAAATAGATCCTGGTCTTAGGCGTAGTGCTCGTGAAAAGCCGGATCTAACATTATACAGCCCAAGGTTGACGAAACACCAATCTCGGATTGAAGTTTAGTGGAAGGTGGTTGTAGATAAACATCAACTACTCCCGTTGAATGCCAGGTTCTTGAGGAAGGTAGGCTAGTGCAAATTCCGGACAACCCCAGTTTCATGCGTGCCGACATTTTTTCTGTATGTTGTCCAGTTAAACAGAAATTCAAAATGCACTTATTTCAAACAGAAATTCATCATGCACTTATTTTTCTTGGAGTCGTTAGCCGTTCTCAGTGTTATCTAGCTAGGCTATTACATAGACTACAGTTTGTTTATAGCCTACCACCAAAGCAACAGGGGGCTGGACAAGCGACTGTTCCAAACAATTTTTGATTGGACTAAAGATTCTAGAGCAGAGCTCTTTGGATTGGACAATGTAATGGAGGAGGTGTAGCTTTGCGCTGTCTACGTACACAGAGCACTGGTTTCAGATTTTTCAGCCTATTCTAGCCTGAATTTTGCATATAGAAGGAGGCGGAAGATGGTTTTTGGAGTTTCTGTATAATCCGTTGGATACCTTAAACTACCTAAATTCCACAATAACAAGGTAAATGTGTTTTTGCATTCTATGGGCTCTTTAATAGTTTCAGAATTGTTTCAGGAGTAGGAGAAACTGTGTGACACTTAATAATTTAACCAAGACAACCAAAATCTTTGTTGAGGCTTCCATCAAAATTATTGTGGATAATCAACATACTTACTCAAAAGTACAAGCAATGACTTCCATACCTTCTACAGACGTACTGGCTAGCATTTAAGAGTTAGAGAGTAAAGAAAATACAACCAGACAAGATAGACAGCTAGAGATAGAGATAGACAGCAGGGTTGTACAAAATTCAGAATTGAATTGAGAATGATGCTTAAAGGTCTCCTTCCAAAATAAACCGTATAAGACTTGATGTTTTTACATTACCATAGGTCAGCCCAAGTTGTACTTCTATGCTCAACATCAAAATGCTCTCCTACCCCTGTAGTCTGTATTCGCCTGTGATAGAAAACTGCCGGGAAAAACGAGCAAATTGGAAAAGCTGTACAAATGTACGTCAATTTGAACAATAGCTATGCAGTTAACCCGCCCTCATGAAACGTTAGGCTGCCTGCAGACAGACCCACTAGAGGGAGCGTCACAGTGTTGTTAGCCAATCAGAGGCGATACATTTGCATATCATTAATATTCATAAGAATCCTCTCGAGCTATCCCTGCTCTCCTTTTCACCTAACTAAAATAGCTTGAAACAAGACAACCACAGCATATTTTTTGTCGAAACCAACTCTCATGACATTATTTTAGACAAGAGACCACCACAAAATTAATATAAATACAATGGAATGAGACCTTTAAAGTTTATTTCAGTGAGAGGGATTGCATCTTAACTTTTTATTTTATATTATGCATGATATGTACGGTGTACATTTTAGGACATCCTCAGATCTCAGAGTCAGATGTCAGTCTTCAGAGTCAGATGTCAGTCTTCAGAGTCAGCTTCAGACAAAGTTGAGTCAGTCTCAGAAAAACTTTGGTCAGTCTCAGGAAAAACTCTGTCAGTCTCAGAAAAACATTGGTCAGTTCTCAGGAAAACCTCTGTCAGTGTCAGAATTTTTTTTATCAGTTTCGGAAAAACTTTTGTCAGTCTCGGGAAAACCTCTGTCAGTTCTCAGAAAAACCTTTGTCAGTCTCAGGAAAACCTCTGTCAGTCTCGGGAAAACCTCTGTCAGTCTCAGAAAAAGTTCTGTCAGTTCTCAGAAAAACCTCTGTCAGTGTCAGGAAAACCTCTGTCAGTTCTCAGAAAAGCCTTTGTCAGTCTCAGAAAAAAAGGCATCAGAAAATACAGCCTCAGTCTCACATGAACTTCGAAAAAATGTAAAGCGCCCAGTAGAGGGAGTTGTTGATTAGCTTTTTGCAGAGGCTATATTAGGGATGTGCAAAGCCGCCGATATTTGTATCTGTATTTGAACTGACAGAGGTTTTCCTGACACTGAGAGAGGTTTTTCTGAGAACTGACAGAACTTTTTCTGAGACTGACAGAGGTTTTCCCGAGACTGACAGAGGTTTTCCTGAGACTGACAAAGGTTTTTCTGAGAACTGACAGAGGTTTTTCTGACACTGACAGAGGTTTTCCTGAGGCTGACAGAGGTTTTCCCGAGACTGACCGAAGTTTTCCCGAGACTGACAAAAGT
>JAGFZM010000105.1:555852-570947 GCA_017657215.1 Limnothrissa miodon | reverse complement strand
ACTGACCGAAGTTTTCCCGAGACTGACAAAAGTTTTTCCGAAACTGATAAAAAAATTCTGACACTGACAGAGGTTTTCCTGAGAACTGACCAATGTTTTTCTGAGACTGACAGAGTTTTTCCTGAGACTGACCAAAGTTTTTCTGAGACTGACTCAACTTTGTCTGAAGCTGACTCTGAAGACTGACATCTGACTCTGAAGACTGACATCTGACTCTGAGATCTGAGGATGTCCTAAAATGTACACCGTAGATATGTTGTTTCACATACTATACTTACTTTATGTATAGTAATTATATATTATAACATTATAAAACAGATCAATAACAATGTCATAACAGTATTGTGACGTATATGGGGATAATATCATTAGCCTCACTGACTTTTTGTAGTGAGATTGTTGTACCCTGCATGACTATATATTACTTTGCAAATAACAAATCATGTACTAACCCCAACATTAAGGCTCAGCTAAGCTAAGAACAGCCACAGGAGACATTTGTAGGATCAGCTTCAGTGGGAGATGTGTAAGTGGTGTCAGAAGAAGCTATTAAGGGTATTATTTCCCGTGAGCATGAGTCAAACTTTTGTTCAAAAGGATAATGATGCCGATAATTGAGTTTAACAATATAATAACAATGTAATAACTTTAAAACTGTGTATGACAAAACTTATTTGATGTAAACTTGCTAATTCAACATTAAGGGAATTTATGCTTAATATGAGTGTCTGTACTTGTTAAATCTTATCAATTACAAGTGATAAGAATGAATTTCTCTTGCAATTCTACTTCTTGGTAACTTCAAATCAAATTTAATTCAATTCCATGTCCTGTGGATTGGAGCCTGTTGGAATTTATAATCATTCACTGAATTAAATTAAATTAAATTGGTACAACCCTAATGAACAGCACAAACAGCAAAAGCAGAGAGAAACAGATTAAAACAGTGTATAAAGGATGCAAGTTAAAGGAGATGGAAACAGTTGGAAAAAGAGTAGGGATAGGTTTAGCCCAGAAGGGAAAAGTGAATCAGCCAACCTTTTCATAAAATAATGCATTCACATACTGTATCTCTCATAACATGTTGTAGGACAGAGGGGAAATATGAGTAGTTGAGTTAAAATCAGCAGGTGTGTGTGTGTGTTCAC
The DNA here is from genome assembly GCA_017657215.1 of Limnothrissa miodon. NCBI lineage: Eukaryota > Metazoa > Chordata > Actinopteri > Clupeiformes > Clupeidae > Limnothrissa > Limnothrissa miodon. The sequence goes on along the minus strand of JAGFZM010000105.1, from coordinate 569,799 downwards.
TATTATATCCATTTATCAGTGCCAGACATCATTCAATAACTACACTGTAAGTGCAAGAACACGGCAGATAGTCGTGCCTTGCAACATTTCATGTGTCTGGGTTAGAATCAATCACAAGTTATTACCTCTTGTGTGGCTCCACCGATGTGGCAGAGTGACTCCTCCTTGCCCCCCTCTGTGTCCTTCCCCCTGGCACTTTGAAGGGGACATGATCTGGCCCCGAGACCCCAGGGGCTCCAACCCATCAGGGAGAGACAGGAGGGTGGCCATCAGTGGCGGACCGGTGCCCGTACATGCCACCCAACCGTCTGGCTTGTCCATCTCTCCTGCTCTCTCTCTCTCGCTCTGCCGTGCCATGTGCATGTGCGCATGACAGCTTGAGGGAGGAGAGGTGGACAGAGAAGGGGGGAAAAAGAGAGAAAGAAGGATAGGAGGACAGGAGAAAAAGAGGAGGACAAAGTATTTCTAAATGAGGGTGGAAGAAAAGGGTCCAGGACAGAAGAGAAGGACGAGAGAGTCAGAGAGTAGGGCAGTCAAGTGGGACTCCTCAGCCTCCATCCAGGTGGTCACTTTAGATGGGGCGAGAAGGGCACGGTTCCCCTTGGTTGAGACGCACCTGGCTTCTAGAGAAACGCATTTACTCTCAGCATAGACATGCGCAAGGAAGCCTGCGGGCCACCATGGAGCAAATGAGGCAGAAAATAAGGATGAAATCAGATGGAAGTTTTCTCACACTCTCCGCCTCACTCCCTGGCATTGGCAGTGCGTGTCCCGTGGAAGCGAGGCTGCGGGGAGCAGGTTAATGGCTGCGTTAGTGAGCAGGGGGATGAAAGGAGAAGTGTGGGAGAAGGAGCGGGATGACGGCGGAGAGCATTAATGTTCCCGTCTGTTAGCAGCGACCCTATCTGACTTGTGTTCTTGTGTGCTCTTTCATCGTGATATTAGTGGAGCCTGTCTTTGCAAAATTACAAAATACAAAAATACAAAAACTATTTCTCTACTGTATATTCTTGCTAAAATTGCTGACGACAAAGTCGCACTTGACTGGTTGGCTATCGTATCGGGGCATGAATAAGGGATAACTCCATATATTAGAAGCAACAACAACATGTTTACAGACACTATCGTGTCCTCGGTTCTCTGAAATTGAGAAGCCGAATACGTGAATGGATTATGCATGTTCATCCAAAAAGGGTTGCGCGCCGGCCCCAGGCCATTCGACAGCCCGTGGCACGGGGTACCGTTAGAAACCCGTAGCACGCAAACGCGACATCTAGGAGGGTATAAAAACCCCTGCTTACACTCAGTTCGGTTCCTTTACCATGCCACGAGTGATGCCGCTTGAGGCCCGAAACTTCACGTTTTCGGCTTCTCAAGTTCAGAGAACCGAAGACACGATAGTGTCCGTAAACGTTCTGTATTCACTTTTCAAAGCCGAAAACGTGAATGGATCACTACAACCAACCTCAAGTGCCCCCTCAGGGACCCAGAGGTGGAGAATCCATATTCACGGCCCAAAAGGTGCAGAGAAAACACACTCTGCTATGCCAGGCCTGGTGACCAGTGCGTAAAAGTGCGCAAAGGTACATAGGGGTGGGGTTTGACCAGCAGAGGTGGAGGGGAGCGCAGATGAGGCAGCCTGTCCCTCGAAGAAGGCTGCCCTGAAGAAAGCACGCCGGGCAGAGCTCCGGAGCGCACAGCGCAATTAATGTGTGATCCGGCCCCAGGCAGACGAGGCATGCACCGTGCTTATCCGAAAAAGCCGAGTCACTTGCAAAAACTCAGATGCAGCGTTGGACGTAGAGGAGCTCGAAGAGCTTTTCTGGTGGGCTCTGAGAAAAGCCGTTGTGTTATGTGAAGTAGAAAAAGTTCTTTAGGAAAAATTACAGCAAACTCAAAATCAAGTGGCATGAATTTTTGCAAAGGAACCGAACTGAGGGTTTTTATACCCTCCTAGATGTTGCGTTCGCGGGCTACGGGTTTCTCACGGTACCCTGTGCCACGGGCTGTCGAACTGTCCAGGGCCGGCGTGCGATGCTTTTTGGATGAACATGCATAATCCATTCACGTTTTCGGCTTCGAAAAGTGAATAGAGAACAAGGTATTCCACTATCAGAAAGCATTTTCTAGAACTTGTCAAATATTTACGTTTAGATAAGTCTAGATAATAACTGGACAGTCATTCCATTTCAGACATTGTGACATTCTGCATAGTGTTTGGCTTGACACAGCATCCTTCTCTCTTTTGCTCATCTGTGCTGAATTTTCATGTTTTATTTTACAATCTCTTTTTGCTTTAAGATTGTGGCAAGTGTTAAATGACATCCTGTATTCTTAACTATAATATACTTTATTTTGACAGCAACTCAAACAAGTTATAGTGAGTAACACAATTACTCACATGTAATTACCGTGATATTGTGGTATTGTGGACTCTCTGTGGTAGGCAAACTACAGACTCAACCCTGCATACTCCTTGTGTGGTTTGAAGCATCCGTCTCTATCCACCCCTTCCTGTCTTCACACAATATATCATGTCACACCAGAGACCACTAGACATTAGACCTTCTTCATACAAACATAAAGGATGCATACAGCTCATTGTTTTGAATCAACCCAGCCTTGTGCGTATTCTCAAGCATAACACTTTTTAAACTAAACATGACATCCTGTTAAATTAAATGTGGATGTCTGCAAAAACACTGTGGCACCTGCAAAACATTTCAGATGTACTGGGGGGGCTAAATGCCACATAAACAAGCTAACGTTATAAGTATAACGAGTAGCCAAAACTTTTGATGCTAATATAGAAGATTTGTGGGAAATTACACGGATAATCAGCATTTATGTTAAAGAGAATCGATTTATTTAATGTGAATGAAATACCCTAGTGTTCAACTTCATTGAGCTGCAGCAACGCATCCAACTATGTAGACTAGTGACGTGAGTAGAGTAGGCTACTACGTGAGATGACTAGAGTTTGCCGGTGAGGTTCCGGAAGTGATTTTCCCATTAGTTTTTCCCATTGACATTTAGATTACAACCCACGCTATCCGAATTACGGAAGGAAGACGTCTAACTAGCTACGGCATAACAAAACGATTGGTTGTGCTCAACTAGACGCCAAAATGTAATGTGATCTCCATTTTGTTTCAGTAAAAACGTCTTTTTTCTGCGATTTGCCTTAGAAGTACTTCAGTACCCATAATCCTGAGCAATCCCACAATCCCAGCAACGCATCTGATTCGTGGACAAGGACGTTGCCATGGATGTGCTTGTTGAAGCCCGGGAAAGCAAACAAGTTCACAAATGTCAACGTAGCCTACTCTATGAGCCTACCTCACAACCATGGTTTTGCTCGTTTTACTGCTCGTTTGACACGACCCTTAAGCCTAACCTAATTTCAACTAGGCATCCTTACCATGTCATTTCCATTTCCCTAACATTTATAAATTTAATATGCTCATTTTCTTACCTTGCTGGATTACATTAGTTTTTCTCTGTATCTGGTGAAATGAAGGGTATGTAACGTGGTAAATGGCAGTTGGGCTAATTAAAAACAGTAAATTCAGTTGTTGTGGTGCAATCTATAACAACTGGAAATTACCACAAATTCTGATAAATGCTTTATTGTACCCGTCATTATCAATTCTTTATTCAGGGGAGCTTGAAAGAGGCATTTGTAGGGAACCGGTGAAAACTGCAATGGTGGACACCAAAGCGGTGGTTGCAGTCGGGTACTAAATACTGTAACATGCTTTCGGTTAAAAAAAACGGATCTAAAACTTGATTGATGCAAATCTGAAGATATATACAATATTACAACACTATTTACACAAACTACTGAGGAAATACGCCAAAATTTAGCTATTCGATTGCAAGAGCAACATCGCGTGGCTGTCGTCAACTCCAGGAGATTCAAACAGAACGTTGGGCGCAATCGTCTTTGGGATAGGGTAAGTACTGGCTTCTGGGATATGTAGTTTCTAAAGTCGGGGGTAAAAATATGTACACAGTCTTGTACCTTAGCCTTTTCTTTAGTTTTTTCACTCTGAACGGAAGGTTACACAGTCATCACCTACCCCGTAGCTGGATAGAATGAGTCAGGACTTTAAACGCTTTTAAAACGCGATTTTATGGAAAAGTCAATGGCAAAACGGGAGCCTTGGAACCACTTCCTGGTTGGAAGTTCCGGGTTCACTGGCCAACTCTATTGGGGAAGCAGGCAGTGGGCCAAACCACTGTGAGGAAAGGGAGGGTGAACTCAACTGTTTCAGAATTCTTTGTTCTTTTCTGCTTACAGTTATTTTAGATATACATACATTTTTAACAATAGCGAGTGTTTTATGCATATATATTCCCTTTTTTTTATTTTTATTTTATTTTTTTATGGGAGGGGGGGAACCCTTGGATGGGAGGGGACATGTCCCCTGCGTCCCTCCTGGGATTTTCGCCCATGTCTGGCGCGCAATGCTACTTTGTTAGCATTTAGCTTAACCCAGTTCTTTCCATGTGTCCAAACAGCCTTGAAGTTACACGACCAAGCAAATCCACATCTTTCCTATTTACGTGCAGATACTCGAATAGTTACCTATAAAGGCTGTGGTGACACAAAATAAAACGTAACGATTTTCTAAGCACATAACAAAGACAACTATATATGGAGGGGAAACACTTGGGAGCCCTTCGCCACCAGGAGTGAGGATGGTACTGCCTACGGCGAAGGGCTCCAAAGTGTTTCTCTGCCATGTGTGCACGCACAGAGACAAGACAGGTATGTATCAACTTGTCTAAGTTAGGGGAAGAACATATTTCAATATTGGAGTGTTGCTATAAAGCAGCACCAAGGAGTTTCAAAATCGCACCTCTATAGGTTAGAACTGGAATTACTGCTGTCGTAAATAGTTTAGCATGCCACTCACTATTGCTTACTGTCACCACAATTTGTTAATCAGCACCTACTTCGGAAATTATGTCTACAGACAAGGTGTGTATGATGTTATAAAAGTATGATTTATTTCGACTTTTAAAACAATAATAATAATAATTACAATTATATATATGTAGCCTATACATCGCTTGTTTTTCATTTTAGATTTTGTCAAAGGGTCTAGCATAAAAGCAAGATATGTTTACACTAGGATGCTCAAGCATTTTAGCATTTAGTTAACTACATTGTCTCGAGTTATAATTTTGACAATTTCATTAGTTGTTAGTGGCTTTATCTGTTTTTATTATTATAACAGATGCCAAATCTCATTATATCTGCCCCTTTAGCTTCCATGTTGCTGCTACATGCTATGATTTATAGTTCTAGGAGTGTAAGCCAGTCCAATATTTACTCCATTTCGAGCTCTTTCTCGACCATGCATCCATTTTCTTTTTTAGGCTTCATCAGATATCATCAATCTCTTATTTTCATTGGTGGCTCCTTCAATTCAAACGGAACTGCGTTTTCTCACATAACATACCTGTTGAGTAGGCTCGGGAGCTTGCCCCACCTATCTATTGTAACGTAAGTAACGTAACCCAGTTGTGAGTTGATGGACCGCTGAAACGATTTTGAAAACATTATTTTAAGGTTTTAAAAAGTATTTGGTGCTGCTTTAACCTTCTCAGACGTAAAGAACAATAAAGACTGAAAGACAAAGAAAAGAGAAATTAGCATAAAGTCAGTGACTGTATTCAGCTCCAGCTATATCATGGCAATACTGTAAGCCATGATGCTTTTTCTCTGTAATCATTGCCTGATTCCTAAAGGGCTTTACCCTTGCCCCCCTGCATTCTCTAAATCTACCCCCTTTCCACATCCTTCCTTTTAGCTTGTCTTTCACTGTCAGCTTCTCCTTCTCTGTATTGTTGAATTCCCCTCTCTCCTCACTTTCCCTTACATACTCAGGTAAGCCATCAGTAGCCATAGCCATTCACCCCAGTACAGGGCTGCAACAGACTACACAAAGCCTAGTGCTATATCTCAGACTGTATGATTTATAGTCCACATCAGGAGGACTTCTACATGCTCATTAATATATTGATGAGGCTGCCTCACATTGTACATAGGGGTCCCAATCAAAATGCATAAACATATTTTTCAAAAATGTATATTCAAAAATCATATTTTTGGTCTTTTGACTTCAATTTTTTTGTGTAACAGGTTGAGAGATGGAGTTAGGACTTAGATTTTTTTATTTGGGGGTATCATATGGATGGTACTTTCATATCTTAGTTAGTTCACAGACATTTGAAATGAGCGGAGAAAAAAAACTTAGTTCCAACCTCTATAACTCTGTGTCCATATGTCACAGAAACATACTAGAAAAAACTTGAGGGTGTCACCTTTCCAATGGTATGAGGCACATCCCTGAGTCTAAAACTATGTAGGAACTGTCAAGCTTTCAATTTGGGTATGCCGTTGTTTTGAAAAAAAGGAAAAATAGGGGTGTGCCTTAAGAGGTTAACTGAGGCTGGCTTGCATAAGCAATAAAATATTTCTAGTGTTTAGGCAGAGACAGCATGTCACCCATACATTTGTGATACACAGCATGACTACTGTAGGTCTCTTGTGTACAGGCCTTTGTAGTAAGCCATCTATTGTCTGTTCCTCTATTTCTATTTGAAATTCTATAACTTTTACTTTAATTTAATTGAAAAAAAAAATTTGTTTTACTTCAGCATTGTGTGTGTGTGTGTGTGTGTGTGTGTGACAGTAATGTGTGTGTGTGTCTTTCTATGTTATGTCTATGTGCTTTGTTTACTGGAGCTATGAGCTGGCTCTAAAAAAAAAGTAAAGGGTCTGTTTTCTGATTTGTTTTCTCTTCTTTCCTCTTCTCTCCTGTCTCTCTTCCCCTTCACTCCCCAGCATAGGGCTACACTGTTCCCATTTTCTATCACAACAGCATGAAAAACGTCAAAAGTTAGTTTCATTCGCCTATATTTTTGGGATCAAATTCATTCAAACATGCAACCAATGTCCACAGGGCACTGACATAGTGGCACATCTTGTACAAGGAATTTCTAGTAAACTCATAATTTAGGCTAATCAAACCAATTCACGGTAGCCTAGTTATCTCCACTGCTCTGTATAGTCACAAAAGTTCAATTGGCTTGGCCAGGGTGCAATGTGCATGCATACAGAGCTGCAGGACCCTTCGAAAATTCATATAGCGACAAAAAAAAAAACAGAATATGCACTAAAACCTGCCCAGTAAGAAAAGTGATAGGGGATAAATTGGGATTTGCTATGTGGGGGGCTCTGGTATGGGGTCGGAGCGAAAAATCTTTTTTTTTTTGACTGCACAGAATACACACACACACTTTACAACACTATGTTTTTGTGCATTGTTAACTCACTCAGATAGTCTACAATACTGGGAATTTTAGTACAGTACAGATTGGAGTCAGAATTTGTACTGGCATATGCATGACATGAAATATACGTCACAGACTTGTCATACCTTTACCACACAAGATAGCCTACACGACCATGATAGTACCAAATCAAATTGCTATTGGGATATTACGGCTGTCAGAACATTTTAAATCTTGTCACAAATACCTGTAGCCTACTGCAGAACTTTAAGGGAAAAAATAGCATGTGAAGCACATGCAGAGGGGAAATGCTATGAAAAACTTTCAAGGCTTGCATGATCTGGAGTCAAAACAGTTTATTTATTTTTTGGGATAAATGTTGAAAAAATGCCAGTCAAAATGTCAATCCAACAAATTTATGCAATGACTGCAACCAAAATATGCATCCTAATACAAAGACCACCACTGCTATTTTTGTAGAGCACTATGTCACTTGTATCAGAAAAAAAGTCTAGTTATAACCTTCTACGTTGGCTAGTATAAAGTGACACCAAGACTGTCGACAGTTAAAAGTGCTCTATGCGATGCTGTTCGACGTCACTTCTGCTAACGTTTCACATAAATACAAAACAAAACAGAGCAAGCTCCCCCCTCCCCCCAGTGTAATCGTCGTACCTTAGTCAGTATAAGCAGTATAATTATCACCATCTTGTAATGTTGCTTTCATGAGATGACTTTGGAGATAACTGTTATTTTTTATTTTTGCATGTGAATGCTCTCACAACAAGTAATCGTAACTTTTACCTGTCCAATAAAAAACGTGCCACCTCTGCATGACTGCATCCGATTGGAGGTTCTTTTGCCGGCGAAGTCCACCGTTCAAACGAATCCCCAATGTAAACCTGGGGCTTATTCTCAGTTTCGCAATATCTCAATTTCTCTTCTTCACGCCTTATATTCCTTTGAGCATCTTTTCTTCGGACGTGCCTCAGGCATTTTTCAAAAATAATTTACCGACACAGTATTACTAACTCTATTATTATCTTATTGTCCATATACTTATATTGGAACTGTTGAAGTGCTATGCTTATTTTTTCTGTTGTCCTCTTTTATATATGCACATATTTATTGCTAGTCTATAGACTTTTAACCTGCTGCACTACTGGACTCATTTGCACCTACTACCTTGACACACACCCCATACTGTACCACAGTACACTCATGCGCATCTCTACCGATAGTATTTGCATTCTATTCTTATTTTTAGTAATGTTGATCTAGTCATGTTGTTTTGTTGATCTGCTTCTTATCATCCTGTGTATGCCGTAGTATATGTTGTGTGTGATTTTTTTAAGCTGCTGGGACCTTGAATTTCTATCTATCTAACTCACACCCGGATTCACGCTGTACAATCAACACTGTCGCACGCGCATTAACCCCCACCTTTTCTTCACGATTGGTTGGCCGTTGTCTGTTATTGCTTTGGTGCACAACCTCCTGCCCCTAGTGTTTGTTTTGGTATTGCAGCTTCTGTGTTGTGTTTTGAGACCGGGTTTTTTCCCAATGTATTCAGCAGGCAGACAGCAAGCCAATCAAGGGGTGGTAGTAACGGTTTGAGATAAAGATGAAATTGAGCTAAAATCTTGCAAAATTGTAAAGAGCACCTTTAATTGAGGCTTAGAGCAGAAGCAGACAAAAACTGTTTTATTTGTTTACCAGAGGTACCCCAACTTCAGGTGACGTTAGGCTAGTGTCAACTTCATGTCATTACGTTAGCATTTCATTCGTAGCTACCTGAGGTATGCTAGCTGGCTCATGTATGGAAACTGAACTGGCCAAATGCACAATGGAATTCAACTAGACAGCTACTCATTTAAGCACCTCTTTGCATTTAAGCACCTCTTCGCACATAGGCCTACCTTGTCTGTCTGCTTCTATCTCGCTGTGTCAACCTCTCGTATAGAGGTTGACACAGCTCAGCCCCGGCCCAATTTAACCCCTGGGTATGTCTTTGAGCAGTGTTTTTCTTGTCATTCTGTTTAGCTCTGCCCATCTGCTCCCGCTGTCTCATGCAAACCCTGTTTCAATCCTGTAGCTTGCAAGGCCTGTTTCACTAAGACAAACCCAGAGGGATAGCATCTGCTAGGTTTTCTTACAGCTTGTTATCTCATACAAACTATGCAGCCTAATATTCATAGTATTACTTACTGATTTAATACTGTATGAGTTTGATCATTTCTCATTCAAATTCAAAACAAGTTTGTAATTAATGGAATGGCTGGTTGGCACTTTCCAATTAATCTCTTTCATGAGAAGTTGCTTGGCAATCCTCAACCTCCTCCATGACCTCTATCTCTTTTTTGGCGCCAGCCATCATTCAGTGGTAAGCTACATTAAAACAGCGGGCTTTCTGCATGCTCAGTTAAGACTAATTGTTTTTTATCAAGTATTCCATTGTTTGCTCAGTAGTGGATTGTTTTTTTTCCAATGTAGTGATGTAAAATGTACTAAAAATACTTAAAATTCAGTAACAAATACTTGATGATTTCTTTGTGTAGTCTGTGACTAAGGTATTGGTAAACATGAAAATCACTCATAACACTAAAATATGTCTTTACCCTGTGAGAAACAATAATGTTTCATGTTAAAAAACCTGTATATAAACATTCACACAGAATGGCAACAAAACATGCATGTGAAATTTGACTTGGTTTATGCTGGGTCATGTGTCGCTGACACTGTGCATATTTCTCCACATTAAAACCCGCCAGAGGGAGGAAAGCGAGGGAATGATTGAAGGAGGAGGAGAGGATCTCGCATGAGGTCACCGTCCATCACTGCCTTTTAATCACATTCAATTATCTCCATAGCAACCACTGTTGCCTTGGTGAGCACTGGCCATCGGCTAAGACCACTGCTGAGGGTTGCAAGAAGCCTCATGTCTGAAAGACTTGTGGGATTTCTATGCTCTAGAGACACAGGGGAGTGGAGATTAGACTAGGGTAAAGTCAGCTAATGTATGAAGAGTATAAATACAGTGAGGCCCAAATTCTTAAAGGAGAAGGCCGGTATGATTTGGACCTGGACTGTACTGAAAGATGTTACCGAGTACAAACATATATCCAATGCCCACCTCCGTTCACCCCCAGCATTCCGCATTAAACCGTTTTTAGCCGAAGCTTTCATTAACCTTACACTGCTAGCTATAGGGCATCACTTTGCCTATGCAGCTAAATCGCTATTTTTACACCATTAGCAAGGTTCAAAGTAACTCCACACAAGGGTTGTGCCGATGGACGATGTCATCGTTCATCGTGATGGATGACCCATCATCACGATGGAGAACCACCATCGTGATAACACGCCCACCACCCTATCAGACACATAGTAGGCTTATCTAGACTTAAACTTTGTGAGGACCTCTGTTGCAGACTGCTCTGTAAACTATGTTAGGGGTGTTAACAGTGACTGTATAACCGATGGTTGGCCTATAAACGTTAAACTATCAAAATTAATTGAAATTAATAAACCAATAAAAACATTTGGCACCGAGTTTGTAGGGTTCGAGAGCTTACATTTGGGGAAAGTTCCGCTAAAGTCACGCTAAAGTCTACAGGCTACAGTAAAGACGACTGCGTGATGAGTAGCCTATGTGGGACCAAAAAAAATTACACAGATGCTCTGCTATTGCTATTGGTCTTATCGTGTTAGTCTATTGTTCCGCGTTGGACTACATTTCAGGATCTTCAATGGTGACATATAAGGTAAAGATAATCAACGTCTTGCTTTATTAGGTTATTATTAGAACTACCGCCTACTCAAACTAAACAAGCGTCTCATCGCTTCTCTCTCTCCTTCTCTTCTTAACTGGCTACACCAGATACGTTACCGAATGGGTCAGTCAAAGCAGATAACAGTTAACGTTAGCTTAAAGGCCCACTATGCAACATTTTTCATTTAAAGGTCTCCTTCCAAAATAAACCGATTAAGACTTGATGTTTTTACATTACCATAGGTCAGCCCAAGTTGTACTTCTATGCTCAACTTCAAAATGCTCTCCTACCCCTGTAGTCTGTATTCGCCTGTGATAGAAAACTGCCTGGAAAAACGAGCGAATCGGAAAAGCCGTACCAATGTACGTCAATTTGAACATTAGCTATGCAGTTAACCCGCCCTCAAGAAACGTTAGGCTGCCTGCAGACAGACCCACTAGAGGAAGCGTCACAGTGTTGTTAGACAATCAGAGGCGAAACATTTGCATATCATTAATATTCATAAGAATCCTCTCGAGCTATCCCTGCTCTCCTTTTCACCTAACTAAAATAGCTTGAAACAAGACAATCACAGCATATTTTTTGTCGAAACCAACTCTCATGACATTATTTTAGACAAGAGACCACCACAAAATTAATGAAAATACGATGGAATGAGACCTTTAATTAATCCGTTTCATACTGTTTAGGATGCTAAAATTAGTCATTACACGGCGAACGAACGGTGTAGAATGCGCCACCGTGGCCAATAGCGGTAGATACAGCACTTGCAATGTTCAGCAGCGCGGACCGCCTCCAATAGAATGCAGTGCAATACAGCGGGCTTTAGAGGGAGCTTGTGAGAGAGAAAAACAGAATGTTGCTTAGTGCCAGTTTAAGATGTACTTAATCGAACTGGCTGCATCTGATGCGGCAGAGCAGCGAACATTAAAAAACAGTCTTCTAATTGACGGCTTGTCTTGCCAGTTTAGCGTTATAGTAAGAATATCTGATCGGATAACCTGTTTCAATCGGCTAATGAGCTCCCTGTTGAAAATAGGATAACTGATGCAACTATATGCATTTTCATAAGAGAAGAGTGGTTAATTTAAAAGGCAAATTGCTTTGGCCATAAATGTCCTTTTACGCACAGATGATTAACTATTTGGGTTATAAAATAACGAAAACAAGGTAGCTCAATATAAGCCCCCCCCCCCCCCCCCCCAGCGATATCATCGTCCATCACGATGTTTACATTAAAATGGTCAAAATTAGGGGACATCGCCCGACCCTATTGAAGACTGACCTCTAGGTGACAATGACTAGCCCTAAGCCAGGCGACATTTTGTTAGATGGGGTTGTACAGTAGAGGACAGAGTAGATGATGACGCCAGAGGATTCCATCAGGAACATCACCTCTCTGTGTTATCAGTGGAATAGGGAATCGGTGAATTGGGAAATGTTTTGAGATGTTCTGAGAACATGTTTGTACACTGTTTTGGGCACGAGATAGACTGCTAAACATGTAGCCTATCAAATTAAAATGTTGTGATTGATTGACAGCACAGTAGAAGCATTGACAGCCCTGTAGGCCATGCATACATGAATACAAACAGGCGTATGGGGAACTTCATTTAATGCATAAAACACATGACACATGCGAACACAGTCACAGGCTGTTTAAGGTACGGCAGGAGCAAATTATAATTCATGCCTCATGTATGTTTCTGCAGCCCAAGACTTGCAGAGTTTAGTGAGTAAATACGCTACAGACAAGCAAGTCATTCAAATGCAGCCAAACAAAGCGTTTCATATAGTCGATCAAAATGATAGACATTTCTTTCCACTTCTTGTGGCAGAGCACACAGAACTTATTGAGTATTGCTCACTGAGTATTTCTGTGCTGAAATGATTAAGCACAATGCCAATAACATTAAGGTCATGTGTTGTGCATTGCGGTTTGCCTACTGCTACAGCAGACTGTGGGTCTCCAGCTCTCTGATGCAGTAGACAATAAACATGGATTTAATGGTCAGAAACAACTACGTACAGGGTAATTATTCTGACAGTTGTTTTGCGCAAAGAATCACATACGTAGTTACATACAAGTACAAGTTCAAGTACAAGTGTTCCTTAGCCAAAAGTCATTCGTAGGAAGAAATAGTAGAATTTAAATTCTAATTGCTCTAGGGGCTACCCTGCTGACATTTTTCCACAAAAAAGAGAGACTGATTATTGTCAGATCACCAGCCTTGGAGCATCCTGGGGGGAAAGAATAGTCATATTGATTCTTAGATGTAATGCAGAATTAACAGTGGAGGGGAACCTGCCCTTCTCCTTTTCATAAATTCCAAAATTAATTTGTCTCCGACATTTTTGAACCCGCAAACTCTGAAAAAAACTTTTTTGATGAAGTTGGCCCTCCACGCCGTATTTTCAGTATAATATGCGTCGTCCAAGATGACCCCAGTAAGACTGGCGAACCCTTGAACTCCCTGTTCACTGACTGCTCATGTCAGGAGACAGACAGTGAGACAGTGCTCGCCATGCACAGTAATAATCTCACGGGGCATCTCCACACTGTTTAATTAATGACACCTTTTATTTCATGCAGGCTGAACTCTGTCTGCACACTGTACGCCGACGTCACTGTGGCCCTGTGGGAAGGGCTCGCATTAGCGTAGCCTTCAGTCTCATTAACCACTGCTGTGTGTACTGTAGGAATGTGTCTAAGCAGGTGAAACTTAATGAATTTCGATTTGTTGATATTGTCACAGAATGCTCTAATGTAAAGAATAGTGGATGAAGAATATATGGATATATTTCCATATATACATGTACTATATATATATATATATATATATATATATATATATATATATATATA
>JAGFZM010000105.1:529484-554241 GCA_017657215.1 Limnothrissa miodon | reverse complement strand
AATAAATATTCCGTCTGCAAGAAAAACAATGACACCACCAAAACCTTTTTTCGAAGCACCTGTCAGTGCTCTTGCCAGAAATGTATAGTCTGGCCTCGACAGGCCAGAGGCAGAATCCCAACTGTCACCACCCTGTCATTATCATGCTACAGTAAGTCTGCCAATCACTCTCTACAAAGAAACTGTTGTTATCCTACAGTATCAAATCCTAGTAGAAGATCTACTGAAGTCCTATGGTGCTAGAAACGGGTTAAAGTGGGTCCAATTTTTTTTTCTTGCACTGACACAACATATGACAGTTTCCCTACCTGCCAAATCACACTGTAGCAGTGGCAAAACATACTTGCCATATGCAACACCACAGCTCACGCCCATAGAAACTCAACAGCCAATCATGACAATGCAAGCAACAGAATTCCTAATTAGATGTCTTTAAAGTAAAACTAGCTGCTTTGTGTATGTTTTATGAGAAATCTCTTTGTTAACACACTTAGTCTAGGTAGGTTTAGTGAATATGCAAATATGAGCCCTGAACTCTGAATTTTCTACTTTTTTACTGGCATGTCTGTTAACATGGGCAGGAGTATTGTTAACATTGGCAGCTGCTCTCATACAGTAAAAGGATATATTCACATCATGTTCTAAAGAAACTAGGATTAGCTATAAACTCAAATCATTTAATCCTTAAAGCCTCTATGTGTAGGATCGTATCAGAATTCCCCATCTATCGGCGAAGTGGTATACTGCATACGTTTGAATAAAATGTATTAGCCCTCCCCTTCCCACAATCCTAATTTCTTGCAACGGAGGCCGAACGCTCGCTCGCTCGCTCTTATCTCAGTTTCTGCTACTCAGTCTCTGAGCGGAAACGCGAAAGGCGGAGCTGAATATACCATACTGCTCTCCCCTACAAGAACCCGTACTTTTGAAAATGGCGGCGCAAAATGGATATTCTTCTTTGGTCCCCAGCCATATCCAGCTATTCAGAGAACATCTTCTATCCTAGCACTAAAATGAACTGAAGCACTATCCCCTAGCACTATGCTCCTTAAGGTTTCTGCTATGTAGCTTGATTGTTATCCTCGTTTTGTAAGTCGCTTTGGATAAAAGCGTCTGCTAAATGCATAAATGTAAATGTAAATGTAAATATCTATATATAAATGGAAATTACCAAGTTTACCGGAACACTACAATTTATTCATGGAGGTAATTACCATCGTTTTACATTATATTTTTAAAATAAAAAATATATTTTTAATAAAAGACGAAGATAAATAGAAGATAAATCCTACACATAGAGGCTTTAAATATCTGCAAGTAAGTTTTATTATTTAGTGAATTAGACATAACAACTAAGAAAAATGTCTCACACCACCTTCAGCAGTACCTATACCATAACTACTAAGATAGATAACATGTCTTACACCAGCATCTACTTTGGCGGTATGTATTCCATTTCTCCCACTAAAGTATGAAGGGATTTAGACAGGTAATGATTTTTCTCCCAAAGGTAAAAACACTGGCCCTGTGCAAGCTGGTGACCTGTGTGTCTGGCTGTCCAGCGCTCTCACACACAGTGAGTCACTGGCAGCCAACCTGCTGACCACGCAAGGGTGATTCTGTGCTCAGGGGGCAGAAAGGTGCTGAGATCAGGCAAATTCCTCAAGCCAGCAATAAATGCTTCTGTTGGGCTTGTTTTTGACATTAGAGACTTTCTAGTTGAGAAACTGTAGTTTCAGGGAGAATCTGTGATTCACTGGTCATGATTACACTCATGCATGATGAGTGCTGCATGAAAACCACTCTCACAAACAGTGTCTCTGGTTTACATATCTCATCAAACTAAGTTTACATTAAAATGAATTCACTGTTATTTAACAGGATACTATCATGTTTTTTTTTTTTTGTTTTTTTTTTAATTGGTAAGATTCTATATTCTTTTTGACCATTAGAGGGAAATTTGGTCTCGGCATTCTTCAAATTTAAAATTTTTGAAATTTGAAAATTGTAGATGGAACAGACCAACCTGGCACAGTCCCTCAAAAAGACAGCTGCTCTGTGGGTTTCGAGTTTCACGTTTGAACTTTTAATTGCCAAGGATTAAAAAACATGTTTTTTTTTGTGTAGACATTCTCCCCTAAAAAAATGGTGATAACATTTGCATTATAATGGCCTATATAATGAGTTCACTTTCTTTCAGTGACAGCATATTATTCGGACTCTCTTGTGTGGCTGTAGATTGTGGAGGATTGTGGCACAAAGTGAGCCTGT
This sequence comes from Limnothrissa miodon, assembly GCA_017657215.1. NCBI lineage: Eukaryota > Metazoa > Chordata > Actinopteri > Clupeiformes > Clupeidae > Limnothrissa > Limnothrissa miodon. The sequence continues at coordinate 551,970 of JAGFZM010000105.1, read as the reverse complement.
GGTGTCTGTGTTAGTTGTGGACAAAGGCTCCCTGCTCTAATTGTTGTGGTAGATAAATGGGTTTTTCGAAAGGTCCCTCGGTTGCTGACCCATTTCCTGTCCATTTGATCAACACAAAGGGCCACTTTCAGGGATTTTCTGCCCGGTTCCCAGACAAATTGGACAGTAAACTGTGCGGGAATGGGTATGATGGACGACTGTAATTTCTCCCTCTCCCTCTCTCACAATTGTGTCGCCAAGATATAGAAGATCCGCGGAGTCGCTGAAAGAGATAAAACCAGAGGCGGAGAAGAGCACTGCAACTCTTCAGACCAGCAGCAGTCACTGCAGCACTGCCACAGGACACTCAATGCAAAACGCACCCAGTGTCCGACCACCATCCTGACAAGCCTGGCTGGGGAAGATCATCACCACCTCATTCTCTGACTGAAATTATGGTCAATACATTGCCTCTTAAGCCTAGGTTGCAGGTGTGGATGTTTGTATTCACTCTGTTCCCTCTGTAATCACTTTATTGTGTGTATCGTCACTGTCATTTATAAGAATTTGGAAGTGTTTATTGTCTGATGCAAAGGAAAATGAAAATATATCCTCTTCTCGTTATATTCAAATGTAAACAACATCTGGGCCAATCTCTTATGATCACATGTGAAATTAGTATTGCTTCGACAGACATCGTTCTCACATTAAGTAATGCAGAAATTGTGCTTGCACATCCCATAAATATTATGTTGATATACCAGGAAAACTGTCCAAATCAAGGGCCAATTGTGCAGAACTACACGCATAAACAGTTTTTTGCCTCCTGGCCATGGTTATTAGACATTTGGCATGCTTGTCTTGCTTCACTTGAGCGTTGTGTACACGGAAAGCACTGAATCGAGTGTGGTACTGGCCGTTATGCACTGCCATTATGGCACAAGCGGCCCACATGAAATCTCTCGTTCTGGAGAGCGGAGCGTGACAAACGCTCGGCTCACTTCGGCCATCAGCATAATTCAAGTGTAATCCCTCTCAATTCAGCGCGCTTGCGTCCAGAAGCAGGGAAAAAAATAGGGCCTCTTGTCAGGCAGCCACATTCCAAGAAGCATCTGCCATTTTTTTTGTTTCTTCCCATTTTTTGTCTTGGAAAATCATTATTGCGATCATTATTTGTCTCACCTTTTATTTGTGGATTCTACATTCGCAGCACATAAACCAGTGATCAATAGACACGTGGGTATGAATAAAGGCACCGGCCAATAAAAGAAGAGAGCAAGAAATTGGCAACAAGTCATTTCTTTCTCATTTGACATGTCTGCGGATGGTGTGATTGCCTCTAAATGCCAGAGACTGATTGAAATCTGTGGTCATTATTTTGCTATTGATCAGCCCAGACATTGCAGGCCTGTTGAAGTCAGTAGACCAGACACTGAATGGCCATCAGGCGAACCCTATACTTTGCCTCTAATTATGGGCTTTTATAGAGCCATAGGAAAGTGCTTTGCTTGAGGACCTTGCCATCTCTATCAGGGCTCGCCTTACTATTTATGCTTTTGTTTGGAACGGAAATAGATACGTCATTTATTATGCTCATGGTTTATACAGTTTATATTTATAATTTATATGTAGTTTAAAATTCATGGTCTTTGGATTATATACAGTATATTCTTATGTTGCATGTAGAGTGAGTACAATTCATGCTGTGATAAAATCATGGACTATGGAAAAAGCTTGTGAGACCATGATAAGGAAAAAAGGGGGTTTATCAAGAGAGTGCCTATGCTCAATGACAGTTTAGGCTGATTCCTTTGATGTGGTTGTAAAATTTGGCAAGGCACGGGTGGGGGCTTCATCTCATGCATGCATGTGCCCGTCTGATTCTCGGAAATGTACTCACCCATGTCTGCTCAAACAAATTAGCCTTTCAACCAAGGTGACCTTTGGACAACCGAGAAGCCCTAACCCTTTGAGGACATCCAAGTTTAAAAGCCTTCTCTAGTGCTGGGATCATGCAAGCTCAAAGAAAAACAGCTTTCTCTGCCACATGTAATGGGTAATACAGTGTAGTAGTTGTGTAGTTAGGTCCATGACTTATGACAGATTCACACTTAATAATTACTTTTCTTTCATGTTTGCAGCATGTAGCAATCAAGCTAAAACTGCCACTGTGTTCACTAAGACACTGTTGTGAACCCCCATGAGGTAATTTACTCCCTATTAAGTAAGTCTGTGTAAAGATGCAGGTGGAGCTGAGCCAAACCCTAGCCCACTCCCCACTGATGCTTGGGTATGTCAGCCTACTTCTGACACACAAGATGGGGCTTTGGGAGGATGAATCAATGGGAGGGAACAGCATTAATGCAAAGAGCCCATTAGAAGTAGCTCTCACTGACAGACAGTTCCCTGAAAAGTCAGTCCTAGAGACAGCTAAGTTTGAGGGTAGGAAGTCGACCTCTTCACAAGGCTGCATTCAGTGGTGTGTGTGTGCGCCCAGCGCATAATTCCTAATCATAAAACAACTAAGAGACAACACACCTGTGTTTGTATTTATATGTACCTACAGTATATACACATGTCTGTATGAACATACACACTTTGTATCTCAGTGCAGAATAGCTAGACTGAATAACTAGTGTGTGTGCAGAGTGTGAGCATGTGTGATATGTCACACACCTGCCTCACACTCTAGCCATTCAATTGGTCCCTCTATTGTGTTATCAGTCCAGACACAGATATGTGAACAGCGAGACCTCACTGATGTCTCTCAAACACGCATGGAGCTTGAACGGCACACATGGCGAATCGATACTTTAACCTTACCGTGGCACGCTGATGCTTGTCGTTTGTTAACAATCCCACCTTCCTTGACATTTACATTGGATATCAAAAAGGTGTGCTGTGTGGAGCATCATGTGAGGAGGTGGAGACAAAACGATTTGCTTTCATTCTACTTGGCGCGTACTTCAGCCTTAATGCCAAACTCATGCATATATGCAGCGCACGGCACCACGGCCCTGTATCAATAAATCAGACACTGCCAGTTTACCTGTCGTCAGGCTGAAAAAAGAAATTCTCAGGAAAATCAATTGCATCACATTACCATGGTCTGGATGGGAGGCCTGCAAAGACAGGCTGACAAGGAAAGATGCAGTGTCATTTCCTTCTCTTCAAAACAGGCACAGGAGAATGTCTCTGATGCTGCATTGTTTCCAAAAAAAAATGAAGGGTCAGGAACCTCATTAATGGAAAGCAGCTGTCATCACTGATTAAAAAAAAGAAACTGAGGCAAAATGTCCGCTAAGTGAACCCCGAAACTGTGATTTTACATGGACAATTGGTTGTTGTATTAATGGATCTCCAGTCCAGTTTTATGCGTGGAATGTAAGTGCTGAATTAGATTCACCACAAGCTGTTTGTGTGTGTGAGTACACATGTGTGCACTCCTAGGTGTATGTGTGTGTGTGTGTGCTAGGGGAGTAGGGGAATGCTCATTGAAGTTAAGAGTCAGGTTTGGCAGACAACGTTCAAAAAAAAGTGCAGGCTAATGAAATGCTGTATTGCTTAAACTTTCGCCACTCAACCATTACATTACACAAAAGACACTGCGCCATTTGAATTTTCAAGGGCAATTTCCGGTCCAATTTACCAAAATAATGCAATGCTTCCCCGAGAAGAATACATTAAATTGCAACACATTTGGCTGACCTTACAGTACAATAAAAGCATTACAGTCTTGAGTTAGAGAAACCGTGGGGAAAAGAAAGAAAGAGAAGGCATGGCCTCATCTGTGTAATCTGCAGTGACGAAGAGTCTTTCTGACACGTTTCATAAAAGTGTCTCTTCCCCTGCTTGTCACGAGCCAAACAATATTTTTTCGTCTCTATTTGGTTTCCTGAGAGTGGCCTCACTCCACTCAGAGCAGTGTTAATCTCAAGGAAATGGAAGGGAAGGTGGGGAGCAGTGAGACAAGTAATGCTGGAATCTTATTGTGTTTTCTTTGCTTGCTTTATATTTCTCTCTCTCTCTTTCTCGCTCCCTCTCTCTCATTGCACAGCTGCTGGAAATCGGATTTTTCACATTACATTCTGCCCAGACATATTCATTTCCCCCTTCCTTCATATTTGTTTCTTCTTGAGAAATGTGGTTCTCCTCTCTCTCTCTCTTTTCTTTTTGTTATTTGTCTTTAGGCTTATGAGAGTGCTTGTGTATGTATGGCAGGAGAATCAATGGCAAAGAGAAGTAGTTAGACAAGGCGGATGGATCAAAATAAATAAATCATGTATGGAAAGATAATGGGGAAACACACAATGGATTCACAGCTGTAGTCTGGGAAGTGTCTCAGCACCAAGATATTCACAGTGTGTCTTGGACATATGAACTGATAACCAAATTAAAACATTATTCTGTTGCCTTTTTATAGGTGGTAAGGTCGCAATTCCACACATTTCTTCATCCATCTCCTCACTTTAACTAATGCAGTCTTTTTCATCCACCAATATTCTTCAGCTCAAAGCTCCTGCTACAGAGAAAGTTCTGCACCTGGGCTGGAGCCCCTCTGCAGTGCCTGGGTGTTGAAGGTCACCACTCCGGTAGTAGGCTGTTTCATCCCTGGAGGTTATTATTTTATTTATTTATTCATTTTTGTGAGCCTCATGCCATTCCTGCATTAACACACATCAGACACAACAACTCATTCGTACACCAAGGACACAACTTTCTTCAAATACCACACTTTCTAGCAACATCAGCGATGATGTATAGAATTCACTCAAAATATACAGAAACCATGTAGCAATTTATTTCTCAGTGAGCTGCTATCAAAATTATTTTTTTAGGGTAAGCACACCCTATATTTCCTCTCTATTCAACACAACCTCTTGGGAAAAATAAAGGGCACAAGCTCTCATGCACATTCATGTTGATGGGTCTGAGTTTGTCAAGAATTGGCTGAATTTACCAGTCTCACCCCAGCCATTGAAATGTATGGAGGGTAGGACTTCATCACTCTGTCCAGTTATATACAATAGCTCCATAGTAAGCTGTACTGCATGTGTCATGTGACATCAAATGGAAGCTTAGGTGTAAGTTCTACCAGGAAGACTTGTTTCTATTCCGATTCTAGGTTCTGAATGTCGATTACGAATACTTTTCGATTAATTGCACACCTCCTATATTTGCATGGTCCAACCAAAGATTGTTTGGAAATGTCTCTGGTCCAATCCCCTGTTGCTTCATGAATTTTCGCTCTAAGCCTTTTAAATGAGCCTGTAAACAACGCGCTAGCAGTGCTCCTGGGTCACTTACAGCTGCACAAATTTGCATACGCTATTATTGAGGCTCAGAGAAACAATCACAGAAGTACAGATGATTTCTTTCCCAACCACCACCAATGATCTCTCTGGTCACCACCATCTACAACCCAATCTCTTTGAGCCGCCACCACCAGTTGGTCACTGTCTAAATACTAGGGAGGAGGCTCCACTCCTGCCTTCTTTTTTTGGAAGGATATGAGATCGGCTTATTGATGTACATTAGGAGCCTATACCATGGGATGTTTCCATAATGTTTAAATGACAGGAGCTTGTGCTAGACTGTGACTGTAATCATACTGCTACAATGTCTATTGTCTGATTTGTACAATACACGGAATAACCTGTTGTCAGTCCTATCTTCTTTATTGGGTAGTAGAACTCTCATTCCCAACTTCATAGCAGGACCAATTTGAAAACCTCTGTGTTTGGCAGCCAGCAGACTCGGGAATCAATCAGCACACCACAGGGACTGAGGCATTTTATAAGAGACTTATATATTTTCAAAGAGACTCCCCGCCTGCTGGTGCTTTACAACAACTCTCGTTTCTTCTCTAGGTGAAGACAGAGAGATGGATAGAGACATCCCAGAATAGAAAGAGAGAGAGAGAAGGCCAAAGAAAAAGAGGGAACCTCTCCATCACAACCTCTCCATCCATCACAAACTCATCCCTATTCTTGGGGAAGAAAATCTGTGAGACTGCCAAAACATAAAACAGACAGAAAGAGAGTCTAAGAGAAAAACTACAGACGGTGTAAAACAAATTGCAGACCACAAAGAATCTTTGATTCTGGCTTGAACTTCTACTCTTCCATGCATGGTGTAATTTGGCAGTGTTACTGAAAAATTGACTCCAATTAAGGTGTGTGTTGGGAGAGAGGCTTGTGTCTCTGTAGGTTCTGATGAAGCTGTTTGTTATGCCAAAAAGATTTATTTTATTTTATTTTTTAAAGAAAAATAGTTTCTGTTCTCTGTACTCTTGTCAGGTTCCTCTATTGTACATCTTGATTCCTTCAGTGCCTTGAAGTTCACAGTTATCTCAATCTTGTTAAAATAGCGGTGAAGGGTGAAGCCAAACACTTTTTTTCCACCACTCTCTGATCAGCTCGTGTTGTACCTTTCCTCTTACTTTAGATGATGTCAAATACTAAATACATAAACACAGGGATCAAACTTGGAGAGATAAAGCAAACATGCAGTTTAGCTGCCATAGTAATGAAGACATCAATGGAGTACACCATACTCATCTCCTCCTAAAGCACATAGTGACATCTTGCATGCCTACAGCCCAATTCTCATTCTTTATGGTTTGCATTGCTCCATGTAAACAGCAAGGGCTGAAATGCAGGTGTTGAACTGGAGCGACAGGTAAGTTAGCAGCCTATGCCACCCGAGGCCTGATGTGCACAAACGCAGACATGCACATAGACATGCACGAATGCTCCCTTGGAAACGGAAATAATGTGAATAAACCGAATCAACACATGGCTCATTCAGCACAGCACAAGAAGGACCCAGCCCTCAATCAGTCAGTGAGTGGAACTTTTTCAAGGTGACTCTGCACTGTAAAGAAGGAGGAATTGAAATAAAGGAATTATCCTAATCACACTATTTTCTCCACTCTTTTTGTCTTTCACCCTTTTCCATAACAAAGTGACAAGTAATAATAGAGAAATAATTCAGAGATAATAAAAGCACAGTCCTAATCCACTTTGGTCCCTTGCCTCCTCTAATCCTCTTTATTGCTAAATGTCCCCCAACTGATGCATGGGGCTCTCTAGCTCCAAGCGCTGATGTAATTTCAAGAAAAAAAAGAGAGGAGGGGGGAGAAACATGCTAAAACATTTCAAAGACTTTTGTGTGCGCTTTTGCCACTGTAGCATTCAGCAGCTTGCTTTTGACGTCAGACTACAGCCCCATGCCGCCACAAACCAGTCCCATTTCAAGACACAGTAATGCATGTCAACCTGATGATGGTGAGGATGATTCAAAAGGTTCTGACCAAACCGTTGCTAAGCAGGTATGGCGCAGGGCTTAAAGTATCCCGGCACCATGCCGGATCTCCGGCGTGTGGCCGTGAGGAGGAAAAAGTATTTTAGAGCCTGCGCATGCAGTTTAATATTTTCGAGGGAATTTATTTCACCTACCAATCATATGAGAGGAACGCAGCTTTAACTAACGTTACAAATCTATCAGAAGCAGAGAAGGGCGGATCCTTGCAATACGGTATGTTTGACACCAGTGCTGAAGCCTAGTCTACATGATACGCGGTAAAAACATCTTAAAAGATATTGGGTTTGCGAATAACCAATAAAACTTGGGCAAAGATACGTATCCTATAAAAAAATATCTGAAACAATCCAATCACTCAACAAACGTTACTGAATGGTTGTAGGTTCTCCTAGCCCATAGGCAAATTAGTGTCAACAACTTTTGAAAGCATTAAATCACCCATCTCAAAATCAACGTCACCTAATTACCTTCATCCAACGGAACCTAACACGACAGCGAACAGCCACAAAAGTTACCGCTTCTGGTGTCGAGGCTGGCTTGGCAATGAAAAGTGACGGAAAGAAAGTGTAAAATAAAGCGAAAGCAGGCGTCCCTATGGGTGATAGATCTAAGCCGACGTTTATGAAATTGTTCACCGTCAAGACTGAACATGACAACATTAGCAGCAATACCTGTGATAAGTGGAACTAGCCTACTTAAATATTCACAACATTAGCAGGTTAGCCTACATTGTGTTCTCTCTAAAGGATTTACTTTGCTCCATGACTTAGTAGGCCAATATAATTTTGGTGTAGGCCTAAAACTTAAAAATGGTTAAAATTATCTCTAATATAGGCTACTTAACACTATTATCGTTATATTGCCTCAAAAGATGCAGCAGACTGGTTATATTCTTTCAGCATATAGCCTACATTTAAAAGAATGCAGCATACTTTTTTAATAAAACTAAGATCCTTTTTACGAATTAAAAAGGGTGGGAGGGAGCATCCCCATCACAGGCAGGATACCCACCACATAAGACTACAGCACTGATTGACACCCGTACGTCAATGTCACGTTAGCATTGTCGGAGAAAAAAAATGGAGCGCAAGTTTATGAAGCCTGGGGATGATATCCTAGCAATAGATAAAGGCATGGCAAGTTTAGTTATATAGCGCATTTTAATGTGCTTTCCAAAGATAAAAATAGGGGATAAAATAAAGAGTAAAAAGTAAAAACAAAAAAAGTTAAAAGAATAAAAGTTTAATAAAGGACAGATAATAAAAATTATTTTAGAATAAGGATTTTCCCAAATTCACAAATTTGTAGCCTACAAATGGGGTGGGGGTGGGTTGAACTCAAAAAGTTCAGGCTCAGGATTTTTTTTTACTTTAACCCCTGTATGGCGATTTGACTTTGGTACACATCAGCAAAAATGATTCATTTCCGCTGCCAAGGAGGTTATGTTATTGCCAACATATGCCTGTCTTTCTGCAAAAAAATAACTTGAAAAGTACCACCATCTGTAACTTGTATTGCAATAGTGAACCTATTGCCTATCCGGAGGTCTGTGCTCTCCAGGTGCTTTTGTAGATGTTTTCTGTCTTCACTGCATTTGGGTGGATACCTCATTCTGTTGGCCAGTCAGTGCAGGTGCAAACATTTGTCAATTCGCTTCTTCTCTGTATTTGATTTTGAGTTATGAGTATTATGTTTTGTATCTCTCAGCACATAAACAGGCTTCAACTCAAAATTGATCTGAACTGTGCTGGTATCCAGCTTTTAAGCCTTTGTCCTACAACAACGTTAGAGGAAATAGAGGTTAGAATGAGGGAGCATGTGATGAAAGAAAGAGGATGAGGAGGTGGAGGACTAAGGTAGATGTGTTAGTGTTTGTGTATGTGTGTGTGTGGTGGGGGTAGGCATCAGGACCTGGAGTGAATGTTCTCTTGTTCTACATCAAGGTCATTCCCTCGAACACAAAGGTCAGGGGCTGGCTGTGCCGCCTTAAAGGTTCGAGGAAGGTGGTAAACATGGAGAGTAAACGTATGAGCACTGACACTGACCTTTCCCTCTGCCTAAGAGGACCCGAGGCTCATAGATTGAGTGCTTGGGAGAGGGAGGGGGTACCGTAGATGGATTCTGCTGCGTGTGTGTGTGTGTATTATTGGCTGGGGAGGCACAGGTGGGGGGGTGGAAAGAGACTCACCAATGAAGGTTCTCATGCAGTGTAAACAGTCTCTTCCGAAGGCGTCCCATTGGGTCTGTGCTCTGATGTGGAAGGGTGGAGGGGTGGTGTGTTAAAAAAGAAGTAAAGTAGCAAGGTCAGCAGCTGATTGGAGACAGCATGCTTTAGGGGTATTATGGGAAGAAACTGTCCTGTAGCAAGCCACAAAATGCATTACAAACTTGGAGACATTATTTAATACAAATCCCAGATGGTTTTCCTTGTCTTAACACCTGTTGTCAGAAAAAAAACTATAACCTACTTGGCAGAGGTAATAATTTGATTAAAATATATTTTCATTTCCTATTTTAGCTGAGGTCCACTAACTAAGTAGCTATATACTTCCTATTATTTTTATTATTTTTTTAAACTCCCTATGTGTAAGTTTTATTTTTTTTCGTATGAGAATTTCTCCCATCTATCGGCGAAGTGGTATACTGCATACGTTTGAATAAAATGTATTAGCCCTCCCCTTCCCACGGTCCTCATTTCCCATGGTCCTCTTTTTGAAAATGGCGGTGCAAAATGGATATTCTCATTTGGTACCCAACCACATCTATATATAAATGGAAATTACCAAGTTTACGGGAACACTACAATTTATTCATGGAGGTAATTACCATTGTTTTACATTATATTTTTAAAATAAAAAATATATTTTTAATAAAAGACGAAGATAAATAGAAGATAAATCCTACACATAGAGGCTTTAAAGCTGCCTGATGTCAGTTAAATTCACTTGTCAGTGACTGATGAAACACAACTTTGGATTAAATAAAATTTGGCAAATTATCAGCCCTTTTCCTCTTCTTGGGTTTCTGTCCTGTCTCTTTTACTTTCTAATTGACTTTGTCTTATTTAGAAAAACAAGATAATTTCTCTCGAAGGTTGTTTTTTCATCTGTTTGAGAGTCCACCTAGATGCAGCCAAAGAAGCACTTATTGGAAGACTGAACCATTTAGCTGACTGAAGGGAAGAGAGATAAGGGGTGGAGTAGAAAAGCTATTTGCCCTTGCAAATGTTCTAACCCAGATGCACCCCCTCTTTCCTTGGTCCCCATAGACTGGGCCACTGTAGAGCACGGCCATAGAAATAGACATAAAAACAAATACATGGAAACAATATTAGCATAGGCCTACCTGAACTAAAGACACTGTAGCCTACTTGATACGGTAGGGCTGATACAAGACCGCTGCATCCATTCCAACAACTTCTAACGCGGCTGCATTTTACATTACTTGACTCCGGTCTCATAAATGTCACTCTCGCGTTATGCATTTTGGGCGGGTTTCCTTTTTCATTATTAGTACAGCTTATAATCAATTATGCGCACGCTTGGCTCATTGGAATTTTCCTCCCCCCAGGGTGGCCTTTTTATGCCGGGAAAATCTGGAAGAATCACATCCCTGGCGAGATTCGACCATTTTGATTGGCTAATAGGTTTGTCACTCAAATGTCAGAGCCGGGGGAAAAAACTCTGACTCCTGAGGGTAGGTTATTGCGGGAGTTAAAATCACAATGTCGATGCGATAAGGGTTAATCGTGCAGCCCTAGTCTGCGGATGTTAACTGATGGTACTGGGGAGAAATAAGTGAAAATTAAAACAGTAATTTCCCGCACCGTGTCATTACAACTAAATGTACCGGCCCCTTCGGGGTGGCAATCATTTGTTTTTGCTCTTTAATGACTTCATGAATAACTTTGTACTTGGAAGAGCTGGCGTGTGGTGAAGGTGTGCATTATATCCTGTTGATTTGGCTGGCCACTGAACTGGATGAGACAAAAGGCTTGAAAAGCAGTGGGATGAGTCCCCAGTGTGCACAACATGAAAACAATTCAGGAGAGGAAAAAAAAATAAACAGACGAGCAGCAGACCGCAGGTCAGAAGACTGGCCATTAATTACGACAGTTTGCCCAGTTCCCTGCCAGGAGAACAATCACTCACGACTTCTGGTTTGATTCCATGGGGGTTTATTTTCCAGCTCCTTACTACTTACTAGGGCACATCTATCTATCTATCTATCTATCCATCCATCCATTCATTCCTCTGTCGAGTATTATATTGCATCCTGGCAAGTGATGGCTTACTGCTGATAATTGGTTGGATGAATATAATCTGATAAATCTAACATACATCTCTATCTACATCTCAACTTCAGACATTTTTAATAATGCACAGGAAAATAACCATATGACCACAGAATATTTTAGACTGCTTATATGATCTTAATGTTCCACACTGCCTGTTTGGATGCAAAGTAGTGAAATATTAGCACAGTTCATTACGACAGGCCTGCAGACCATGGAGATGACTCCAGAGCACATTGGCACTCCAGTGCTCATTAGGCCAGCTTAAAACACCCTACCAAATGAAAAAAAAAGAAAATAGAGACGAGACAACATTACAATTCTGCAGCTGGGGAACACAAGCTGTGACAAATGCTATTGTTTTTCTACAGCTGCCTGTGCCCCTAAAATAAGATTGCTATGAACAGATTAATGGAGGCGGACATGAAACTTCAAGACGGAGGGCAATGAAAACGGCTCCTCCGAGGGCACCAGTGTGCCCTTCTGCACCTTTCAGCCCCGGAGAATCACTCAGCAATGGCCTCGCATGGGATTATATAAAACGGATGGACTGTTATGAAAGGAAAGTGCTAGACTGTACCAAGAGGCAGTGGAGCATCGGGGAGGTTTCTAGGGCCCCTTTAAGCTCTCTGTAACTAGTTCAGTGCGATCATTCTTCACAGGTGTGGTCATGTACATTCATGAAAGCCGTTCTGAAGCTCGCCGTTGGACAGCGATATGTGGCAGGCATAACAGCTACTCTACATTAATCTCCTGTTGAAGGATTGGGGCTTTAGCTCGGAATATTAAGAGAGTAAATGACCTATTCTTCTTTTGGCAGCTTGTAATTAAAAGGGGATAATTCAGTGGAAAGAAAAGCAGTGATTCATCTACCACATGATGCATTGATTTTTGCCCCTTTTCTCTTAGACATTGCATATAGTTTCTTGGACTAATGTACTTAAACACTATTTAAATCAACATTCAAACATATAGATATAAAACAATTAACATGGATGGATAGATAGATCAATAGACAGATAGATTAATAGATAAACAATCATTACTATTATCACTTCTACAGACTTATAAACAAAATAGTCAAAAGTAAAAGAGGGTTAATTATATAAAACCTGACCAATAAGACAATCTAGCAGGTAAGAAAATTCCTGATTCTGATCAGTTTAGTCTGGGATGGTGTATGTGTATGTTTGAAGGCACCTGTAGATAAAAGCATGGTACTGAGTAATAGCAGTGTGTGAAAATGATTTAAACACAAGTCCATCACACTTCTTCCTTCGTGAAAAGCTCTGGGACCTAGAGTCTGTTTTGCAAGACAGCCTGAGCCTGAACATGCTCCTGCTACTGAACATGCTCATCCTCATCTGCTCTGGAAAAACAGTGTGTAGGGGAATATGACCATTATAAAAAGCAGAATCCATTACAGGGAGTTTGTAGGAAGGGAATAAGTGATCATCTCCACCTTCTTTGTACCGCATTAATGATGGATCTTGCCAATACCCCTGTCTCTATTAGACATTGTCCTTCCTACTTTCTTAAAATGCTTTACTAAACAACATTGCAAATTAACATTCAACAGTATCGGATTTTAATCAAAATACAGTAAGATATACTGTAGATACCTATGATGGAGGACACAGGAAGTAGAGGAAAAATGAGGGTTAGCTCTTCCTGACTCCAAGTGTCCTTGAGCAAAACACAGAACCCCAAATTGCTCCGGATGGTTGGTGTGTACTGTTTATTTACCACATACCAATCTACTAATCTACACTATAAATTACTTCCTCACCTGTGTTATTTTCTGACTGCCCCAGCAACTCTCTTTGCAAATCTCGTTGAAAAAGCAAAAGCTGCACTTTATCAATCAACAATAGCATCCTGAAATAGATACATTACAATAAAAAATGAAAAATGAACTGAAATAATATAGCCAGTTTTACATAGAGTTTCCACCCTCATCAGACTCTGATTGCACCCATATTAGAGGACTGGCGCTGCTAGGTGGAGCAAAGGGACTGGATCAAACATGGCCAGGACAAAGGCGGCTGTTCAGGGAGCAGGCAGCTTTTATCTTCCCCAACAATAGTGAGAAAGATTTGCTTGCTTGTGCCAGCATGCAGCAGAGCCTCTAGTGACTGCAGATGCTGTTTTTGGCAAATTACACTTTATTCAAAAATCAATAGGGAGAGGAAGAAGAGGAAGGGAAAAAAGCAATGGGAAAAAAAGAGAAACAGGATGAAAAAAGGGGCACCAACACAATGGCTTTTAAATTATGAAGCTGCTACTGCACCCTGATCCAAAACGTGTAACTTAGGAAAATTGCAGAGCACAGCAGTCTCCTAACACTGAGGCCAGTCTTAAATAAGTGGATTAATGGAGGCCCCGAAATACACACCGTTGCAGATGCCGCATAATCACGCAATTGCAATTGCACCAGCAGGAAGTAGCTGCCAGGCCGTCTCTAATTGCTTTGGTGAATATGCCCCTGGCACCCCGTACTATGCTCTTTTTGCTCATGACTCAGTGTCACCCTCTGAGTGGGACTTTGAAAGGCCTTGGATCAACGCTGTTGATCTCTGATTGAAACATATAGCTCCTCTGACGTCAGACACTGCGATTGTCACTAGTGCCTCATGTTGAGAGGAGCAGTGTGTGACTATGGGGGAACAATGAACAGAGACTCACATGTACTTTTTTTATTTAAAAAAGAAAGATTGTGAGTAAAATCTGAGTGACAGGAGATGGGCGATGATGAGAGAGCTCACACAAAGCGTTTGCCGTGGTCCCAGAAATTTCGAGAGTCGCTTTGCCAAAATTTCACAACATACCTCCACACCCACACATCCCTAGGGACCAACCTTGCCAGCTGAGAGCCAGTGAGCGCAGCCAATTAGCGAAACTATATCCCCTAGTTCACCGTCTCACATACACACATACTCACACATACACACACACACACACGCCTACATCAAATACACACACAAACACATCACACGTGTTTCTGGTTGCCTGTAGACCCCCCCATCTCCTCCCCTCTGCTTCAGGTGACAGCAGCAGGTTTCCTGATCAGTGCCTTCTACCCCCTCCTACTCCCCACCCATCAGTGCCGGCGCTTGTTAGCATGTGACTGACAGCCAGGACTGGAGCTCTTCAGCGCTTTCAACACTTCCCCTCATTAGAGGAGCGGAGCAGCAGTCCCAGCATCAGGCTGGGGTTTAGGAGCCACTCAGCGCTGCCCATAATGGCTCGGCTGACTAATGCACCAAGCCGCTCCATGCCGCGCGGCCCCTTTTACACCGGAACCAAGGTGGAAGCTAAGGCTGAAACACGCTAATAGGGTATTATGCACTTACACATGCCACCAAGGGCTACTGGGGAGCCGGGCCTTTCACAAGCCGTGTGAATTTCTGCCTTTAGTGCTTTTTTCTGCCTTTTTTAATGGCATAGCCATTGAACCAGGACACAATGGGAAAGTATGCTTAACGAAAGAAATGTAAAAAATGCCAAATTACATGTTGCAAGGATTTGTAAAAGTACGAAAGGACTAACAATATGTCAAGGCCTCATCAAGGTAGACTATGCCAGCAGACAGACATACTGAAAAAGTTCCTTTTTACGAAACAAACTCATTATTATTATGTCTATTTTACATTGAATGACCAAGGACATCTTCTTCAACAATTCACAAAAAGGTTACAGACATTTATTAATGCTTTGACAAATTTAATTATTAGCAAATGCATTAATTATATACACTAGGCTATGCGATAACGTATAATATAGTCGTACATTATATACTGTTAAATCACGGTTAAGGAAACTAAGTGAATCAGAGAATGAGATGATAATTTGCATAGGAGACCAGAAATTGAGGAGTTAATATGGGCCATTATCTTTTGGTATACTAGACCACAATTCATTTAACTGATTATTAATCAAGTAATTGTTCAAGGAGTTAATCATAAAAGGCAACAGCAACATGGATTCAGGGCTCAGCTTGTAGACTACTGCCTAAGGACACTTTTGTTCCAGTCACCAGGCTCAGAGATGGCCCTGTCTATTGACCTTCCTGTCCACCATAATGATAGCCTTGCCCTCGCCAGCCCCGCCCTGTACTTTCCTTTCATTTCGTACAGAGGGTCTGGGAACGCTGTATTGAGAATCGTTCTCTCATTAGATATGTGGTTTCTGCTGAAGTTTAAACCAATTGGATCTGCCTTAACCCAATCGCTAAAACCTGGTTGTGACGTATGCAACGCGGCAGCTTGTGAAGGATGCCTACCACTTAGCCTAGCCACTTCCTTGGAAACTAACGGAGCAAGCTGGAAAATCAAACTTTTCCCGATTGGGTAGGCAGAATGCTGTCCTAGGAGAGAACGATTCTTAATACAGCGTTCCCAGACCCTCTGTACGAAATGAAATGAAAGTACAGGGTGGGGCTGGCGAGGGCGAGGCTACCATAATGAAACCTGTGCCCTGAGTCCATACTGCCATTGCCTTTCGCTGTTGCCTTTCCACAGCTCTGGTGTATCAATAGAGATATATTCATGATGGCTGACTGTAACCCTCTAACCTACCAATATAATTAACACCTCAGATTATTTTAAAGCGGCACCAAAGACTTTTTAGAACCTTAAAATAATGTTTTCAAAATCGTTTCCGTGGTCTCATCTCATAACAAGCAGAACGATACTTACTGTATTTCTATCGGCTTTAATGGTACTAAACAAGTTTGCTGTTGGGTGCTGCTTTAAGGTCAATAATGTATGTATGGCATTAATGTGTAGTATAATTTTTAATGATTTATACACTTGCTAATCATCCACTTTTTCCAGTGTAGTGTATAAAGTATTTCAACTATTAATACATCTTTATTCATGTTCCCTTATTGTAAAGTGTTAACAACATCTTAGTATTCCAGCGCAATTAACAGACACCTAGAGAAGCACATACATATCTACACGCTCACACATGTGCACGCAGGAGAGTGTCCAAATAAAGGAACCAGCAGAGGCATCTTCCATTCCTCCAACATCTAGTTGTTTCTGCTACAACTGACTGACTGACTGACTGGAAGGCTAGGAGGAACTAATCTACTTTAAAGCATAAAAATTAGCATAAAATGTTGCCTGGTACTAATCTAAAGCAGGACATGCCAGAGGCAGAATGGTGGGTTCAACCCAAGGCCCCTCCTTCTTTCATACTGGCCTTGTCACATTGCCTTAGGCTTGCTCAGGGGGGGCTTGCTGAAGAGGGTCTTCTAAGGTCCTCATGTTTAAAAACAGTTGGGGTCACTTTAACTTTAACCAAAAGCCTTACCAACCTAAATGCACTGTAATTGGCAAATTAACTACAATTGTCATAATATTCCCAAATACGAGTTCTTGCTCTACCCCTATCCACTGATGTGAAACCTACACATTTATGAAGTATAGATTTACATTAATGATCATTATTTCTGAGCAGGCCCTATTTACCAAAGCGAAGCATATATATATATAAATAATGAGCTACATTCAGTCATCCATAGGTAGTATGGCAGGGTGAAAGAAGACTGTATGAACACTTGCTCATCAGTTTGCATTGAACCATCCTCTCAACTGAAGCACATCTAAGGATGGCATGGTAAACATCAGAAACATTTCTGGCCACATAGAGAGCACCGTCCAAAGTTACATCACTCAGTACAGATCAAGAATGCATTAATGTATTACGTAGGCTATAATCTCCGCTATGTCTCATGCCAGGTGTCCTCAGCTCAGAGTTTGTTACAGTGAGCAGCGTTCAGTTCAAGCAGATCAGCTAACCTGATGCAACAGATCCCTGGAGTGGAGCAGAATGAATGAACAGATCTCTCTGATCAGACCTCAGTGAGCGTAGATGGGTGGAGCAACACAACCATGCCACAACCATTTTTTTTATTAGCCTATAATATATTTGACAAAAGCATCTACAGATGTATACACATAGCAAATATTTTCAAAAAGATAAAAAAGTTAGACATCTTTACATACTGTACAAATTTAATATCACTGATAAAAAGCAGTTATTAGATATGCACTGCATTTGCACTGCACTGCATGCATTCATACAAGCTGTTGTTATCATCCGTTATGGTTGGTTGTTCTCAATGCTTGTAGGCATCTGGTTTTGGTTTCCCGAGGAACAGAGAATATTTTTGCCATTTCTCTAGAATGAAGCCTATAAAAGCAATTCCTTTCAACTCATTTTGCTATCAAACTTAATATAACATCCTTTACACACACAGAGAGACACACGCATACACTCGTACATCAGGGAGTGAGTCATTTTCATATTGTAATTGTGATTGCTGTAGCCCACATGGCTCAGTAATTGGCCCAATAGCCTGGTGCACCCTTCGGGGGGGCTGAGCTGCTGTTAGCGCAGTGCTGCAAAAAGCGGCCCTGAATATTACATGAAATCAATCAGCAGCGGCAAGAATGGGGAGATTCACTGCAAGAAAACCACACAGAGGCAGAATAAAAGGGAGTCAGGCATTGTCTCTGCGAGAACGCTTGCACACGCATGAAACACACACACACACACACACACAGCAGAGCCAAGCATTTGTCAACAAGCTCTAACACAGACACACACACACACAAACACTTTAATGTCTCCCCACACACCTTGCTCAAAAGAATAATCTCCTCCATTGTTCGCTTGTCACCATCTATCCCGTTGCACTCTTGTCATTTCAGCAGCTTTCTGCTTGTGCTCATTAGACCATGTCTGGCCGGCAGCAGCACCAGGGCTGACTGTACTCAGGCCAGGTGTGCTGAGGGGCCTGCCCCAGAGAGCCAGCCACGCTCGGAGGCACCGGTGGGAGGAGATGCTTCAGGCTGGAAATGAGGCCTGTCTCCACGGGGAAACATTCACACATCATTACAGTTTGGGAGGAAAGCTTGTTATGTCCGCACTGGCCCACTGTCTGCATCTACTGTATATAGCTGTGGCCTATGTGTGTTCTGTATGTGCTGTGAGTTAGCATGGCAAAGGGAATCCATGCTGTTTACTCAGGCTGTGGTCGATCACCCAGCCATCCCAGACTCCTGGAGTGCAGGTGGAAGCGAGGAGAGCATGCACACACACACACACCACCTTTTATGTATAAATGAGGTGCTGTCTTTACTGTTTAAAGCGGACATGGACAGCCCCTCATAAGCATACACATACACGGACACATACAGTACGTGGACACACATACTTACACATATACACACACACACACACACACACTCAACCTGTCTGTCTGTGTGTACAAGTGAGGTGCCCTTTGTACAGGGGTGGAGATGAATAGTTTTGCTAATAGACATTGGCACCTCTGCCACAGACAGTAAAGGGAGTGAGACAAGACACACTCCAGGCAGACACACCATACACACACTCTGTCTGTCTCACACATGCCCTGTGTGACGTCATAGCCAACAGGTCTACAGTAGGACTGATTGGGTACAAACAAACTTATGCACAAACAAATAAAACACACATATCACACAGATAAAACAGAAATATTCCAAATGCTCATTTGCCAGATGTAACTGGCTAATACTGTATGAGAGGTGAAATAACTGTGTTTGGCGATGACAAGTTAGTGGGCGCTATTACAGACAAACAGCGTGCTTTGCATATGCACAGCAATCCAAGCCTCTGCAAATGCGAGATGAAATCTGGGCACAGTTATCTTGGTGAGACTAACTAGAAGGCCTTTGGGCAGCTTCAGTGAAACAGGCCCAACGTTGCCACCTAGAGGTGACAAAGTGCAGGTGGGGATTTCCGTTTTTCAAAAGGTCTTTTTGTATATATACTTCTTTTGTCCTCAATACATTAGGGCATACAGCAGCTCTGCCTATCTATGAACATTTGAACATATTTTTCACATGCAGGTAATAAACTGAGGCCTTTCTGTGCAAATGGAGCCGAATCATGCAATGAATCATTCAGCTGTCGGAAAAAGCTCAGAAACCCACCCCACACTGCTTGGCCAGTGCGCGCACTCATCGTTTGTTTCATAAAACACGCACAGACACCACAGCCGGCTCCAAATCTACGCTATTAAGCCTGGACTCTCAGGCTCTGAGGCGCCGGCCAAGTGGCGGTGGTTTTTGTTTGCCTCGCTCTGCCGATGGATTACTCTGGGAGATTTTCACACAGCCTGTCAGAGAGGCACACTAGTGCCGTGGGCAGGGCGGACCAATCTTCCACTGTTGATGACAGGGCCTCTCTGGCTTTGGCTGGCCACTGAGCCAAGCGGAGGCTAGGGGTCAACCCAGGGATCGTTTCATCATGGGTGATGAGAACACACACAATCACACATTCACATACTGTAAAATGTAGTTGCCTTGCTCGCTGCAGACCATCCTCCATGTGGACTGCCATATTTTAATATGGTACAAATGAATACACACACACACACACACACACAGGCGCATGCAAACTCACTGACGTAACATAATGACGAAGATAATCCGCCCAGGCATTTGGGTAGCATGTATATGACTGCCATGGCCTAATAAATGCTCATGTGTACTGCTTCATAGATACGGTGCAAATCTCCGTAGGGTATTCTCCTGATTCTCCAGATTATTCATACTCGTGAGATTTCTGCACAGATTTAACATCAACTGATACATACAAAGCTTGAAGAATGCTGCTTTGTTGCATTGCTATGTGCATTTTATTGTATTAAAAAGCAAGTTGATAATGCATAATAAACATAAACCTAAATAAAAACAGTAATATCATCATATCTGCCATGATTTAAATTCAAAATTCATCAAATGGCAAGTGGTTGGTGGCAAGTCCACCTTGCGGTTTCTGCCGACAAAGTGCAATCTAGTTACATCTGTAACTGCGCTCTCTTGCCAAGTCTGATAAAGGCTCTGTTTGACCTGCCCTGGCGCCAAGTCATGTTTCTCACCATGTTGTCAGTCAGCTAGGTTCTTGTTGTTTGTGGCTATCCTTTGGATTGTAAACAAACACACATGTGCAGGTGCGAATTTAAAATAATCAGGTTAAAAAATACATGACAGGGGAGATAACTTAACAAAAACTTTGAAACTGCATAGGAGGTCTTTAATAGCATGAATCTGTAGATTATCTTTTCCCTGCAAACTCACACACACACACACACACACACACAAGCACATATCACTATCTCTCAAAGAGTAAGTAATACCATGGATCAGGTCCATTGCCTTCAACCAGACAAACAATACATTCAACAATACATTTGAAAACAACTTTCTTGTTCTGCTCTTTGGAATCATAATAGTGCAATAAAAGTGTTTCAATGTGATCTCAACCTGTTTACTGAATGAAAGCCTTCACTGTCAGTAATTTCTGGCATTGAAAATTTGATTATAACCCACATTGTTTAAACCACAATTATCGTTAGGGTATAAATGTTTTGATTTATGATTTATGGCACCACTAGTTCCTTTAGGAGTAAAAAATATGTACACAGTTTTTTACTTTTGCCTTTTTTCCATCTTTTTATTTACTTTGAGTGAAGAATTGTATTGTGAGTTGAATCAGCCTTAAAAATTGTAGACCAACATTCCATTCATTCTTGCCCGATTTTCATAAGATCACTTATACTGGTTCTCTCCAGAGAAAACATTTTAATAGAGCGACCTTGGTATTTCACATGAAGCAAGCAGGCATGTGCACAAACACAATATAGCCTCCCTCCCTGAACTTTCAAGGCACTGAGTAATTGTTCTGTTGCTCGGGAATGAGACACACAAAACTATTTTGGGGTGGGAGGATAAACTAAATTGAAAACACACTGGTAAAAAATACAGTTCAGGAGTTGGTGATGAAACTATTGTATAAAAGCTTTACAGGTCGTGAGGTTCTTCGTTGATCTCCTCAAAGATGTGGTTCTGGGTTCAGCCCTGTTGATAGCCTCATAGATTTGATTAGATTCCCCCGAACAGCCTCACTCCCACTTGTGTTAGACAGCAGTTCCCAGCAGCACTATTACAGTCAGGCCTTGGGTCATAGGGCCACATGTTCAGCTCATGCAAAACCATATAAAGAAAAGCATATGTCTAATCAAAAGCCACAGGCTAATCAAGGTTGCTGCTGGAAAATCAGAATGGCAAACAAAACACCGAACAGATCTTTAGTTTACGTATGCAGATTCAAACTGTTGTATTAAGGCAGGATGCACAGGATTTTTCTACTGGCATATGACATATTTTCTGCTTATTCTAATAACTCTATCACAAAAATAATTGAATACAAGGGTTTGTGGATGTGGGGGGATGGAATGTGTGTGAATGTCTATGTTGAAGCGCTTGTTTTGTTTATTGTACTCCCTTTTGTGTATTCCTCTCACAATAAATAAATCATATAGTATAATACTATAGTACAGTACACTATAGTATAGTAAATACTATTATTTAGTATAGTAAAATTTACCACTTTTGTTACCTCTTGTGTTATCCTTTTAATCAGACAATTAACTTGGTAGTTTGAAATTATTGTGGTTGTATATAAGGGTGTTTCTGTGATTTGCACTGGAAGGAGAGTTGGAAATAAGAGCATTGACATTCATAGTGAACAATGAATCACCATCTTCTAGCAGTGCCAGTAAGATTGTAGAATATTAGGATTTGTGTAATGTTAATTTGAAATTGAAAGATACGTCTCAGTATCTGAACGCATATCGTAAACCAAGATGACTTAATGAGCATGTGCAATGTGAAGGTTGAAAGCGCATTGTGCCACTACATTTTTTTTGATGCCAGAGGATGCATGGTTGTGCCATGAAACACTTGTCTTTGTTGTACTGTATGCCATTCCTAATTTCAATACTGTTGTTAGGGTGATCATTTCCCCGTGATCTTTCCTTAACAC
>JAGFZM010000105.1:490852-503244 GCA_017657215.1 Limnothrissa miodon | reverse complement strand
CTGTGTAAGGGCGGGGGGTTGTAAATGGAGACAGCTGGACATGGGAGGTATCCCCCAACCCCCATTAATAAACTCTGTGCTTCAACACTATTGGTGGATGGGTTCATCACGGACCATAAAAAGCTGAATGAAGCTGGAGTGGTGGGCCTGATTCGCCGACAGACCATTTCCCCCCTCCTACTCTCCATTCACAAAGCCTAACTGACCTTGGTGCTGATTGGCTGTGGGCCATGCCATGTGTGTGAGATCATGCTGTTAAGGGAAGGCTCAGAGGAAGGGAAGGTAATGATAGAAAAAAGCAACACACACACACACTCACACACACACTGTCACTTAACAGTTAAACAATAGATATGCCATTTGCCATGAGGAAGTGGACCAATGAAAAGGACAGAGACAGTATTTGGTAGTTGTCTGTTTAAATGTGAGATCTTTCAAGAAACAGATTGAGCGTCATTTTATCACATTACCTTGGAACTGGGGACAAAGCTTATCCTTACACAGACTGCCTGCCAGATGGCTAGGCTTGACAAAAAATCTTCACACACACAGACACCACACACACACACACACACACACACACACACACAGGCTGAGAGTTATTCTATTTCAAGCACAACAGCATATTATGTTTAGTGTTTTTTTTCACAAAGCCCATTTGATTATGGAGCCTTTTACATGCATGTCAATAAGGATTCAAACACATGCAAAGACAACAGGAGCTTTTCCTGATGAAATCCCAAACCTCACTTGGGAAAGACGACAGTGTTATACCTACACACACACTCTGAGCTAAGCCCATCTCAAGGTCCATTACATTACCAATAAGAACAGCTGATACACCAGCAGTCTTTTCCTCTCTTTGTGCTTCTCGTCCTTTCTCTCTCTCTCCCCCTCCCCTCTCTATCTCTCTATCTCTTGCTGATGGCTTAGCCCATGGTGCTGTGTTACACTCATCTGTCCACAGTCCTCTCATCTCCCCTCATCTCTGTGTGTGGCTGACCCTACAGGGATGCTGGGGTCAATGCTATAAAACCGACTAACAGACTTCCAAATAGGAAGAGCACAGAGGCGTTGGGTTGGGCACCTTGACCCCCATAATCCACAGCATCCGAAAAATATAAATGCCTTCTGTAGCCTACCATCAACCCCCACGACCACTCCCTCACACGCGTGCACACACACACAGCACAAATATTCATACACACACAGAGAGAGAGAGAGAGATGTTCTGTCATTACTTCTTTCCGGATTTTAGTGCAGAAGAAAGCCATCTCCACAGCCTTGGGGTGGGGTGCGGTGGGGGGGTTGTACATTTAACAGCATTATTCATGCATCCGGCTCCTCCGCTTTTTAGCCTAACCGTTGCGTTTTGGAGTTCTTTTTTCTTTCTTTTTCATCCCTCGCTTTGCGTTTCTTCCTGCCTGATGCCCTAAAAGACTTAACATCGTTTCAATCACCAAAAACTCACTAGCGAGATCCGCTCACAGAGTCTGCATGGCCTCTTCAAGCTAAATCTGGGGCTTAATTGGAGATGTGTATCAATCTCTCTCTCTCTCTCTCTCTCTCTCTCTCTCTCTCTCTCTCTCTCTGTCTCTCTCTCAGTCTCTCTCTCTCTCTCTCTCTCTCTCTCCCTTTCTCCCTCTATGGTTTTGTCCACAGGGACATCCTTGTCATTGGGATCATAGCACAGCAGCTCTATCACACAAACACACTCAGGATAATACAGACAAGTACACACATGGGCTAGGGACACTGAAGACATGGACACTGATTCTTGTTTAAAATACAGGAAGAGGGAGTGCCTATGGGTGAGAGTCGTAGAGTTACTGTCCATCTCCCCCCCCCCCCCCCCCCCGCCCCCTCTCTCTTCCTTTCTTTCTTTCTCTCTCCCCACCCTCTCATGATATTGATTTCTCCCCTTCTCCCCACAGCGACCTCAAAATCCATTTTTGGGATTAGGTTTTAGGTTTTTATGGGGAAAGGGGCTAAAAGTGGGTCGATAACTTGCTAAAAGCAAAAGGATTGTTTTTTTTATTATTATTTTATTTTGCCCAGCTACTTCATGCCCTTCCTATTCAAAAAGAGAAAAACACATGTCTATTCTATCCCAATCAAAGTAGGGTAGAGGGAAAACATTTCCTATCACCCCCCTCCCTCTCCATTCTCCTACCCCCATGTTAGAGGGCCCAGGGCCAACAACAGCAGGAGGTAGAGCTCAGACCCCATGATTGGGCCCCGCGATTCCCCACTTCAAAGCCAGCAGGGCTTACTAGACTGCATGCACAAAACATACATGCACATGCAACATGCACTTGCATGCGCGCACGCACACACACACACACACACACACACACACACACACACACACACACACTTTTTTACTTTTAATTTGAGTGTCTACATTCATTGTCTGTGTATGCGTGTGTTGAACCTCAGAAGTGCAAGTGTAAATTCTGGCCCCTGAGGGCCACTGAAGTGGGGGAGGGTGTGTGGGGGTTAGGCACAGACACAGCAGGTGATATGACTCCCCAATTCCCACTCCTTACCCCACCCCTTCTTTAACGGTTGCTCTTGTACAACTCATTAGTGAACCTTATCCAAAAGATCATCAAGCTGACACACTTGCTCACACACTCACACACACACACACACACACACACAAATGTGCCGTCTCACAGTTGCTTTTTGTTCAGCCACAGCTATACAGTTAGATGGCGAGGCACCGTTGGCTCTGTGATTGGCTGATTTGAAATCACACAAGTGAGCAAAAAGCCATCGAAAAAACTACACATTGGCATTACTTTGTGAAAATCCACAACAGCATTTAAGTCTATGAAGAGGTTTAAAAATAATGAAAAATTAAATACATTTAGGTGCGCTAGAAAGCCAAAATCACCACCAACAATATTGCAGCATATATTAGATAACTGTTCTGCATGCAAATTCAAATTGACCCTTTATCCTTTGAATCACGTAGCCTGGCCGTCACACACATACTGTAAACATACACACGTAAACACACACACACACGCACACACACACACACACGCCCATGAATGTCCCATGTTCCTCACAGTTGCTTTTTGTTCAGCCCCAGCTATACAGTTAGATAGCGAGGCCCTGTTGGCTCTGTGATTAGCTGATTTGAAATCACAAGGAAGCATGATTGGAGGCCTCGGTGAAGACTTTGGCCTTTTAGGAACGCCTGCTTTACAATGGGAACTTCACGAGCTGGATTTTCCCATGCTGCCTTTATGTCTGGAGCCAACGCCTAGAACCACTCTGAGCTCATGCTGCATGAGTAGAAGAGAAACAGGAAAGGCGAAGGCCAGGAAAACCACCCTCAACCCTGATTGGAGACCAGCTAATGGAGAAAGTTGTGGCACAGTTGTGGTGATAAATTTGCCAGGGGATGCGCATGTATGTGCTTGAGTGGGAGTGAGAGGCTGATTGGGTAGATGCTGAGCTGGGTGGTGTTTGGTGTCGGAGAAATGAAACAGCTTTGCTTCGTTTACACTTCGGGTCAAAAACAGGCAGCTCGCCCTTCAAACACTCTCTGCTTCACACCCACTGCAACTCTACCCTCAGTCCGCTCTGAAGTACAGGACATGTGGCAGCTAACGATGAGGACTGGGCTTTAGAAGCTTGTGTGAACTGACGACTCTACCACTGATCCCAACACCACCTCCAGGCCTGAATGAGCAAAGCAGAGAGTCGAGAGACGACAGACGACAGACAAGGGTCGCCTGCACATCACTTCTGAACACGGCGACAGAACCCTTGTTGAAGTGAAAAGGCTGGAAGCTGCCTTAGATCCAATCACATGCAAATTAGATGCTCTAATATATTACATCATACAGATATTTAAACTTGTGTATGTGTGTGTGTGGCTTTGAGTAACAGAGGAGGAATCGGGAGTTCCAGGATGAGTTCCAGGCCTTCTCATCTACATACAGTATGGCATAATGCCTCCTAGCTTCTGGTACAAACGAGACGTGAAACTCCTGTTGAAAGAACTTAACCAACTTTGCAGCAGATAAAGACAAGCCTGTCTGTTGTAATACTTCACAATTAGGCTTTCACTTCAAGTGATGGGTTTCTGAGAAAAGTGTTTTCTGTCTGAAAACAGACGTTTACACATTGACGTCTAGACATGTTCTAAAAAAGTTAAACCTCCTTCCTTATATGGAATATGAATTCGCAAAATCTCTCCAATGTTTCTTTTCCGCACATTGTCTTTGTTGCAAATTACTAGGATGATGTTGCCTGTCCTGTGGCAAGATCAGATGTTTTCATCATGTACAGATTCAGGGTTGACAATGACACGTACAACAAGTCTGACCCCAGGTCAGTTCCCTAGAACTGAACTCCGTTCACAACCTGGCCAAGAGGCAAAACACTGACATTCACACACACACAGACACAGATACCTCCATATACACTAATAAGATAGTATCACTACTTAATAAATACAAGCATTGTAAGTAGGATATCTTAACAACAATTGGGTAATGTTGATGTTGCTGCCTTCAGGAACTTTAAGGGCAGCTTGACAACCTTGTGGTGCCTCAGACGAGGGCAGCCAACTGCCATTAGACAGAATGGGTGGCATCTGCTGAGTTGATTTTCCCTCTTTCTTTCTGTTTTGATTTTGTTTATGCATCCATTATTTTGCAGTGTTCCACAGGGCTCATTATACGCCCAACCATTCACCTAACTCACACAAAACTACTGGAATAGTGCGATAGAAAGTCTATGGAATGGCGGGATAGAAAGTTTAGAAGAAAGAGAGAGAGAGAGAGAGAGAGAGAGAGAGAGAGAGAGAGAGAGAGTGGGAAAAGCACCAATGAGGGGAGCTGCTTCATGGTGCCAAAATGTGACAGGTGCCCCGAGCCGAGACCCCCCTTTTCCCCTTTCTGCTTCCCTCTCTCTCCCTCCCCCCCACCCCCTCTCTCCTTCCCTTCATCCAGCAGCTACACCACTTCCTCTCCTCGCACTTTCTCTTCTGCCATCTGACAGGGGGGTATGTAAGGGTAGTGGTTGGGTGCGTGTGTATGTGTGTGTTGAATGGTGGAATGGATGGTGGTGTTTGGGGGTGAAAAGAGTGTGTTTTCACACACATCCCCTTTGTCTCAAAGTCGATGAAAAGGCGTCTGCACGCAAGCAAGCACCGCTTGTGGCAGGCAGGGTTAGAGACAGGGAGCAATGGACAGCACAGAGACGCTCAACCACCCAACCACATGCATGGGTCTGCACAGGCAGACCAATCAGAGATAGTCTTCCACCCGCCCCTTTTTTCCCCTATGTGAGACAAAGGCACAAATAAATGTTCAATCTTCTGAAATGTGTGTGTGTGTGTGTGTGTGTGTTTACTTGCTGTGCTTGTGTTTTGGGTTGTGTTTTTAATTCTTTCATTTATTGTGTTTTTGTTTTTTTGTGTGTTTTTTCTGTGTTAAGAGCAGTCTAAGGCTGTGTGAGCAATGTTATTACTGTTAAATGGATGTAAAAGCAGTAGGAGCAGGCATGATAGGTGGACAAAAAGCAGGAAAGTTCTAGACTGAAGTTGTGGCAAAAGGAAAATGTGGCTAAAACACTATTGTCTAGCCCTTATCGGTTAGCAATAGCTGCTATTTCGCAAATTCTGCCAGCAGTGTGCCCAACAACAGTTGGTGACCTTGAGCAACAGGCCAATAGGTTGATCATCTTTAAGAGTGGGAGAGAAGGAATTTGGAAAAATATGCAAAAGAAAGAGAGGATTGGACAAAGCCTAAGAGGAGGAGTTAGATAGACTACGAGAGGGGTAGAATTTGCTCCACTAGCCCAGAGCTGTAGGTGGGATGCTCTGCCTCTGCCTCTGAGCTGGAGAAATTCCCAAAACTGGCATTCATGCCTTTTCCCCCCCTCACCCATCTACTCCACTGCAATCAGCATCCCATGAAAATGACCCTAATCCCATGATTTTGGGGTAATCCCCCTGAATTAAGGGCCTAATGAAACGATCATTAACTGCTGTGCAGTGAGACAGGACTGTCCTGCTCAGGTGGTTATTAATCTGTGTCTTCCACCCCAGCAGAGCAGAGAGAGAGTTGATATCGGTAGAATGTAGCCAAGGCATGTAATGTGTGCCGTCAGGTAAAACTCCACCGCGTTATGATAATGTGATATTGTACAACAGTTTCATTATTGGTTAGAATAATTACTCAGGGAATCAAATAGGAAGTATAGGAAAGACAGCATATAATTTTCTTTCATGCATGTCATTGTTGAGATTGTGAATACCTTGAATACTTCAGGTCAGTACAGTGCCTTTTCTGCGCTTGCAGTAAGACAATGAGTGTGTGTGGGTAAGCGTGTGTGGTGTGTGTGTTTGTGTTCTTTGTCACTCGAGGTGCTCGAGTCATGGCCAAAGTGCAGCCGCGTGCATTTGCATCTGGTGAAATCCCTGCAACCCAGCTGAGCAAGCGAAAGACACAGAAAATTCGAGAATGAGTGAGAATGAGTGTGAAAGACACAGGAAGAGCAAAGTCCAAAAAAACATGAGAAATAAGAACAACAGTGACACGCAGAGAGAAAAAGAAAGCTTGAAATCGCAAGGGGCTCTGTGCTAAACATTATGAGCCTCTGCCCCGCCACTCTGCAAGTGTCTTGCCACATTGGGTGGGTGACACATCAAGCAGTAACGTACTGTGAGGGGTCCTGACATTTAACCTTTGATGCATCAGCCCATCTCATAGTCACACATGCACACACATTTTTTTTCTCACTCACACGCTCTTTTACACACACACACACACACACACACACAAACACACACGAAAGCACACACAACAACACCTCTACTCCTGACGTACACATGCAAACACACACACACACACACACACACACACACACACATCAAACTTTCTCCAGCAGCAAGCAGCAGCCCATCCCATCTTTAGAGCCACTGGGTGACAAGTCTCTGACTGGCTTCATCTTTATAGGTTTGCTGCTGCTCCTAACGTGTGAAATATCTTTCATTCTGTTCTGAGTGACTGGCAGATTTTATTGCACTTGGCATTTTGTCTTACTTGCTACAATATTTCAATGATGTTTGAAATATATATATAGCAAAATTATGTTTGTCAATGTGGATATAAACCTGTGTATCTACACATGCATTTGAGTTTTGTCAATTAATGGAATCTTTCTTAAATTGAAATGAATCAAATAGAATTGAACTGAATTAAATAGAATTGAACTGAGAGAGTCAGGAGCCCAGAAAGGCACAGACAGAGAGAGCAGGACGAGGTGGAGTGGGTAGCAGGGGAGATGGCATAATGGTACAGCGGCCGTTTGAAGTCAGAGCCAAGGAATTTACACCTCCGCATTCCCACCACCTCCACCAGCTGCTCTCCCATGAGAACAGAAACCCAATCTCTCCCCTGCTATGTGGGCCACCACAAGATGGCCGATCAGTGCAGAAATATTACCATAGCCATTTCAAGATCCAGACTGCTTTGGGTGTCGGTGCTGTGACATATCCACAACCATCCCAGAGTCAGGTCAAAGGAAAGGCATCTGTTGACAATGTATGATGATACATTTTGGACAACATTTTGTGTGTGTGTCTGTGGTGTGTGTGTGTGTGTGTATGTGTGTGTGTGTGTGTGTAGTGAAAGACAAAACACAGAGAGACTGTAATGTGACAGGATAGAGGGGAACTGTTCTTACATAGAGAGAAAACACAGTTTGTTGAGCTTATTCTGATGGTTCTCTGATGAACATGGGTAATATGTAGCATGATTTTTATTGCTTTCTAAATAAAATGAAGTTAGTTTTATCTATCATCAGTATTTTCCACGACTGCATGAAATATGCAGCAATTCTGGGATAAACAACACAGTCGTGCCATACTTTTGACATTCATACTGTCACCTTTGAAACTCTTTAAATGGAAGCTCACTGAGACGCTAAATTATTTAATATTTTAGTATTGATCTTCTCTTGTCTCCCTTCACACCATCCATATCCGTTTTGCATCTTCTTAGCATCTTGTATCTGTTCCCCCCTCTCTTCCTCTCTCCCTCACACACACACACACACACTCTCTCTCTCTCTCTCTCTCTCTCTCTCCCTCTCTCTCTCTCCCTCTCTCAGCAGCAGGTGTTGAATCCTGGTAGATTACCGAAGGGCTTCTCTTTTTCTCGTCCCCTGTGTGGAGCGCCTTCTGAAACTTAAACAACTTCCTCTCCGTGCTTGTGCAGGTCAATAACACCATTAATATTGCAGAGGATCAATGTCAGCTCTAATATGAACTGCACTTGCCCAGATACACAGGTAGACTCTTCAGCTATTACTATTTCAAAACACACACTGCAAAATACTGCTGTGTTTATCCAAGACAAATACACTACACAACAGGTCACTTGTCTGGGTTATTCCTAATGGCCTCCAATAAATTCCCAATGTGCACGTCAATTTTCTAACAGGGTCCAGTTGGTGTCACCTGTTTGTCTCTAGTTAAAAAAAAAAGGGCCTGGCACATCGAGTTCGCACGTTCCGAGCAAAAAAAGCCTAAGCAGTGTCCATCATCGTCCAGCACTCATCCATAATTCAGAGGCAGGATGCTGGTTGTAAATACATTCTCCCTTATTACTACAACTAGCTCATCAAATATTCATCTAGCCAGGGATGGGGATGGTGTTACACACAATATATCAGACGTGTTGGCCCAGGAGGCCTCCCGAGACGCGCTCAACCACCCCATCTCACCCGCCCTCGCCTTCCCGTAAACACAACAAACGCTGGATTAGACGCCGGGTGCTTTGGGAGGAGCGGAGGAGGAAGCACACGTGGCCTCCGACAGGTGAAGGTGATGGGGAAGAGAGGACAAGCCTCCTTGTGCATCCTGGGAAACAAAACCATCCTCTGAGCTCGTAGGTTGTCTTTTTGCGCTTGTCTATGTTGATTGGAAAATAGACAGGTCAAACAAGATGGCTACCACACACACACACACACACACACACACACACACAGCCCTTCTATACTGACTTCCTCTCCCCAGCAGATTAGAGGTTTGGAGAGCATCTGAGGGAAGAGACAAGAATCCATCAAATCTCTGCTGTTGCTGAGGTGGAAGGTCAAGTCAAGCATTGACAGGCCTTCTAGTGAGAGTCCCCATAGGACACCTTGTTTAAAGATGATTGCAAAGTTAACAGAAGGATACAGATATGGGAAAAGAATAACAGAGAGGGGGGAGGTGTTTGTACTGCATTGTGTGTAGTGTAGGGGAGGGGTGAAAGGAAGAGAAAAAGATGCAGAGTGCGTATGCGGAAAAAAGCATGGTCCATTAGTGCTTGAATGTACTTTATGGTCAGCACAAACTGAAACAACCTGACCAGTAAAACACACACACACACACACAAATACAATCACACAATCTGTGCTCAATCACCCCCTAGGCAATCATCAGCCAGAACAGAAAGCCACTCAGGTCTTTTCCATCACCCCACACCCATCCCACAAACACACACTCAATATCACCCCATCAGCCCACATCTCCAGCCAGTGCAGTGGCCCCACCACCAGCTGATTACACATCCACAGGTCTGAGGTCAGTCCTTTAATCTGAAAACAAAAAAGGCACCCATCTATAATCAGGAGGCAGCATCTCCTCTGCATGCTCACAAGGAAGATAAACAGTCCCTTTACCAATCCTTCCAACATGTTTGTGAAAGCAGGCGAGAGTATTTCAAAAGCTTCTTTAAAAGTTTATGATGCTGTGAAGCTACTTATAGTTGACAGAGGGGAGCGTGGAGGAGAGAAGAGGAGAGCGAGAGTGCAAAGAGTGTAAAATGGTTGCAAAGAAAAAAAAAAACATTTACCACCTTTCGCATTCACCCTCCTGCCAAACAACATGTGTCATGATATGCTAATAACATTAGTCACGTTCATTTGCAAATAGGGTGTCAACGCCTGTGCTTCTCAGAAACCGAGAGTCATTCGGAGCGCACAGGCTCGCTCGCGACTGAAACCTTTATGGAGCATCCAAGCTGTCATCCGCTTGTGCGGAGCATGTGTGTGCTTCAAACAGGGCATAAGGATGGTGTGAAACAAGGGATAGAAAAGAGACGGCATATGAAATGGAATCGATGACTGAGCTCCAGGAACTGGTGAATCAGACGGCCTGTTGAATGTGATCCAGATCCAGGGCAGTGCGGGCACAGTGAACCGCCACTTACTGGAACATAGATCTACCCATCACACACACACACACGCACACACACACACAGCCATGCTGCCCGTAATTACACAGTCATGTCGAGGACAGTGAGGAGCAAAAAACAGCAGCAGCTGGTGATCATGACATACAATCCCTGGTATGACATTTCCACATCTCACTCGGCCCCCGTTCAAAGCGGGTGTGTGCGTGTATTTGTCTGTGTGTGTGTATGTGGGTGCCTGTGTGGGTGCTTGTGTGTTCATATGTATGTGCTACCTTGAACGCTGTTTTTCTTCTCTTTGTTTTTCAGCATAGAGATTGCACAATGAACACTTTGTGTCTGCATCTCTCTCAACTGCTTGTATCTGCAACTCTATTTTCTCTTTTTTCTTGCTATCTCTCTCTCTCACACACACTCTCCCTCTTTCTCTCTGTCACTCACAACAACCCCAGTTACTCCTCATTTGATGTTCAATGGTCTCGATTAATCACAGACCTCCAGAGCGCTGCAGGGCAGAGCACTCTGTCACATGTTTTGAGTTCCTGTCACTGTGCATCTCCCAATGCACAATCAGCTAGTGATGACAAGATGTCTATCAGCAGCCTCCCACTGATGTTCCCCTATTCAGGTCCTGTAACATGTGCAACGCTGGCTGGGGCAGAGACACTCTACTACGGTCTCTAAAGGGAGCTTGTGTGCCTACATGAGAACATACTTGCGTTGTCGTGCGTGCAAGTTTTGCGTTTGCATGTTGTTTCGACACTCAGCTTCTGTTGTCACATCCCAGACATTGGTTATCCTATGTGCCACTCGATTGGCTTATCAGGCGTTCAAGCTGCATAGGCGACAACCGACAGGGTTTCAGGTCAAGTCTGAAGTTCATGGTTACTGTCACTGTTCACTGGCACCTGCTTTCAACTGAAGGATGGCGTTGTCTGATACCCCCTCTTTTGAACTTCCTAAATGCTGTTGTATGGACTGGTTGGAACACGGAGGCCAAAGCTTGGATTGGCCCAGGTAAGCTAGTGTTCCTTCTGATTCACACATCCACCTAGCCTCTCACTCTATGACTTCCACAATAGGTAGTTAAGCAGCCTAGTTCACCCCCCTAGACTTATGTTTTGTAGAGCTGCCTCGTATGTCCCAATAATGTGCATGCATTCAACATGTTAGAGTCTGCGATGCAACATTGTCTATCGCTACCAGTGGCCTTGGCCATTACAGCTAAGAGACTGTGGGTAGGACACTGCATCCTTCCCTATCCTCTCCTCAGTCTTACTCATGTGCTCTAGAACTCTTCCGCTTTGTCCTCCTCCTCCACTTCTCGCTCTCCTTGAGTCATCCATCGCTCTGGCTTTTTTGTTCCTACGCTCAGCTCTTGCTGCCTTTATCTTCCACCCTTCCGCTCCTCTCCTCTCCTTGTTCTTTTGCCTTCAACCCTGTCTTCCCCTCCTCCTCCTCTTCTCTCCTGTCCTCTTGTCTTCTGTTACACTCTCATTCTCTCGCTTGTTGCCTGCCCTGGTTTCCCTGCAAAGGCCCGACGCAGCCTGTCAAGCCCATTGCTCCCCTGCTGGGAGATCATAAGCCCTTCTCCTCTCCTCCAGCCCTTAATGACATTAAGAGCAGAAATCAGCGCGCAGACAGACAAAGGCCCCGGAGGCAGCGGCTCTGTGTGGTAGGATGCACTGCAACCCTGAAGGGAGGGTATATATATGTGTGTGTGTGTGTGTGTAAAGGCTTCAGCCAAGCCAAGGTGTAGGAGTAATTCAGACACGGCTCACAGTACAATTGGTTGTTAGAGCGGTTTGGACTGAGGCCGCTGCCATGAAGGAGCCTTGCAGGATGGCCAGGGTTGCTCATCAACAGGCTCACATTGTGTAAAGCCTGTGTGAAGCCTGCCCAGGGCTGTGCTATGTGATGCAAATGCCATTACGGTAACTGTTGCTGTAAATGCCACTCAGTGAAAGTAGAGAAATAAGTTGCGGTGACGACCATGGGGCAACCTTAGTTCAGCCTTGTGACACCCCCACAACGCACTGCAAGACGGACCCACTGCAACAGTGGAAGGAAGAAACAGGGCTGAAGTTACACAAGCCATTGCACCGAGGTTGCACACAGAGCAGCTGAGGGATAGTAAACAGCCAAGTGGCTCCGGCCTCAGGCCCATAGAGGAATGTGTGTGTGTGT
>JAGFZM010000105.1:452816-485852 GCA_017657215.1 Limnothrissa miodon | reverse complement strand
ATGTCCCTCATCAAGCCTGTTACCCTCCACCAAAGCTTCAGACCAAAATAGATCGAAGCTCAGATCAAAACCAGTCCATTCGGTGCGGCGGTGCAGCTCCATCATCACTCATTAGTCTCTTAGCTGGTGGTGCACGGGTCATCTGGTGGCAGAGGAGGGGGTGGGGGTGGGGTTGGGGGTTGGTTGTTGCTGGTTACTGAGTCCCCCTCACCCCTTCACCAAGCCCTCAAACAGAGGCCTGTGTCACTGGGCGATGAGCGTGGTGCTGCCTTCTGACGCCTATGAAATGGAACGGCAGGGTGGCGGTGGCGGTGGCGGCATACGGAGTCAGACCGCGGGTGCGATTCATCACGCTGTGGCTGGAGCAGACACCAGTGTTATTAGCATAATGATTCTCAACGCACTGGCAAGCATCAGAGCGCCCTTCTTTTTTTTACTCTCAGCAGGGGAAGAGGACCGAAAAACAAAGGAAAGATAAAGAAAGAGAGAGAGAGAGAAAGGAAAGAGAGAAAGAAAAGATATAGAACGGAACGTGTACATGCACAAATGGCTCAACAGCGTTTGCTGAATGTGGCCCACAAGATTCAAGTCTTGCTGAATTTCCAGGCGTGCCGCTGAGCACTCTTTAATCTCACTACACACCACGAATAAGCGTATGTTTTGTGGAGCGTTGTTGTTTGTTTGTTTTTTCTTTCATTTTCCTCTTTTCTCAGCTACAGCCTTGCCAAGCATGACTGGTTAAAAAAAAAAAAAAAACTGGAGGCATGTTCCACCAAGCACTGGATGCAACTTCTCCACAGGTGTGCACTTTCATGGCAATTCTGAGTGAAATAAAAGGCCATAGCGGGAACTAACAAATGGAAAAAACACTCTGTGAAACGTGGTGTGGAAAAAAACGAAACAAAACAAAACGTTACGGATACTAACGTATCCTCGGTTCTCCGAGTGAGAAGCCGAAACGTACGAGTGGATGATGCCTACTCGTACGTTTCGGCTTCGAAACGAAAGAGAACGTTACGGATACTAACGTATCCTCGGTTCTCTGAGTGAGAAGCCGAAACGTACAAGTAGGCATCATCCACTTGTACGTTTCGGCTTCGAAACGAAAGAGAACTTGTTCTGTTGTCACGCCCCTGTAAGCAACAAACTGTAGTTTATAAACCAGTCCCATGCCCACGTTCCTTAAAGCAAAGAATGAGATGCGAGGATGGGACTCGGCAACGTGACTACGGCAACATTGGAGTAGCCATTAACCCGCATTTTTCCCCAGACTGTTTGCTATGAAGAGGCGGAATTGTTTAAAAAAAAAAGGGAAAAAAGAGAAACTAACCCGATTAAAATTCTGGATCAGCGTTGGAACGACCTAGCATCTGAAAATTAACATGAGGATTGAGGAAGGCCTCGGAGGTGAAAAATATGCTAATTGAAATGTGGGACTGAGTCTTCCAGAATTTTTTTTTCCTATTTTGTTTAAACGTTAGTTTTGTTCCTGGCAGAAGAGGGAGAGGAGGAAGAAAAGGAGAAAGAGCAAGAAAAAAAATATAATTGTTTGAAAATGTGTGTGTGTGTGGGTATGTGTGTGTGTGTGTGTGTGTGTGCCTTGTTCTTGCTTTCCCTCCAGTGACACCTGCCCCAATTTGAAGCCTGTGTGCTCTCTTTCTTTCTTTCTCTTTCTTTCTTTCTCTCTACCTCTCTCTCTCTCTCTCTCTTTCTCTCTCTCTCTCTCCCTCACACACACACACACACACACACTCTCATGTGCACACACACACAGGCAAATCCTACTGCAGGAAAATATGAAAGGGGAACGTGTGAACTATTCAGCCACCCTTCAGCCCTGTTTGTTTTAAAGAAGGATGCTCGACTTGATCTAGGACAAATGTCACCACATCCAAAAAGCCGAAAATTGGATGAGAGATCAAATACCGACACGATGCACCAACCGCTTTCTGAGAGAGATAATGCTAACTGTGACTCATTCACATGCATACACACTTAGCGAGCAAATGAGAATGATAATCACCCTAATCTGTAAATATCAGCACCATTTTGAAAACGCAAGATCCTTTGAAGGCGTTCGCTCTTTGTCAAATCATGTGCAGGGTTGGCATAATTTATGCCATGCTGCATACTTAATGGATTACATCTGCTGTGAAAGATGTTACACTATTCTCTGTGCAACCTTCCGCAGTTATGCAAAAGTTTATGACAGTTGATAGACAAATAAACAGACACAGGCAGACACACACACACACATTAACTGAATGTGTCTGTCTCTAATTTGTGTACAAAGTGCATACATGTGCCCCGTTGCTGTCAGGAAGGGTTTCCCCTTTAAACCGATGCACATTACTCCATACTTGACCTGTAGACTATGCAAGGTCTTGGAACATAGAAAACATGCACATACATACACACACACACACACACACACACACGCACACACACACACACACACCAACAACAACAGTGCTGAGGATGAGTATGAATAGATGTCTATGCAGAGACAGTAGTCATTAACTGGAAGCCCCGATCAATCACTAAGGCAAACAAATTGAGAAGCAAACTGCGATCAGAACCTGACTCAGAGAGGGTATCCGTCGGCTTGAGGGGCCCATGACAGAGATAGTCTACTAAGGTGGAGCTGGGCTGATGATTTATGTTGAATTCTACAGAATCAGATGACTCCACCACTCATCACTCCCTCCCCCACATTGTCCACGTCTTTCACAAACATGAAGGCATCAAACTGGGCTCCCAAAACAGGGCTTGGCTCCTCTGCGGAGGAGTATGTGGAGTATTCTATGCAAAGTGCCACAGCTCAATTACACTAGAAGTGTTTGCGAAATGTTTGAGAAATGTTTGTGCAAGCTGTGACTGCGCCCCACAGCCAAAAGGATACCCGGGAACTGTTTGGAATTAGTCACATGCGAAGATGTCAACTGGGCCGGCCTCGTCTTCAAAGAGCAGACGGCATTCCTTACCTTACAGCGTGTCATTACTTCCAATGGAGCTTGTCCAACAGGGTGGCTTTCTCAAGCCTTTCTGCACAACACTGGTGACACTGACACATACCAATAACACACACACACACACACACATGCACATACACACACATACACACACACACATACATGCACACACATACGCACATACGTATGGTCGCACACAGGCACAAACACGCACATACAGACACACACAAAGCACACACTTCTAGTAACGACAGTGGCGCTGGGGACAGCGAGGGAATCTCATAGACCACACTCTCCGCCAAGTGAGTGTACACACTTACACACACACTCATTACGTGACCTCATGGTGACACAAAATAGAGAGCTGGGAAATTTGCTAAATTTGCGCTTCCCCTCCTTCAACTTACCATCATTGCATACAGAG
This sequence comes from Limnothrissa miodon, assembly GCA_017657215.1. NCBI lineage: Eukaryota > Metazoa > Chordata > Actinopteri > Clupeiformes > Clupeidae > Limnothrissa > Limnothrissa miodon. The sequence goes on along the minus strand of JAGFZM010000105.1, from coordinate 482,456 downwards.
AGAGAGAGAGAGAGAGAGAGAGAGAGAGAGAGAGAAGAGTTGTGAAAAAGTGTTGCAGGCCTAGCATGTTCATTATAGAAGTGACTGGGCTCTTCTGCATGTAGACCTGCAAACCTCATACTTCTGCTCTCTCTCTCTCTCTCTCTCTCTCTCTTCCCCTCTCACTCTTTCTCTCACTCCCTTAATATTTATGCTCTCTAAATTGAAATTCAAACGACTCAACCCCTGCGCCTCTCTCTCTCTCTCTCTCTCTTAGTGCATGTCCTCCCTTTCTCCTGTTGCATCTTTACCACTGAGTGCATCTGTATTGCAGCTCTAGATTTCACTTGAATGTCACTGAAATGGCAATCTTCTGTGGAAACCTCAGCCCAGTTCTTAGAATGTGAGTGAGTGATTCACCACAACCGGTATTCTTAGAGTTCGGTTAGACACGAGCTCGCATTTATACCATGTGGTCTACATTGACTGCCCTTGAAGTAATGTAATGCCTTTTTAGCACTCTGTCGCCCATGTACTTTTTCTCTTTGTAATCTTTCTCTTTCTCTTTCTCTTACACACAAACAGAGAGAGAGAGAGAGAGAGAGAGAGAGAGAGAGAGAAAGAGACAGACACGCACTTGATGGTCTATACAGTAGTTGTGCAGACAATAGATCTCATTCTGCAAACTCAAAAAGACAGTTTTAGCTTCTTCACAGTATTTCTCTGTATTTTGTACTCTCTGTCTTCCTTTCTCTCACACGCACAAACACAAACATAATCACAAACATACACACACACACACGCACAAACATGCACACACATATTTTCCAGTACTGATCTGACAGAAATAAACAATGACACTCTATATAAGGTTGTCTAAGACTGTTGGGCTACAAAAGCTCCCAAACAGCTGTTTCTCTCACACACATAATGTGCATTTTTTTTCTTTTCCTTCTGCATTCATTCTTTTAACTTCCCTTTCAATCAGCTCCCAGATTTCATTTCCTCAAATAACTGACCCTGCAAACTCTATCTCTCTCACACACACACACATACACACACACACTTCCCCACAGTAACAGTAAAACGCCATCACTTTCATCAAAGGAGGGCCTTTCAGAGAATTTTATGAATGGCCAGACAGTCACTTATAGTGCAGCTCAGGGAAGTCATTGACTCACACAAAACAAATAAACCAACCTACGAACAAACACATCAGCTAAATCTCTCTAGCAAAATGGCCTCTGCCTTGCACCCCAGCAGGACGTGAGAAGTGAGTAACACAACGTGCAAAGGAAGAGCCTGAGGCTGAGGAAGGGAGCCGAGGTGAAGAGAGGCGGCAGAGCTCAGCGCTCTCGGGCCATTTAAACGCTCGACCCCCGAAATCAGCTGAGGGAGGCCTCCGCCGGAAACCAGCCTCTCAGTTACTTGGAAAGGGGGTTTCGCAGTATGCTCTGTGCATGTGTGTGTGTTTGTGTACGTGTGTGTGTCTGTGTGTGGGGGGTGTGTGTATATGTATGTGTCTGTGTGTCTATGTGTGTGTGCATGCATGTGCGTGCGCACATGCTATTCTAATTAAACGCTTGATAAAAAGTGATGTAAGTGAGTAATGTTAAACCACAAGCCCCAGACACACACACACACACACACACACACACAGAGAGAAAGAGACAGAGAGAGAGAAAGAAAGGGGGAGGAGGAAAAAGGAGGGATTAAGAAAAATAGAGAATAAGTCTGTTTTCTGTTTTATAATGGATTACTGGAAGGTGACAGATGAGTGGAATCTAGTTTTGTCTCAGCGCCTTTTTTAAGACTGTATGGTTTTTCCTGGGCATGTTTCTGACACATAGGGTTTCTTATCGTCAGGCCACCATCTCATGCTCTAAACGTTTCAGATGATCGGATGATGTCATCACAAGATTACATTACAGTGAAGAGAATGAAGTAATAGCCCAAATCTAGAAAAATTTTAAAAACCACATAACACTAAAAACGTTACTGACTGCACGTGTAAGATACCATTGCGATACACCTGTTGAGGCTGTTTTTGAATAGCAATCCTTACACTGTAGCAACAAACCCTACTGCTTCGTTTGTAGCCCAACTGAGGATGGAGGACATATCGACGCCTCTTAAAGTGTTTAGTGGAGTTAAACACACGGCATGTGGAGTAGAATCACCGGCTTTCAACAGCTGGCCTGGAGTCAAAACCAGAGCCAGACGTCACAACTTCCTGTTGCTTTGGATAAAAACATCAGCTCAATCCCACACACTTCGCTTCGGTTCCTTTGAACCCCCGCACACTGAGCGCACACGCCATCTTCCCCCCCACACACCACCACCACCACCACCTCCACCACCTCCCCAACCTCCACCCCCATGCATGCATGGTTCAGCAGCGCTGGGGTGTGGTGGCATCGGACGACTTCAGGAAGGCCTCAGGTGCCTCGCGCTCCCATAACCCGTAACGGGCGCGGCTAAGGTGTCAACGAGACTAACGGGTCTCACCCCGTGCTGTGTTTCCTCTAACCACACAAGATCTCTCCCTAGAAGTTTCCGCTGTGTCAGTGTTTCCAAATGAATAGTCGCACAGCGAATAGACCGTCTTTGCGGTGGCTCTTGTATTCAGACTTGCGGGACGCATTCGAATATGACTCAGCTATACTGGGTTGATGAGTCAGTAAAAGTTTCAGTTGAATGCGGGGACAAAATACAGAATATGACAGTTTTCCTCCCTGCAGCAGGGGAAACACCTAAGCAGTTAACATTTCAACCATAACTAATGTGCTACTGTTTATCTACTTCATATTCTACTTCTTCTTCTCTTCCTGGTGAAATGGGTTAAGCCACACAGACACAAACACACACACACACACACACACAAACACACACTCTGTGTTCTGCTGTGTTATGAGTCAGACAGTGCAAATGAGGGGAAGGTCCCATGTTGAAGGGTGCTGGACTGAAGAGAGAGAGAGACAGACAGACAGAAAGAGAGAGAGAGAGAGATGTGCAGCGTTTTTGGGGCCCCAGGGGTTTACTTTTGGTGGCCCGTGTGAGGTCTTGCCGCCGCTAGCGACCAGGCACGAGTGGAATGTTAACGCTCACCGGCTCACTAGCTCTCATCAGCTCTCTCATGTTGTCAGAGATGTTTACATACAATCACCAAAGAAAGAAGTGTGTGTGTGTGTGTGTGTGTGTGTTTGTAGGAGAGGGAAAGTGAGGTTGGGCACTGACTGAGATTCTGATTGAATACATTAAGATGCTTTGCCCCTAGCTATGACATCATACACTGTGCCATGCTGTAATGACATGGACTGAGGCCCTTCTCTTTGTTTGGACACACACACACACACGCACACACACACACACACACACCAGGCAGAATCGTATGTAATTCCAGGAACCCTTGACAACAGCGTCATAATGCAGCCAGGAGCTTAATGTTTTGTTTTTTTTTTACTCCCAGATGAGTTGTTGTGTTTTCATCATCCTGTGTGATATTTCTGTGCCTTGTTACTGGGGCCGGAGAGAGATATAGAGAGACAGATACCTATCACTGAATACAGGTGCAGAACTAGGCAACCTTTCCATAGACTCAAACAATAAGCTCTGGATAACTTTTTAGAGGAGATCAGAGACTTTTTCAGGAGAAGCTGGATATTTGAAGGCAAGGATGGGCTTCTCACACACACACACACACACACACACACACACAACAGTATAATTAGCATAGAGGGAATTTACATTCTGCTCAACACCACCAGCTGTTATCACTGCGTATGCAGAAATCACTCCCTCTTTCCAGTCAGAAAAAGAGAAAGAGACAGAGAGAAAGAGAACGGGAAAAAAGAGATAGTGTTGTGGAAGGGTTGGATGTGTGTTATTGTATGTGTGTGTGTGTGTGTGTGTGTGTTTGTGTATTGTGTGTATGTGTGTGTGTGTGTGTGTGTGTGTGTGTGTGTGTGTGTGAGAGAGAGAGAGAGAGAGAAAGAGAGAGAGAGAGAGAGTGGGAGGGGGGATCTGTTTCAAATGCAGAGTGTAGCGACCAGCCATGTCCTCTAAGGACCACTCTCCCTAATTCCATTACTCACACCTCAGTCCTCTCAGAAGGCAACTAAGGCCATAACAAACAGAACAAACAGAACAGCTATGAGAGAGAGAGAGAGAGAGAGAGAGAGAGAGAGAGAGAGAGAGAGGTGAGGAAGAGAGAGTGAGCACCAAAAGCAACAGGACAAGAAAGAGAAAAAGAGAAAGAGACAGACAGAAGAGAGAAGACATTCTGAATATAAGAGAGTGTATATTTCAAATAAAGAAAGACAGCCTTCTTGCCACGGCTGACGGGAAAGTCCGTTTCCAGTAAGCAGGCGGCACCACAAGCCTGGTTCCTCACATAGCCAGCGGGGTTACATTCTTTCATTCCCCTCTTACATTCATACTTCCAGTGTGGAGAGAGAGGGAGAGAACGAGGGAGACAGAGGAAGGGAGGGAGGGAAAGAGGAGAGGAAAGAAGAGGGGGACAGAAAGGGGGTGGATTTGAGAAGGCAAAGGGACTAAACAGTGGAATAATGAAATGTGAAACTCCAAAAAAAACAGAAAAGAGTAAATGAGGAGCCGATGAGGATTTAAAGATGGTGTAAAGGAAAATACAGAGAGCTGCAAGAGATGAGAGAGGGAAAGAAAGAGAGAAAGGGAGAGAGGCTCAAAGTAAAAAAGAGAAAGCGACAAAGAGCTTAGCCCTGGCCCGCAGAAACAGTGTGGGTGGTGGTGACCCTGCAGAGGCCAAGATGAAAGGATCCCCCATGACACACACACACACACACACACACACACACACACCCTCCACCGTTTCCCTTGACAAAAGGAGCGAGAAAAAGAAAACATTTTTCCAGCGTTAGCTCACAGAACAGAGACGGGGGAGAGAATGGGGGTGGTTGGAAACACTTTCACCCTAGCACTCTAAAACAACCCCAGACACACACACACACACACACACACCCCGCATACTTCTACAGCTCCAAACCAGACCCCCTCACTTCCTCAACCGCCATCCTACTTCACTCACGCCTGTTGCACACTCCCCCACCCACCACCCACACACTCTCACGCACTCCTACGCCCACACACCACCCACACACACACAATCATTACCCCACCCCCACCCCCCTCCCTGCTCTGTCTGGTAATGGGAAATCAGGGAAAAGTTCAACGACCTCTCTCTCCTTTTGCTCTTTCTCTCTCTCTCGTTCTCTCAATGTTATTCTATCAGCTGATCTTGTTCCGCCCGAAGAAAGGAAGCTATGTCAGGAATGCACTGATGTGGGCTGTGGACAATCCTGCTTTGTCTTTCTAAGGGCTTTTAGATAGCCGAGGGGGTGGGGGGCCTTGCCACTATGCCACTGAGGAAACAGCGGAGCCTTAGGAGACAGAGTGAATAAGGAGACAGAGAAATAGAGTATGTATAAATGTCATGGATACATGTTTGTTCAATATACTGTATTTTTCAAATGTTTGCTTCAGCAAGGTGAACTATTTGTCATGCCAATAATGGTCACTTTAAGAGAGAGATATAAAGAAAGACAGATATAGAGAACAAAGCCATATGCATGTTCATGTTCACCCTTCTCTTTCTACTGCTAAGATTCCGTGCAATAAAACTGAATACATTTTCCGGATTTTTCCGGAGTCTCTTTCCCAGAATAGAAAGACAGGCAACAGAACACACGCTCATCATGCACACAGGAAGTTGGCTCTTCCAAGTGCAAAATCTGCTCCCCTTCAAGTTCAACTTCACAGAGAAGTCCAGGCTCTCGGCCTTGAGAGGAAGCACAAGACTCCAGCTAGGCTGATCCATAAATCGCCACCCACCTCCCTTGAGAACAAGGGCTGAGGTGGGAGTGCTGAGAAAGCTCAGGCTTTGTCAAATTGTAGCACGCTTTTAAAAGTCTTTTCTCCCCTTGGAAACGAGCATTTTTCCCTTCATTGATCTTAAGTAAAAACAGGTGAAAGGCTCACTCTGACGTCTATGGGAGTTCGCTAACAAGCTTCTGTATGGCCTGCTGGGGGTTGCTGGGCTAGTTAGTTTGTCTGTGTGTGTGTGTGTGTGAGAGAGAGAGAGAGAGAGAGAGAGAGAGAGAAATGCTGAGGTCAACTTTTGGCTAAGCAGGGGAGAAAAAAAAAGATCATAAGCTCGCCCAAAAACAATCTGTCAGGGAGCCAAAAAGGACCAATTAGTGGGTGAGCTGTTCTCTACAGGCTCCAAATGTATCACTGCTTTTGGAGCTCCAGTGTGGAACAAAACTGCTCTGTGCAATTACGCTCCATGTCTCCATGCACCTTGCCAAGGATCAAGTGTCAAGAAGTTTATTTGTCACACACATTGGAAATACTAATGTAATTGCATAAATAAAGAAGACAATAAAAGATAAAAAAAAAAAAAACGGTACAACAAAAGATAACACGAATAAATTTGTTCAAGTCCAACTGCACACTGCATGGCATCACAAATGAGCATGATTACTAAAGTCAGCACATCTGGCTGTTTAGATACAGTACCATGCCCATCACCCCTCCGACACCTAACCACACCGCACCCTAACTCTACCCATTTGGTCGCCTCTTGGGGGCAGGTTCAGGATGCACTCGTTCAACTCACTCATTTCCTTCTTCTTCTTTTCTTAGGGGGGAATACCAGCCGGGGGGACTTCTGAGGTGTCGGAGCTCAGCATGGCCTCAGTAAGCATAGGGGACTTTTCACCATCGTCCTTCATTTGCATTCGCGTCAGAAGTTTCTCTCGTTCTCTGTCTATTTTGCTATCTCCCTATCAACATCTCTTTCTCGTTTTGATTATATCATAGAAAAATATTTTCCTGTTTGAGAGAAGAAAAAAAAAACCCTGAAAGGTGTGTTGAGTTATGAGCGACCAGATGTGGGTGGGGATGGGTTTCACCAAATGAGTCTTTGGCAAAATTCCCTTTTAATTTTTAAAAGTGATTTACGAACGCTAAACATTCACCTCTCAAAACCTGGACAGGGTTGTTTTAATTTGTTTTGTTTTGTTTTTGTATTCTTTTACAGTTTTACTACTAACCAAATCTTTGTTATTGTTGTTCGCTTCATTGCCTCTGTTTCTTTAACTTTTGTTGGCAAATATCGCTAAAGCTGGCTGACAGATGTGACGTTGGGAGGCTGTTGAGTCATTTCCAAGGAAAAGCTGCACCTGCTACAGGAAGGGGCTTCCCACACTTCTAGGGAAAGGCTGAGGAGGCCCCACAACTGCAGGATTTCCTTGTTTGCCTGCCTTGGAGAGGAGATGGCTTTACGCTCCAAGTGCTAATGATGCATTAGCCCTACGTTAGTGCACAATAGCCGTGGTGCAGATTTCAATGGAAGGAAATGGCCTCTGAGAGGAAGGTGTCTGTCGATGTCTGATGACGTGTAAACATTTTAAGAGACTGCAGCAACTAATGTCCAGGTGGCACTGGGCACAGATGAAAACCTAGGCCGTGTTGATGGGCAGTGCAAGCCGTTTGATCCCAGAGTAAACATCTTGCTACTGAGTCTGATGCAAATCTGTGAGATATAATGCAAAACAAGGTTTAATGGTGTCCAAAACAAACTCCACTGAGGCCTAAACAAGCTCCTGTGCCAACCTATTCCAGTGTTTTCAGTTGCACATATTGAATAGACAAGGTTGGGATCTTGAAGAACCTGCTTGAACCTGGCTGAAATTGTGCCATAATGCTGATTGAAGAACTACCATAATACTTGAATGTCTGTTCTTCTCTCTTACACACACACATACATACACCCACACGTACACACACCCACACACACACATGCATGCAAAAAAACACTCTTCTGTCACTTTTCAACCATAAACAATTCCGCCTCTAAGGTAACCCAAAAAAAAACGTGTATGCAAATGTTGTTAAGGCAAACACACACACACACAAAGACACACTCTCTCACACACACACACACACAAAAACACACACGCATAATGACAGATTAAGCCCAAAGGGTCTTAGCTAGCTGTACACTCACAAAGCAGTGAGGAAAAGAAACGACCCAAAAACAATGGCAGCTCCTAAGAGAGCTGGGGCTCACAAACAGAAAGAAGAGACGGCAAGAGAGTAGAAGCCTTCAATACAGAGATAATAACTCCAGAATGATTTGTGGGAGTGTGTGTGTGTGTGTTTGTTTGCCTCTGTGTATCTGCAGGTGTGTATTTCTATTTGTGTGTGTGTGTGTGTGTGTGTGTGTGTGTGTGTCTGTCTGTCTGTCTGTGTGTGTGTTTGCTTTTGTGAATATGTGTGTATACTTCTGTGAATGTGTGTATGTGTGCGTGTATGGCGTGTGTGTGTGTGTGTTTGTGGGAAGGTGGTGGTGGAGGGGGACTGGGTGCCCCCCCCCCCCAGGCTTCCTGCATGCTAAATCACCCATCTGCTCCTGCCAACCTCTCCTGCTCGCCCCCTCACCCCAACACAATCTCCTGCCATGGCACACACTCAATGGATGCCTGTCTGTCGCAAAGGCTGCCTGCTAATCTGAAACACTGTTGCTGTGCTATACTAGTATTATTTATGTTTATGTGAGTGTGTGTGTGTGTGTTAATTTAAGAGCCTCTGCCATTGCAGCTGGGCTGAAGGAAAGTAATAATTCTGTATGTGTGTGAGTGTGTGTGTGTATGTGTGTGTGTGTGGTGCCCCTCCCTGTCTCCAAACCACTTCAAACCCAGCTACTGTTTGGTTGTTCAGACTTTAGAGTTCCACAGCTCCACCCTCTCAGGCAACCCAGCAACATCTGCTTGCCCTGAGCTCCAACCCCTGCTTACTCCCTCCACACCCCACCCACCCCGTCGCCTTGCTGGTTCCACTAACACCCTCCCCAGCCTATGCCCTCCCCTCCGCCCCCCCCCCCCCCAGTTCACTGCCATCTGATCGGCCACCCTGGGCGTCCCCAGCAGCTCCTCTGCCTCTGTTTTGGATTGGTTAATGTCTCCTTGGTGCCTTTAACTGTGGCTTGCAGTGCTGGGGATTAGTGCCTCTCCTCCTCTAACCTCATCGGGTGTCTTTGGTCTGGCCTGCATTTGCTCAGCCTGCTGTCTGCACTGGGTCCTACTCTACACTACTACTTATTACTAACTAAGACTGATGCAAGCATAAGGACGTACATAATTGTATTTTTCTTGTATTGTGCATACTAGCTTTTTTGGCATTTTACACACATTTTAGACATGAAACACAGACACACACACACACACACTTCACACATGTCTACCTTGTGTTCCTTTGAGTGAAATTCCTCTCCTATGTTGTTGTCATGCATTTTGGAGTCTCTAGGCAACCACATAATACAAGTCTTGACTTTATTCCTTTATTTGGAGTGTTTGAGCGCTGGCTTACTCTCCCCATAGTAAAGACTTGGGGGTGCAGTGCTGAAAAGGGCTTTATTTGGCCCTGAGATAATAGGCCCTCTGATCCAATCCTTGGCTCAGTGATGCACCATTTACGTCATTATGAAATCTAGTCTAGACGTCCAGTTTTCCCTGCAACCATTATTACATCATTACATCAGGGTGTACTATGTGTGTGTTGTGTGTGTGTGTGTGTGTTTACTACAATGCCACATACATCGCTGTATTAGCTCGTAACTGTGCTGACTATAAGACTATAGCTTAAACAAAGGCACTCATCTGTCAACTTTCTGACAGAAATCATCCATAGCTTGTCATTGGTGCCTCAAGCAGCAAGATTAGACATTACTTTCATTTCACTAAAATTACTCTTACAGTGATCTAGCCATTTTACCACTTAATGAAAATAATACTGGGAATTATCTGGTTAAATGTGTGTGTGACTGTGACTCTGGCTCTGTCTGTGACAATGCAACTCAAACAGAGGCAGTAGCTGTGGACTAACGTCATTCCCTGCAGACAGAGTGAGTTTTCCCATCCACGCTCTCTTCTCCTCTCCTCTTCTCTTCTCTCATCTCATGGCAAAGCGCTCACAGCCTTCTGCACAGGAATGTGACAGCCGTCTCCCAGCCCCCACCCTCTCGCTACTCCACCTGCCTCACCCCCACCCCTTTTCTCCCCCCTGGCTTTCATCCCTGTCTCCTCCCCCCCCCCAGGGCGCCGCCCCCCCCCCCCCCCCCCCCCCCCCCCCCCCCCCGCCCCATACACCTCCACCACCCCCACCTCCATCACTGGTTCCCAGCAGCCCCCTCTCCAACCGCTTCATGCATCAATCCCCTATCACCAAGCATCAAACGGCAGAGGGGAGCCTTGGGGCTCAGGTGGAGGGTGGTGGAGAAGTGTATAGTGTGGGGTGGGGTGGGGATGAGGTTGGAGAAGCAGTCAGCCTTGCCATTCAGCCTGGCACTGACTCTGCTACTTCTGTTCGCACACAATAGCTGAGCTCACTATACCACCACTGTGAAAACGGACAGGCTGACTGGCCTGAAGCAAGAAGACACACACACATACACAGACACACACACACACACACACACACACACACACACACAGAGCCATAAAGAGTGGCACAGGAGCACCCAAACAGCACCAAACAGAGAATAGGGTTTGTCAGTTCTCTTGCCATAACTGATGTCTTACACAAATGTAAATACATGTAGTTACAGATAACATTTGGAGTTCAGTTATGTAGCTGTGACATCTCACTCTCACACCATCATACCCAAGTTTAATAACATATGCAATTAACCATTTACTAACCCTATATTAAGCATCTGCTATAACATGTTTACGACACAACGTCTGTCTTAGTAAGCCTAAAATGTTACATACACCTGCACCATTAACTTGCAATATTTCACCACAAGTTTGAAATGGAAAGGCATGAGCCAGTGTTGTTAACATGCAAAACTGCGGTGTTAGTCTCACTGACACGTTCTGTCACACCATGGTTTTAATTTCAGCGAAATGAATATATTTCCCAGGTGGGAACACTTCCATTTTCACTGAAGGATCACACTCTATATTAACATAGAGAAGTTGACAACCCTGAAATAGTCACAGAATAGCCATAGTAATTAGGTTTTATTTTCCATTATGACTTGAGCTTGCATGTCACACTAAACCCTTAAATAACACCTTTGTCACACACTTGAGAAGAGTGTGTCATTCCATTGAGTACCACAAAACAGAACAAAAGCCCTTCTATTTCTAAGAGCATAGCCTTAAGAGGCTATCTACTCCAGGCTCTGCCAGTCTGCCTTTCTATAGAACACTCTCATTTAGGTTGGCTATATGGAGACACTCTTCTTTCCTGCTTATAAATGTTTAATAGGCATTTATGAGGACGTTGGGTCAGACAGTCTGAGGACACACAAGGGCCTGGTGCTGTGGACAATGGCTAGACAGGATGGGTTATTAGTCATGTCACCCTGACAAATATTACTGGGCAGACATGTCAATAGCAGGCCCCCGTAATGTTATAATAATGTAATGAAGAAATGAGTCACACTTAAATGTCCCCACGATGATCTCAGTCGGTACCAAAAATACATTATGCCTACTCAATGGCATTCCATGGAGGCCTTGGCAACCCTAGCCCCGAGGCCATGCAGGACAGAGGTCCTACACAATATCTTCCTTCTTCAGTTTGGGAATTCCTCTATGTGAGAAAAGCTTCCGGATATTTCAGGGTAATAGTCATGGGAGGTGTGTATTTGTGCATCTGTGTGTGTGTGTGTGTGTGTGTGTGTGTTCATTGGTTTGTGTGTATGTGGGTGTGAGTGAATTGAAGACAACTATGGGTCTTTATGTTCAGCCACCCTGTAATCCAGTAGACGCCGTTGGCCATGACTGCTCGTACTCCAGGAAATCCCCCCGCCCCTAGCCTGAGCTTAACCCCAGCCCTCTCCACTTCTCCAGTGGGAGGGAACAATTGGGATGCCCTGGGCTTGGACCTGAGCCATCACCTCTCTATCTGATCAACAATACTTTGGCCAAAGTTGGAAAGATTATGTCATACTTGTAGAAGAGTATAGAACACAATGTTTTAATGTAAAAATGTGCCATTACAATTAAGTGATTTAATCTGTAGAGAATTGTAAGGGATATTTAAGATCCTCGTTTTGATTGTTACTCAATCATTAGAACTTAACATTCTCCTTGGGTTGTATTATAGTGTTTATCTCAGCTCTAAAGGAAGGATATTTATTAGATTTCCTAATACAAGACTCACTTTGACCACATGGACATGAAATTTGGCACATTACAGTATGTTGAACTGTCATGATCTACATGAGCGAGAAAATGGTTTCACTTGCGTTTCTCAGACAGTACTTAAGCTCAGGCTGAGTGCAGCACACCAACCTATGAATTAATAATTCATTAGGCCTGTTTGAAATGGTGCAGGGAGAGTGAATAAGATTTTTCTCTACGTTCCACTCTCTCTCTCCAGTAGAGCACATCCCTGTCCATACTGGCTGGCAATCACCAATCCTCTCTGTTTCACTTCTCTTCCGCATGACGAGAGGCAAATCTGACATTTGGGCTGTGGCTCCATTCCCTTTGCGGTCAGACTTTGGGCGTCTCACATGTCATCGCCGCAACAATGTGACGTCTCCCAGTGATGAGCCAAAGAGATGCAGCAGTGTTGTCGTTGGTGACGTCACAGCGCTGTGATTGGGTGAGAGTAAAGTTAGCCTACAGGGGATGCAGGCATGTTCTTTGAGGTGAAGGTTGTTTAAGGGAGGGAGTTTAGAGTCCCCATTAATTATACATCGTTCGAAGCTTAATGCAGGTTGGGGCCTCAGAGGAGGAGTGGAGGAGGAAGAGAGAGGGAGACATAGGAGGGGAAAGAGGAGGAGGATGAGAGCTGAGAGGGGAGGAAGAGAGAAAGTAGGAAATTAAAAGGAGCAGAAGGTAAAGGGAAAGAAAGATCCATGGAGAGGCAGAATCTACATGTTAAAGGGAGGGAGCGAGAGAAAAACAGAGAACTTGAAAAGCACAGAGGGCAAAAAATAATGGATGGAAATGAGGACCTACAGTCTGTAGGGGGCCGCTAGAGAGAAAGAGAGAGAGAGAGTATGAAGACTAACGAATAGACACATCAAGAGGCATATCTTCAGATAAAAGCTTGATAAAGAAGATAAATAAAGACCTTGACAAAAGCATGTGACTACATACAGCAAATAGCAGAACAGAATGAAGTGAAATGAAGTACAGTAGGAGAAACAGACAGAAAGAGAAAGAAAGAGAAGCGCACAGAGAGAGAGAGAGAAAGAAAAAATAGAGTTGCAGTGATTGAGGTGCAGTTATGTTGCAGCTGCTGCTGCAGAGGTTGCCCCACATCAAAGCCCACCCCACCCAATGCGACCGTATGGAGACATTACCAATGCAGGTATCTGGAAACCAGGTCAGCAGAGATGTCTGGCTCCATCCATTAGTCAGTAGCCCCAGCTCTGCCAGACCCAAATGTCCCTCTCAGGCCACCGTTGTCCACTATCTGCTGTCTCTGTGCCAGTGCATAACCTTGGTTCAAAGCACAGTCAGGATTTGAAGCAGGAGTCTATTCTCTCTAATGAGCTGAACTCAGCTAAACAAGTCCTAACGAGGAACTAAATGTCAAAGCCCCGGCCCATGGTTCCTGTTAACAGGGAACACTTTTCCCCTACTCTCAGCCCAGACTGCATGAATTATTCATTGGCTACTGGATGGACCTAAAATACATAATTACTCTTTGACTTATCGGAGCTTTGATTCCTTCTTATCTGACATCAGCGCTACTAAAATGTTGCTTCAACTTTAAATAACGTCTCATTAGTATGCCAAGAGACGGGTAATTCAGAGGATCCAATCTGCATTGTTCTGTTTTCCTTCTTTCTCGCTTTAAAGTTAGAGGAAAAGAAATGTGGTCAATGGCCTATATGGTTCTCAAATGGAAAGAGGCAAACAAAGGAAAAAGCTTATAATGCGTTTTTGAAACTAAGCTTCAAATTCATCAATAGCAATTGAAAATGCTAAGCCACTAACAGGCTGATCACAGAGTTCTTTGTGCGTGTCTGCAAGATATGACAAGAGAGTAGCACTCAAAAGATTTCTTTGTCAGCAGAGTGCACCGACTGAGCCCTTGCTCGGAAATGGCCTCCTCTCTGCTTCTTCCCCCTGCCCCTCTCTCTTTCGCAGAAAGTTTTCCAAGCCTGGAGGGGAGGGGAGAGGGCACGATTGGTCCCTGATACAGGACCACCAGAGGCAGATGGCGGGCGGCCCTGCCAAGTGGGACCCACCCAAGAGCCCCCACTCATGGTGGTGGTTGAGGTGGTGTTTGGGGGGGTGGGGGTTGATGGAGACCAGATTCCCCTTTTATTCTAGACCCCCATTGCCGTTGGGCCACCAACAGTCTGAGTTTTGCCTCCTCAGGGACACAAGCCCCCCTCAGGGTTAAAAAAAACCTTGAAAAGCCTTGAACGACCACATAGCAGAGCCTTGCCAAGCCACGCTTATGCAAAACATCCCGAGATAAAGACACAAAAGGCCTGTGGATGCTGCTCTCCATGCCTGGACCACACTGTCGCACCCTCACAAAAAAGTCAATGAGGGCAGGCAGAAAAACGGACGGACACATGAAGTCGTGGAGCAGTGCAGGGAACAGGACAAATCTCAGTTTCACACCAAACACTGTGTGCAACTGTGCACATCTGAAGATGAAAGCTGCTCCCACTTCAATGCCAGTTCTGTGATCCTGGCAGAAGAAAATAAATAAAGAAAGAAGGAGTGAAAGAAGTCAATAAAACTTCCAACCACAAACAAACACGGGCGCGTGCAGCTGAAGCCGAAGCTCCCTAGACTGGCAATGCGAAAGAGAGCTGCAGCATGTTGGAAGTTGTTAAAAAAACATCTGAAGTCTTGGGCAATGGGGCAGATAAATAAATAAGCAAAAGGCCAAAGATTGAAACAACAGTTGGACATGGAGAAGTTTGAAGGAGAAGAGTGTGTGTGTGTGTGAGAGAGAAAGAGAGACTGAAGGAGATATGAAAATAGTGATGAAGGCAAATCAGTAATATTTGGCAAGAACGGACACACACACACAAACACACACACGGCCACAAACACACCTACACACACAAACACATACATTTAGCATGCCTGTGTGTGTGTGTGTGTGTGTGTGTGTGTGTCCAACCCACACTCTGACTCCCACACGTCTTGACGGAGGCGGTTGCTCTTTCATCTCCCCTCTGCCCCACTGGAAAACTAGCAGCCACGTCTGCTCAAAGCCCTCACACCTCTGCAGCAGAACAGCAAAAGACTGTCATTTCTCTCTTTTCTTTCTCTGTCTATTCTATCACTCAGCTCTGTGTGTGTATGTGTGTGTTTCTTTGTGTGGATATATCCAAATAGATTTGTTACATTGTGTAATGAATTGACACTTTTATGTGCGAATATTCTTGTGTGTGTGTGTGTGTGTGTGTGTGTGTGTGTGTGTGTGTGTGGACTGTCTGTGCATTCCAGCAGCATGTCAGCACACACACACACGTCCTTATTCCCTGTGAGAGGCAGACACAGATTTACGCTGAGCTAAAGTACCTTGTGTGTGCCAAGCACCAGAGCCTGTGTGGGAGGTTCAATCAGACAGTGTGGGAAAGCAGATGCCAGGAGAGGGGAGGTAAGGCAAGGGGAGGAGAGTGTGTGTGTTTGTGTGTGTGTGTGTGAGAGAGAGAGAGAGAGAGAGAAAGAGAGAGAGAGAGAGAGAGGGAGAATGTATGTGTGTGTGTGTGTGTGTGTGTTGGGGGGATGCGGAGGGGGTCCCCACACTATGCAAAGGTGTTTCCTCTCTCCTCTTAAAGTAGAAATGGTAGTGATGATGTAGAGAGCACATCTTACAGTACTGAGAGGGAGCAGAGCTAGAGAAGAGGACCTGAGTGAGAGCAGGGAGTCTCTATCAACAACTAAAGATGTGCTGGTATGAACACTATACACTATACACACTGTACACTAAAACACACTCGCACACACACAAAGACAAGTCAGATGTAAGGATACACATACTGGATGGACGGATGAAGGGATGGATGGATAGATAGATGGATACCAGACAAAAAGATGACTAGAGAGGACAAAAAGGAGGAAAACATGGGATTAGTGAATGTAAAGCTTGTGTGTGGGTTGGTATAGAGTGTATGTTTGTGTGTGTGTGTGTGTGTTTGGGTGGGAGTGTGAACAAAGGCCCTGCTGCTGGCAAAGGCCTCCTGTTAGGATCAGAGGCGGCTGTCATTAGACTAATGGGTCTGGGTGGAGCTGTGCCCAGTGGATCAGGCCACTAGGGGTACAGACTTTAACCCCCATGATAAGGACACTCTCTTTCTGTGTGTGTATGTGTGTGTGTGTGCTTGTATGCGTGGTAGAGTGTGAAAGAGAGAAAGATAGACAGATAAGAAGGGATCAAAGTAGCATCGTTTTCTGTTTCTTTTTCCACCACCACCACCTCTTACTCTTCCTTTCTCTCCCTATTTCCCTCTCTCTTTCTGTATCACTTTTTTATTTTTTTTTTATCACACTGTTGTTGTGAAGTCTCTTATGTGTGGGGGGATTGTGAGCAGATTTGAAGAAACAAACGCACACACACACACACACACACATTTATACAGCATATATACGTAAACCAGCACAAACATCACTTTAATCAGAAAGTACACAATATCATTGAAGTGTAAAGTTGATGTTAGTCCTCACTACACAGTGCAGAAATATAGATCCATAAGCTTTAAGCGTGCTTATACACTCATACACACAGTACCCAGATAAACGTTACATTATTCAAAACATCTAGTAAATCAATTACTCTTAGTAACAAACTATGATGCAAAGTAAAGAATAACAAAGGATGCATTGGTCCAGTAGAGATAGGAACTCATAAAAACCTTTGTGTGTGTGTGTGGTGTGTGTATGTGTGTGTGTACTGCTAAAAATGCATGTCAAATATGTGATGGATGAGGACAGGAGCAAGAATGGCGAGCTGTATTCTGTGTGTGTATGTGTTGTGATAACATGTATGTTTCTATAAATAATGTTTGAGTTGACAGTGTGAGATGTGTGTGTTCATCAGATTGGCATTTCCAGTGATGAGTCTCTCATTCCTGGTGACTGTATCTGTCACTGATCATTTGTAGGCATCTCAGTGTTGTGCAGTGAAATGCCATGTCAAAGATGAAACACATGCCTCCCCTTAACACTGATTTACTGAGTCAGACATATTTACTTTACAGTGTCTCTTTCATCTCTCTCTCTCTCCTCCCCTCTTTTTCTTCCTTTTCCATCTCTGTCTCTCTCCCTCCTTCCCTCTTTCACTCTCTGTGTGTTAGTGAAACTGTTTATGTTGTGTGTGTGTCTGTGTGTGCATGTGCGTGTAAACCAATCAGACCATCCCCACTCTTCCTTGGAAACACCCATCCGTACCTGAGAGCAGGTGCAGTTATATACTGTAAACGACAAAAAGTCCCCCCCTTCCTCCCATCTTTTCATCTGGATCTCTCTTTCTTTCTCCCCATTCCTCCTTCATTTCATGCCCTATCGTTCCTCTCCTTCATTTTTTACTTTACTTTGTCGGCCTTTCTTTTGAAATAGTCCTTCTCCAATTCACCTCTCTCTTTCTCTCTCACTCTGTCTCTCTCTCTATCAATCAGGTTATTGTCTCTCGGCCAACCCCCAGTCATAGCCATGCCAGCTGCAGAATAGGTAGCGGATCTGTTAGAAGCCATTACTCTCTGAAAACGTCAGGAGAGAACAATTAGGTCTTCTCTTTCTCTTTTCTTTCTGCCATTCTTTCACTCGTTACTTCTTTTCATAAATCTGCTTTATTTTTCTCATGGCCTTCTCTTTCACTACCATCTATCTTCTTTTGCTTTTTTCCACGCTTTCTTGTTGGAAGGTTTTGGGGCTCCACCCTGGCTGTCGAGTTGGCTTTCATGAGCGGCATCACTTGAAAGGCAGCGTGTGACAGGCACACACACACATACACACACACACACACGGCAGAATGAATACCTTCGAGCAGTGGTGCGTGTTTGAAGTGCCCCTCATCTTCTTTTTAATCCTGTCTGTCTTCTCTAAATGCCTTGTCTTAACACACACACACAGTTCACAGTCAGCATTCACTCTCCACAGGTAGGAAAAGGGTGAGCTCCACACCTGTGTGATTGTAGTTTGTTAAAAGCTACACCCCCCCCCCCAACCCACACACACACACACACACAGGCATGCAGGCACACGTGCACACACATATCTGTGAAAGCTTATACAGGCATGAACACCCACGTGCAGATGCTAAACATAGTAGTCAAACAAACACGGAAACACACAGCAACAAGCATGAGCTGTCTCTAATGATCATGGAGAAAACACACTGGATAAACACGCAACCTCAGCTTATTGCCCATATATGGTCCATTTAGACTCATGAAGCAAAAATGAAAGCACATAAAAGAAAGTCATGTATGTGCAGACAGCGTATTGTGTGTGTGTGTGTGTGTGTGT
This sequence comes from Limnothrissa miodon, assembly GCA_017657215.1. NCBI lineage: Eukaryota > Metazoa > Chordata > Actinopteri > Clupeiformes > Clupeidae > Limnothrissa > Limnothrissa miodon. The sequence continues at coordinate 463,971 of JAGFZM010000105.1, read as the reverse complement.
GTGTGTGTGTGTGTGACTAAGTAAGAGAGAAAGAGAGGGCAGACAGCAGCACTCAAAGTGAGTAAACGGACTTTAATCGTTCATTAGCACGAATCAATCTCATTAGTGCTGGCCAAGAAACAACGGGGATTTCCTCTGAAGACTGCGGGGATCTACAGGCAATGTGCACACACAAACATGCTCACACACACAGATAATATAAAAGTAAGCACACACAAAGCAGTTATAAAAGTGCACACACGCACATAGCCACCGACACACACACACACACACACACTGAGAGGAAACACACTTAAAAAGAAGTTATCAGAGGACCACAGAGAAAGAAAGAACACACAGATACACCGAGCAATAACAAGCCAGAAGGTGGCAGGGGGACATAGCATAGCTCACTTGATCTTATCCTATTAAATTCAACACTCATGCAGGCACACACACACAAACACACAAACACACAAAACCATCACTCAGGTTGATATAAAACAGAAAAAGCACGTACACACACACACACACAGGCAATTGAACAACAGTTATGATAATAGAAAATACTAATTCGCTGAGGGAGGAAGAGGTGTTCTTTTCCCTAATTAAAGCAGCCCCACATTTAATTTAAAATGAGAATTACTGTTAGACACAAAGGTGAAATCCTCCTCTTCAGCTGCACCTCCTGTGTGTTAGTGTGTGTGTGTGTGTGTGTTTGTGTTCAGTATTTTGATTTGAGTCTGTCTATCCGTCCCCTTTAGAACTCTCTTTCTATATTCACATTGACAAAGGTGGAATGCACCTTTACAAAAAGCAGTCAAACTGCTGCTTACCAGCCTTCTTCCCCTCCTCTCTCTATCTCTCACTCCGTCTCTCTCTTTATGGGGGAATTTCATATTCATTTCAGTGCTTTTGTATGCTTCAGTTGACATGTCACTGCTGCAGACGAGAACGGGTTGGCGTAGCTGACATTTGTTAGGGACAAGAGAAGATTCTAGCATCTCTTTCCATCTCATGAGGAAAAACCCCTTTAAAGTACCACAAAAAGTATCAGTTTGACTTTCTTTTTGAGTTTTAAATTTCTTATTTTGACATCTCGCATGCCTAATATGAGTGTGTCGTCCCTACTACAGATATGTAGTGCAATAGGAGGACAAGCATTGAGAACACTCAGTAAGAGTGATACCTATGCTTTTGGACAGCATCATGAACGACATAAACAATTAGTCCACATCTCGGAAGTTGATCTTGGACACACAGATGAGCACAAGCGCAGTGTATGTTCAGTAATTGGGTTGTTTTTGTCCCTCGGCCGTGATCTCCTGACTCACAAAAACAAGGTCAAGGGAATGACCAGAGGTTTCTTCCAGTGCTATTCTTAGCCGAGGAGGGAGCTCACTGGCTGCAGCGTCCAAACTGGATTATGCCCATGTGGCTAAATGTGTGTGTGGTTTGTGTGTGAGGGAGGGTTGGATCGAGAGGGTGAGAATAAGGGGGGTTACAGGGACCCAAGTTCCCAGAGGTCATTGGAGTGTTCCAGTTCCCAAAGTTCCAGTTCACAAGTTCCCTTCAGGCAAATGCACCACACCTGCAAGACTTGTGTGTGTGCGGCAGAGAGATGGACCCCAAACAAGCTCTGCTGGTTCAAAGACAATAAAAGCTTGTACTGTAGCCTTTGGTCATCTCTTCACGCCTCTCTTCAAACACACACTGCAATACTATGCTATTCTGTCTATGCAATACTATGCTATCAAACCCGGATAACCCACTCATAATTCCCGTCATTTCAAACCCTCATTTGAGAATGACAGAGATCTAAATATGTATATCAATCTGGTATTAACATAAATCCATACCCAGTCCTCATTATGGAGGAATTACACATATTGTCAGTCTGTCAGACTCTATCGCTATATCCCTCCGGAGCTGGTAGGAGGTTGAGGTTGGTGGATGTGGGTGCTCACTACTGTTGGAAAGAGAGACTAGACATCTCCTCTTCTGGTGCAGAGAGAGAACAGCTCGGCTGCTCGTTTGCAGCAGGGGGTCTCCGGAAAAGCGCAAATGTGACGGACCAGCGCTTCCCGACAGAATCATGTACTCTCCATGGGCCTTGCAATTATTCCAGCGGGTTTATCCACGGATTAATAAATCCCATTAATTCAAAAGGGGGATAATAAGAGGGGATTAGCCGATAGGGGCGAAAGGGCTGTTCTGCCAAAACCATCTGACCAGTCTGAGAAGGTACGTGACACTCCCCACTTCCCCTGACACCCTATCTGCACAGAGGACCCAGCAGTTGGAAATGGATTGGAGCAAATACCTTATCAGCCATTTTAGTTATTCATGGTGACATTTCATGGTATTTGTGAAATACGTGGTGTGTATGTTAAATTAAACTTCAAGTCAATAAGTTGCATGTGTCTTTCAAAAGTTATACTGAAGCATTATGGTATTTTAAATTATCTAAAAAAATATTTTGTGTAAAATGTGTACATTTTGTTTATTATGTGTAAAACAACTCATGAGAACCTTGGATTTACTGCCATTCAATATTTACCAAGGCATCCATAAATCTTTGTCCAAACCCAGGACAGAATGAATGCTGTGTGATTTATGGAAGTGTCATGCAGTCCGTAGGTGTTCAACCATATTTGCTCTCCCCCTGGTTCCACATGTCCATGGTTTTGTTTCTGTAAGCACTATCACAGGTGAGCCAGATGCGTGTGTGTGTGTGTGCGTGTGTGTGCGCGCGTGCCTCTGAAAACCTGACCGTGGCTTTTCTCGCTGCTCCACTGACACGTCTGGTCTGGTGTCTCCCTCTGGACTGTCTGCAGCGAGCACAGCATCAAACATTAATCATATCGTATGAAAGCAGAAACAGCACGCCTGTCTGTGTCCCTGGCCCAAGCCATTTCCTGTTCCCTCTTCTCTTCCTGTGGGCCTCTGTGGACAGTGTGGCCAAGACACCTTCAAGTGACAGGAACAAAAGGACCCTGCTCGTGCATGACAAGCACCAGATGGCCATTGGGCAGAGAGCCCCTTTCCTCATGCCCATTAACCAATCAGATAAGGAGGGAAAAAAAACTCACTCCCACCCCGTAAAACACCCTAAATAAGTTGCATGCCAAATGGAGGCGGCGCAAAAAGCCTTTGTAAAACTTTGCCCACGAATGCACCGCCCAAGCAGTAGTGTACAAAAGGGTCCATTTACTCGGGCTCCAATGCTGCATGGGCCTGTGTGAGTGTGGGTGGGTCTCCTCGCCCCGGTGTTGGTCAATTAGGGTGACTGGCACTTAAGGTAAACGACTCCCCGGCCCTTCGCCCTAATTGGCTTTACCAGCGCTCGTAACCTCAGATGCTAAATGTGCCTTCTGACGGCTAAATGAAATAAATTAGTCATGGACGGCCTCCAGCCACGATGGCAGCCGGCTCGTAAATAATGGACGTGTGCGCTAACAGGCCCGCTAACGAGCCCGGCTGCTAATTGTGTCCTAATTGTGCTGGCGCTCCGTTACCTGAAGGAAAGAGCAAGGCGGAGATGACCATGGCTATCCATCATAACACACTCATACACTCACACATACTATCTGTCTCTCTCTCTCTTACACGCACACATAGAGAGAGCTCATTTATTCCCCCAAAATAACACCATCACCTATCTTGTTACGTCCAATTTTAGAAATCCAAGCCTGAGCCTGTATCCTGGTAACAGATAATATGGTGAACATTTGGCAAGGTGATGAATTTCTCCACCACATCCCCTGCTCTGCCATATTCTGAATTCTACCTCTTCACCCGCTCTGTCATCCTCTCTCTCCACTTCTCTCTCCCTCTCTGTCTGTCTCTTGTCCTGACCACCCTCTCTCTCCTGCCTCTCTGTGCTGGGGGAGCTGTTAGACTGTCCCCCATAACCTGGAGCAGATGTGCAAAGTAATGAGGGTCATTAGTGTCTCTCTCTCTCTCTCTCTCTCTCTCTCTGGACGCAGACCAGTCAAATATAATGGCCTTTGCCTTCTTCCCTTCTATGAATCCTTCACTAGCAAACTATATTAAATGTCTTGGCCCTTTTGGCCAAAGGGCAGCTTACAGGGTGACACACATGGATAGAAAACACACACACTTGCACACACTATGAGTTTTCCTTTCTGTACTCCCCAAAGAAGGTATAGTGGGATTGATATGCCAGACTGCATCTCATATCATAAACATTTATCCATGCCTACTTTGTTGATGTGCACGACCCCTTCCCACCACCCAGTCCTCTCCTCCCAATATTCCGTGAGACGAGAGGTAGAGCTAATGCTCTAAAGTTTCGCTTTTCTCCTTGACCGACCCTGCTGTGATTCTCCAGGAGCCCAGAGCACAGTCTGGATACTGGGCCCCCCGGGGCAGATGAGCCCTTCAGGCCTGAACGGCTGTCTCTTTACCGCCTGCACACACAAATACACACACACACACACACACACACATTTACACATACAGCCAATCGGGCATGTCTCCTCTTCTATTCTCCTATGAGATGTACGCACAGAGCCATGATGTGAGCAGTTAAAATCCATGCAGTAAATTATTCAGAGAAGAATAAAACCTCGGATAGCTAGTGCAATACAATGTGAGTATGCCATGTCAAAACAAAATGTTAGATAAAATTATTTTTTCACCAACTGATGTTTTTGGTGGTCAGGCACTTTAAGGTTTTCTCATACTTTCTCATTACTTAACTTACTTTTCTGAGAAGGACATTTGCAAGGCTACAGATCTTCTCGTGACGTGCAGGAGTGGAAATATGCCTCAAACTCAACTGTGGTGCTATCTGTCCAAGGAACCACAAAGGATTCAATGCATAGATACAGAGCTTGCTATGTGTTGTATTTTAGAAGTACATCCACCAACATGTCATTCCTCTAAAACCTACACACTTTTCACCCACTCATTCCACCCTCACAACACACAAACGCACACCTGCCTAACTACACACACACACACACACACACACATATTTTTTTATTACGAAGACAAGTCTGTTTCTACCTAACTGTGATGGGACATGTGGGAGCTGAAGTGATGCCCCTTTTCATTCATGATAGTAAAGACAGTCACAACAGCCAAAACACAAAGCTTTTGCGATTACAGTAGGCCTATGTCCTGTTCAGCACAGAGGTGTTCACTCTCTCTCTCTCTCTCTCTCTCTCTCTCTCTCTCTCTCGCTCGGTGTTTTGGTGTTAATGGTGCAGTATTTGTACACCGCAAACGTTTTCTCGTCTGCATTTTCGCGTCTTGAAACTCACCCAGCCGCCGTTGTCCTCTATCCAGTTATGGAGTGGCCCGTCTAGATACTCAGTCATCCAGTGCGCTATGAGATCCACTTGGGGCACCATCTGCCGGCTGACGCTCTCAACGCACATGGTCCCTCCGAACTCAAAAAAGGCGACGATTCGACCCCAGTTCACCCCGTCGCTGAACAGCTCGTCGACGATCGCAGTGAATTTTCTCTGAGCTGTGCCTGTGGTGAATTGCAAAGTATCCCCCATAGCAGAGAAGTCCCGCTGGTACATTCTTTCTATCTCGTCTCCAGCTTCGCGAAGCACCCCATTTAGTCTTGCGAGTGGGTCGGGGGGCGAGCGCACAGAAGGGACCAGAACGTCTGGACCGTCTCCAACTGCATCTGAGTGCAATCTCCGGGGATAAACTTCAGAGTTGTCCGCTAAGCTGTTATTTGAAGACTCTATTTCTGCTATGCCATTGAATTCCCACACGTATCCCTTCTTAAGAAGTTTGTGATAAATGTAGTTTTGCACAATATCGCGGTTGTCATATGAATTCTCGTTTGCCATAATGGTATAGTGGTTATGGCACTATTATCACTATAAGCGAATAAAGTATAAATCAATACACGTTAAAAGCCCGTTCAACCATTTGACGCAGACAAACAGGGAGAAATACAACACCTTCTATTGTGAGGTACCTGCAAATTTGAACTTGTCTAGCATCAGCCCCCGGTAAAAAGCTGTACCACTTCATTTGACTGTATTTTGCAGATCCCTCTGCCAGGGCAAGTGGATGTCTATATTCCAAATCCGTTTCCTTTGAGTGTGGGTTTGTAGATGTTGAAGAAATTGCTCAGCTGCGTAAATTTTAACTTCCAAACGTTAGTATCATCAGTTCGTGGGCCAAGATTGCGCTCTGCAACCTCACGAGTAGGAATGTCTGATCTCCGCATATGGTAGCTTACGCCCCTTTTTCAGAGGCTGGAAGTGGAATCCATGGGAAAGTGCCGAGTGACTTTGAGGCGTAAAAGTCTGCGTTAAAACGACATTTCTTTCCTGCGGTACAACCCAGTGATCAGTGCGCACTTGGCAGAGAATTGCGTTCAGACAAGGTACTATTTCCCAGGTGAAGTTTGCGCAGTTAATGGAAAACACAGGGTTTTCCACGGTTTTGTCAGCCTCGTGAACATTTACAGCAACAGAAAGACGGAAGAGAAATCGTTCACGATCCCTTCGAATCGCACTTTCTTCCTAAACAACCAAGCCAAAAGAAATAATTCCAGAATACTTTGTAGAGCCAACCTGGAGATAGAACATTGGACGGAAACGCAATGGTCATGCGTCAATGTGTGATCCCACACGCTTCAGACGTCTGCGATCCGCGTGTGCTGGGACTTGGTTGTACACTCGTGTCATTGAGCTAGTTGCAGTCCCTGTTTCGTGAGCGCATGAAGTCTGGCTGGCTTGTAGCGTAGCCTACTCCCACTGGTTGGCTTAGTACTTCCCTTTCTACGTCTACGTCACATTTTTTTCTGAATGAGTTGGCCATCTGAGACTGAGCGACGCATCATTTATAGTTGAGCATATGATGTAATTCCTTCGACAGAAGTTGGTGTCCACATGTAGTCTGTCTACATTATAGACAGGAGATGCAGGAACTGACCGCCCTCTATCGTTGCAATTTGGGCTAAAGTTCGCTCGGACATTAGTGTGTTTTGTTTTACATAAAGACACACAAAGAATACTAATGTACATGAAAGCTGAAGGGAATACTGGCGACACTTCAAATTAACACAGCACTCATTATGAGTACTTAACATTCTTAATGGGTTATAATGCATTCATAAAGCCCTATAACTTATGTAATCAATGAGTGAGTGAGTCAAGGTCAAATTTCTTTATATGTACTACAAAGGAATCGAAATTACGTTTCTCACTGTCCCTTGCGTACATTAGACAGACAAAACAGGACAGAACAAACTATAAAAGTGCATAGAAACAACATAGACTATGGTCTGACAAAAATATATGTCTGATCTAAAAATAATCTGTCTAAAAATATACTCTAATCACTATTCTTACCGCTAGAGATGCAGTAGACAGACAATACAGGACAGGCAAAACAAGTGTACAGGTACAGCAGGAATATATCCTAACCCAGCAGTATGTGCTGTTGTGAAGAGTCTCCTGGTCTGGGACATGTACGCACAGTATTACCGTTTTTGTTTGTGAAGAATGAGTGTTTTAAAGCCATTGTCATGTTATCATTGTCCTTAAAAACTTAAAGTGACACAAAGCATTAAAAAACATCTTTGGCCTTTGGATACTTGGAAGTGCCTTATTGATGTCCATGAGTTAGTATATGATCATCTCACTCTTGTAAAGGGGAATTGCTGAGCAGTGAGCATCTATTACTCAATTGGGCATTTAAAAATAGTAAAAAGTTTTATCTGAAGTTCATAATATTATTGCTTTAGGCATACAGTTTGGAGAGTGTATGAATGCATTGTAAACCTTTTTTTCTAATCATAATACTTAATGAATACTGGATTAAGGGAAAGTGTCGGCAATGTTCCTTTCTGGTTTCATATACATTTTCATTTTATTAGGCCTTTTAGTTTTTTTTGCACAAACTTCAACAATAGAGGTCATGCAGTTCCATTCTGAACATTTTCACAGGCACTCTGATATGCCACTCTGTCTCAGTTGGTCAATTCATTTTAATAGTCTACATTATAATCATTTGTAAATCCCTTTATATTGTTTTGTGAATACTGGGTTCATAGAAATGAATGACAACTTTGTTATGCGTATGGACAATATTGTCCAGGACTCTGGAAAAGCAAAACACTACTCAGTTACTTTTCACTTACAGGAGCAGATTTAAGTGTAGCCAGAATTTGGATTTTGGGTTAGCAATTAAATAATCTCAGGGCAAAATCCTAGTCTGTTGGGTTGCCTGAAGTGGCCACTAGAGAGACGACATGGCACAGCTGCTCCATGTCTGGGACCAGTGATTCCAGCACAGTCCTAAGAATTTAATTGGATCACTCATGGCTCACTGTCTTCCCAAAAGAGTCCAATTTAGTGTGGAGTCTGGACATTCTTGTTGTGTTGTGTTTTGACATTATTTGTTTGCGTTTACTTTTGATGAATTAAAACTTGGGTAACCTTGTATGCTCAATATTTTATATGGTCAACTATCAGAAATGTAGTTGCTTAGTGGATAAAAGGTATTAATACTGGCACTCACTTTTACTGGGACAAAACAATATATACAAGTTTCCCCAAATTTGTTTTCCCCAATTCCTTTCTTTATCATCAGAGGAACAAATGATCCCCAACACACTAGATAAAGGAGAATGTTTATTTTATCTTCACTGTGTTTGTTTATGTGTGATCCCATTGATTTTAAGGCTGTAATAGCTGGGTTTCTGGTCACATTCATGAATTGATTGAAGTGCATCAATCCCATTGCATTATTTCCACTGCTTCTTGTCATAGTCCCACTGTGATGAGAAGCCATTCACTGGGTTGACGTGCATGTCAATCATCCTCTGTGTCTGTTTCTCCACCCACTCATGGGACAGAGTGTGGGGCACATCTCCATACACTGGGCACAAACATGACAGACAAGAAACATTTTTAGTTAATGTCTTCCATTAAAATGACATGAACAAATACCTGCTTAGTGCTTCTGATTACTGTTCTTGTTTCATTGTTATCATCAATCATGATCATAATAATCGTAATCATAACCATACTGTGAGTTAGTCTGTGAAAGATAACAGACACAAGGAACTATGCAACACATTGTTATACAAACAATAGTACACCTATGTTAGACTACTTCAGCAAAGAGAAAGAGAGAGCAAGAAATGTAAAAAATGTTTAAATACAGAGAATACTGGCCTCTTGGTTCACAGTAGTGGGTTTGTACCATACTGTTCAAATCACAAATTGGATTACTGCATATCCTTTCCTAAACATGAGAGACATTTATCTGAGAGCTCGTGTGAGAGAGATAGGAAGGGGTTAAGGCTAAGAGCAGCCGGCTGTTACCTCCAAAGAGAAAACCGACCCAACAACCACAGAGAACCACCCAACGACACAGAGACGGTTGATAATGCAAAAGCCCCTAAGACATCCCTCCAGTATAACTGCCTCTTTGACTGTGTTTGGGCCTCACACAAACACAAATACACACACACACACACACACACACACACACACACACACACACACACCACATAAACACAACACAAACGCACACACACAGACACACACACAAGCAAAGAACTGAGATAGAGAGAGGTATGGAAAGAGTGAAACATATTTGAATGTTAAAGTAGCAGACAAAAAGAACACATGGCAGGAGATACAGCAGTAAGAAAAATAGAAGGAAGAGAGAGGAATAGCGAGGAGAGAGAGAGAAGTAGAGGAGGAATGCAAGTGCTGTCTCTGGAGCAGCTGCACCTGCCGACAGCATGGGGAATGCCCTGTCCAGGTGCAGCCAGCTGGGTGGGGTTGGGCCTTTGTGTGTGTGTTCATGTGTGGGTGTATGTATTATCATTGTATATGTGTGTGTGTGTGTGTGTGTGTATGTGGTGTGCGTGTGTGTGTGTGTGTGTGTGTGTGTTTATGTGTGTGGGTTATCTATGTATAAGTGTGTGTATGTGTGTTATTACAGGCAGTGTAAGTCAGAGCTTGAGGGCAAAGGCACAGCAGCTGCTTTGGGGAAGGGGAGAGTGAGGGTGGGGCTAACTGCTGTCCAGCAAGCACCTGCATTCTGACTCTCTCAGGGATTTCACAGAAGGAATGAACTCTCTACAGCACACTCACACAGCAGGTGTAGAGTACTCTTCTTAACAGCTTCATTTGCTGTTTCACATGCTTCACTGACACTCTTAGCTTTCAATCATAAACATTTCACTGATAAGAGGAAAACAGGCTAATTTTAGCCATTATTCTCACTATAAGAGGATAAAAACGGAAACTGCTCTTGAAAGTGATAATTGTGTAGTATTGTCAATTATAATAGGTGCACTTTACTGAGAACATATCCTAAAATATATTTAAGGAAAGTGAGAAGTGGATTTCCATATCTAACCAATCAATAAGCACAGTGGCACACAATCACTACCACAAGATGGCAGTAGACAGCCAAATCCTTCAGGCTACTGGGTCCAACCACCACAGAATAAAGCTTCATTTATGGTCGTCCATTTCTGTCAACAAGCAGACTAACAGAGCCCCTCTCCGACCCGGCAAACCAACTTGGACAAGCTCAGCGACCGATCAGAAACTAGTCTTAAGATTCACTACAAAAGCATCAAAGTGTTTATCTGTGTGAAATATGGAGAAGCTGAAACAAGAGCAACAAGAAAAAGTGGAGATAGAGAAAGAGAGAGAAAGAAAGAGGAAATGTAAAAAGGGGAACTGAAGGGGACATCCCCAGCACAACTCCCTGACTGAATAACGCCCCCAGCATCAGTCTGGTGCCAAACACACTGTAGCATCATACCAGGCTTGCAGAAAGGGAATTTAATGCTGCCACTCCTGCTGTGAGAAAATAACTCATGGGTCTCTCTCAGACTGCTCAAACACACACAGACACACACACACGTATACATGCACTAGGGGTGGGATGACAAAGTGCTAAATGTTGCAGTCTCAAGAGGCAGGATTCACTACCTTCCATGTCCAAGGTTTAATTCATAATCACCATTATGTACTTATTGCCATTGCCCTTCCTTCCCATCATGCTTTTCTCTAAGTGGTGATTTGAGATGTCTCTGTGTGCCATGATACTGTAATTAACAAGAAATGATACTGTTTTGTATGTTGCACTGTACTGTGTTATCCCCACCTAGAAACACACACACACACACACACACACACACACA
>JAGFZM010000105.1:425505-444537 GCA_017657215.1 Limnothrissa miodon | reverse complement strand
AGAGAGAGAGAGAGAGAGAGAGAGAGAGAGAGAGAGAGAGAGAGAGAGAGAAACACTCTCGCCAAGCTTCAGTGTATGTCTGCTAATTGGGGTGGTGCGAGAGGTCTGATTGGTTCCCATTTGAATGTAATCGACCCTGCTCATTAGTGTATCACGCTCTGAGCAGAAAGCACAGCAGAACTTAGAAAGCAGGAGAGAGAGAGAGACACAGAGAGAGAGAGAGACAGAGTAACATTTTTATTTATTAATCACATCCTCTCTATGGGATCCAATTCTGTGGGCCTTCTGAAACCAAAACTACTACGGATATAAAATGAACAATACTGTATGTGCACATGTTTGATGAATCTCAAGTCTGCACATGGAAATAAGAGCCTTTGGAGGCACCTTTACCTTTGGAATGGGACCCCTGCAGGGCACTGGTGGTGGACACACTTCTCCAGAGGCTAGATTGCAGGCCTCGGATCAGTGCACGAGATGTCAGCATCTGCAACAATTTATCAGTGTTTAGCCCCCTGTGAACAAATAGAACCATCCAGGTCTACCATGAAAGGGGCAAACCAGTTTTTGTCAGTTTTGTTCATAGTGAAAAACAATATTTTCAAAGTGAAATTTAAAAATCACACGACTATAATCAGTCTACTCATTCTATGCACGAATTACATTTTCCCATAAAGCCTACTATAGTGTAATCTTGTGAACTCCAAGAGTAAGAAAATAGGATTGAAATTTTAGGGCAGAGCAGTGACCAATTGACATTGAATGTTTTCTTGTTGTGTTCTTCACCACCCATAGCCTGTTTTAAAAATCAAAGATACAGGCTTGGTCTCTTTTCGAGGCTGATTCAAATTACATAACAAAGTAAACTTTTCACAGCCTGAAATGTCACCTCTTCGTTTTCAAAATGTCTATTATTAACTACATCAGTTTGCGAAATTTTGTTGTCTCCTCATAGCCAGTATCACAGCATCTCCAATGGCAACCGTCTCGTGGGATGTAAAGCAAGCTGGTGGTAGAAGCAGCAAAAAAGCCCATTGTCATAATATCAACGAAGAAAGCTACAAGACCACATGCACTTTGCGCAGGTGTCGGCCCTATGAAAGTTCAAAGATGCAATGAAGTTTTGCCTCTGTGCGGTCGGTCACGTATCATCCAGACAGTTTCTGTGCTTGCTAAAATTATGACTCCAATTGGGGGCGTAGGCAGGACGTAGGATAGTCGCTTGTTCTGATGCAGAGATCAACAAGAGTACAAAAGCCAATTAAATCGAAACGGGCAATTGTGCTTTTATCGTCAAAAAACGAACCTAAAAAAAAAACATTTTAAACGTTTATCAGGTCGATTTGTGGAAAATTACGCGCTCTGCAAATGAAAAAAAAAAAACAACAACAATATGTTCTTTACACAACATATTTTTCTTACTCATCGATACATATAGTATGTGATATTTGGTGTCAAATTAATAGAACATAGGCCACCTGCAATATTCTGGAAATATAGGTTAAGATACACGCATCATCCCGGCAAGGGTAGCCTATTTCAGGACATGTCAGAAGTCCCAAACCCTCTATTATTTTTTGCGATATGCTATTCTTGGATAGTGCAATGTCACTTTCCGTAGCAATGAAAAAAGCCAAATTGCATTATATCAAACCTACCTTCACTAAGTTATTGTCTTGTACTCAACAAGTTGCGTACGTGCCTTCGGATGGGTAAGGCATGGATCATTTATATATGCGCGTGAATATCTGAAGTCAGGTGTCCTCGACATCAACAATTTGGACCAATCAGAGTTTTGCAGGAACCCGTTGCGTTCTCGCTCTCAAAGGCGCCTGGCAGGTGACAGACAACAACATGTACGTGCAAGGTGTCACATCTGGCAAGATAGAGATTTAATGCCATTATTAACAGTAGAACAACGCTATATTGTACTATTGTACGTTAACTTTATATTGTGCTATTGTTCTATTTATAGTCTTTGCTTTGTGGGGATTGAGATGACGCCCTTCAGCATTTAGACATTAAGGAAGTGACACATTTCGTTGACTGACCCTGTCGTATTGTTTACCCAGAGAGGGCAATTTTGTGTCCTGTTTCTTCCAGTTATCCACAATGTCTGTTTTCACATTATCGGAGGACAGTATTTTATTCCTTAATCTACAAATGGTTAAAGCGGAAGAAACATTAAAACACCAGAAACATCATTGTAATTTGTAGGTCACTTTAATTCCCGAGGTAGCCTATAATTAAATGCATTTTAATTTAGACTAGTCATACATTGCTCTCAACCACAACATTATCATTGTGAGTTACCCCTTGGTCATGCCAGTTGAGTTAATGCTGTAGGCTTCTCACAGCGGTCGTGTCCTCTGTGATTTAATAGCTTTAGGCCTACTATCCATCTACTCTAGGTGGCAGTCATTCGTTGCACTCTCCTACGAACTACATGCGAAATACACAAAACCTACACTTTAGGTGTTGATTAGGTATGTGTTTTTGCCCCATGATCCACCAAACTCATAACTTCAACTAAGCACAAGTTAAAGCCTCTATGTGTAGGATCGTATCATAATTCCCCATCTATCGGCGAAGTGGTATACTGCATACGTTTGAATAAACTGTATTAGCCTTCCCCTTCCCACAATCCTAATTTCTTGCTACTGAGGCCGAACGCTCGCATCTCAGTTTCTGCTACTCAGTCTCTGAGCGGAAACGCGGAAGGCGGAGCTGAATATACGATACTGCTCTCCCCTACAAGAACCCGTACTTTTGAAAATGGCGGCGCAAAATGGATATTCTTCTTTGGTCCCCAGCCATATCTATATATAAATGGAAATTACCAAATTTACCGGAACTCTACAATTTATTCATGGAGGTAATTACCATCGTTTTACATTATATTTTTAAAATAAAAAATATATTTTTTAATAAAAGACGAAGATAAATAGAAGATAAATCCTACACATAGAGGCTTTAATGTGATTTACAACCAATGAATGCACCCGCATTTTTGTATATGGAAAAACAATAGATAGCCTACGGATTGAGTAAAACACAATTAAAGTCACTTACATGAATGTTTTGCTGATCCTTTGAAAGAGTTTGATTAGACTTCAATGGTTTGATTTAACCTCTCTCTAACACTCTCATGGTATTTATGCACCTGGAAATGAGGCCAGTCCATTGCTCTATATTATAGTGGGCCAATCACTTGACATTATGATTGATGCGGGTCTGGCTCATTCTCCACAGCCTTCACCATTAGTGCATGTAGTGTAGACAAACATGCCCACGTGTTAAAAGGGCAGTTTAACTAGGTAATGTGTTAAAGAGTGAAAAAATGTGCACATTTTCAAGACACACAGACAACTTAAAAAGAGGCATTCAGTAGCATAATTTATTTGTCTTTTTTTCCTTCGAAGAAAAAAACAAATGTATACATTAGAACATAACCGTTGTTTAGAAACGGTTCTCATGCCAGTTGTGTTCCACTATGGAAATCCTCTCTTCAGGGTGCACATGACTCACACCCACCATAAAAATGACAAAACAAAAAAATCTGAAATATTACAAACAACATGATTTCACAAGTAATACACAGAAAAATAGACCCTTTGTCTGGCACTTATAGATTTTCTTTCTTTTTTTCAGTAGGAGCTCTTATATGTACAGTACGATTGATAAGGTAAGGAGCAATACAGACAACTTGCATGCCTCTCATGGCAGAAGGAAAAAAAAAATAAACTAAACAAAACAAAAACACAAAATGCAGGTCTGTAGACAGCAGCAGTAATTTTCAACTGCATTGAACAACAGATTGTTGTTACACCACAGTAATGCATAGGGGCAACAGGCATAATATTTCTTTCCTACTGTATCTAAAATATTACTTGTTTCAAAAAAATCTGTTAAATATAAATAAATAAAGCTCTGATTCTAACCTTTACAGCATCAGTAATTAAAACAAGAACACAGACCAAAACTGATATCCTTATAGAAAACTGAAGAAACTGAACTCAAATAAAGCAACAAAATATAATGACAACCCATTCATTGCAGGATATAGTTTTGGTTCTTTTTTCGTGTATGTAGAGATGTTCACATTCACGTAACTTTGAGTACTTTTCAAACATTCTCATTTGTGTGGCTTTGCTCACTTCACTATGAAGACTAGGAGTGGCAAAAGGCACAAATGACACGCCCACATTTTGATTAGGCTCCACACTCTGATTTAATGCCATTGCAAACTGGGAGGGGGAAGTGGGTGGTAATGGCCCAAGTTGCAACCCAATATGTGGACACAAGATAAAACATCACTATCAGTTAAAGGGTAGTTGGATAGGGGAAAAAAAATAGAAACCAACATGGTGTTTCCTCAACTTGTGCAAAATAAAGCATCAGTCCAAAGACTCTGCTGATGTGGGCCTACGCAGAAGTAACCAGCAGACAAGCAGAGGGCTCAACAGGAGCTGCACACTTCCACTGTGAAAAAAAAACCAAACAAAAAACACAATCCATGACAGATAACGCTCTATTTCAAACACTCGTTTGCAGTCCTCTGTGAGCGGACTTCACAGACAGATACAGCAGGATGCGCTGTGCCTGACACAAACCAAACACAGCAAAATGGTACCATATAATCTCTGTAAGACAGAAGGCATTGGGAAAACAGAATAAAACAGAGAAAGACACAGACATGGACACAGAGAAAAAGAGAGAGTGAGTGAGTGAGAGAGAGAGACAGACAGACAGACAGACAGACAGAAAGAGGGACATAACAGGCATAAGAGGTATAACTCATCCCCTGGCCCTCATCATCAGTGAAAAGCAATCTTTGGTGGTCCACCTGATGCTCCATTCCAACCCCACTGGTCTGACCAGCTGCTGCAATGTCCGACACTAGGCTGCACCCCTCCCCCATGCCTCTTCACCCACCCCCTCTCCCTTCCAATGCCATGCCTGCGCCCCATGGTGCCACCCTGGCGGTAAGGGAGGGCTGTGCCCACTCCAGCTCCGGCTCCAGCTGGTGCAACTCAACAGGTGGCAGTGGCCCAATCCTCACTCCGCCACACTCTCTTTGCGCTTCTCCAGCCCTGTAACACACACACACACACATGGCAAACACAGGTTGAAGACATTCAGTAACTCTTGCACACAGACACACACTTAAACATGCACACTCCCTACTACTGCCCAAACATTCCCATTCACACCCAAAGACTAACTAGGAACAGTGTGCATGGGAAGGTCACCCCCTCAGTCAACACAGAGCTCAAGCATGCATTCAGTGCATTCAAACTATGATCTCTCTCCTCCTTTCACCTTGTGTTGGCGAGATGGGAACCAGACACCCAAGCAGCCAACCCCAATCCCACAAGCCTTTGCTCCAAGCTCACTTGGACTCAGTGATGCAGATTTTTCTGGCCCATGATTCTGCAACCCAGCCCTACTAATGGCAGATGGCCATTCTGCAGCCTCTTGGTTCAGATGCAGTGTCTGTCAGTGAGTGCAGGCATGTTTGGGGGTGGGGGGGAAGGCAGAAGCAGTGGCAATGCAGTACAGTCCAAGAGATAAAAGCCATTTCATTAATTAAAGAGGCGCTTAGAAAATCCAGTTTTTTTTCACATTGTTGTTGCATTATCCACCCAGAGGCTGTAAGGGGAGCTCCAGAGACATAGAGCAAGACCCAAGATCTCAGTGTGCTCCCAGTGTGACAAGCCACTTTTCAAATACTGGATGTTTTCCCCCCCCCCGATAGGAAATGCAAGGTCACACAGGGAAAGTCAGTTTTAGTCAACTAAAACCTGCTCGACCAAAACAATGACATCTTAACACTTTTATGAATTAAAATGTGGTATTGGGTCTCTTTTACACACTAACAAGACACTATTTATGGCATTCACACACAGGAGGAGAGCACAAGAGCAGGTACGCAGAGGGAACAGCTGGCACTCCAGACAGACTGGGCATTGGGCGGTGACTACAGACTAATCAGAAAGGAGAGCAGACAGGGGTGGGGGAAGAGAGAGGGAGAATGGAAAGGAGGAGAGAAGATGAGAGAGAGAGAGGGGATAAGAGAAAGCAGGAGAAGAGTTAGAGGAAAGGAGAAGAGAGGCGAGAGAATGAGTGAGGGAGAGAGAGTGGAAGAGGAGAAGACAGCGAAGGGAGGGAAGGAGAGGATGTGTAAGTGGCTGGAGTGTGTCATCACAAACAGAGGGGAGTGCCTGCTAACATCCATTAATCATCTTTACAGTGTGACTTGTACACACCCAGGTCTCACACACACACACACACACACACACACACATTGATGTCCTTCACAGAGACAAAACACAATCAGCTCTGGCCCTAATGTTATTAGACAAGACAGAATAAGAATGACAAATACAACAATGCCACACAGCTATGGTACAGTAGGAATTCATTAATCTACAAAGCCAACACACACATACTATATTAGCCTGAAAATAAGGTTATATTTTGGTTTTGGAGGGGGGGGGGGGGTCATCTTCTATTCACCATAATAGTGGAAGAAAATACATCTGTATGTGTGTGTGTGTGTTAAATGAACGGAAATCCATTGACCACCAATGATATTCAGGATAGGGTGCTCAAATGCCCAGAAAGATTGCACTTTGAAGAATTTATCAATGTGACATGATAGACTTTCACTTTTTGTGTAACTGAATGAGTCTTACCTAGCACCTGCCAAGACTTCCAAGGGAAGGAGTTGTTTCAGATGTAGCCTATGCTCATATTAAGGGCCAACACGGTATTTGTAATGCTAGTCCTGAGTCTCATTACTTCAACCCCAGCTGTCCAACAGACGTTGCCTCTTACTGGGTTAGTGGTTTTAGTCAGCCCACACCTCCAGACACACACCCCACCACACACCAGCAAGCCAGCGGCGGGTTTGCAAGACCCAGAGGGGGAGGCCTCTGGTGGGCCACAGCCTACCTGAGCTGCCCTTGGCAGGTGGGATATGCTGGCGCTCCAGGGTGGGAGGGGGGAGAGGAAGATGGGGGGGGGGGGGGATGGGTTAAGAGAGCTGGGCGTTTATACCTGCAGGGGTCAAAACTAGGGCCTGCAGAATGTCTGACAGGGACACGATGCCTACGATGCTGGCATTGTCGTCCACGACCACCAGCCTGTGCACCTACAGGAGGAAAACACACACACACACACACACACACACACACACACACACACTCTGTGAGAAATGGATGCAGGGGCGAACACAAGGGACACTGAAGCCTAAAGAAAGAATTGCCTAATAAAATGTGCAGCTAATATGAAGTGTGAAGTTAATGACCCTATAATAATACACACTCTGCTTAAAATATGTTCTCATTTGCAAGGAGACAGGAAATTAGATCCAAAGTTGTATTAAATGTAGGCCATTTTAGTCAGGGATGGCCTGTGTTTTTGTGTGTACGTGTGCGTGCGTGTGTGTGTGTGTGCGTGTGTGTGTCAGCTGCACTGGACTTCTTGATCAGTAATTGATCATCTCTTTCTAACTCAGTGAGTGAGTGTGTGTGTGTGTGTGTGTGTGTGTGTGTGTGTTGTTCATTAACCTCAGCTTTGACTATCCGGTCTACAATGGTCTCCAACGTCTCCATCAGGTTGCACTTCATCACGCCCTCAAAATACTGTGAGCGATGTCTCAGGGCCTGAGTAACACTGATGTCCAAGTTGTTATAGGTCTTCTCAGCAGCAAGGTTCTACACAGACACACACAGAAAAGCAGAATAATTTTTCACTCTAGACTTGCATAGATACTCATTTAGTAAAAACATCTACGATAACTTGAAAAGTTTTATGTTATCATCGTCACAATCACAGCAAAGCTGAAGAGCAACAGACGTAACAGAAAAGATACTTACTATGACATCAAACTTGGAATAGATATCAACCACTTTCCCTGTTAAGGAAAAAAAACATTATGAGAAACAAACTCACTCAAATTAAGATCAACTGGCCAGGACTGAATCAGAGTCTCACCGGACTCGTCGACGACAGGCAGGGCAGAAACCCGCCGCTCCACGAAGAGGCTGAGGGCTTTGATGATGGGCGTGTCGGGGTGGATGAAAGCGATGTCACTGTAGGTGCCGATGCCCAGGTCCCCCAGGGTCTGCTTCATGAAGGCCGGCTTTGGCATCTCACAAACCTGGATGAGAGAAGGATGCCATTACTGTCATTGACATGTTCATCATATTTGTACACTCACGGCCAATATTTTATTTTGTCATTCTGATTAAAAAGAATATGTCCCCTTTGTTTATATGAAGCGACATTCCAATTCCAAGACAAACCGTCTTGGTTTGGTTGTTTTAAAGAAATCTATGTAATCTTTCATTGAGATTTCACTTTCCCACGTGGTTGGTAGTTGTTTGGAGTGTGGAGATGTTTGGGGTGGCAGTGAAAAAAATAGCATTTTCCTCAAAATACAACTTTGTTCATGTTACAAGAGATGACTATTCAATCGAAATAGGAATGGAAAAAAACCTTTTGATTCTATTAAAATTTTACTCCACATTGTTTACATAAGTAATTTTCATTCCAATTCAGCTGTTTTGCGATCTCTAATCAGAGTAACAATTTTCATGGAAGTGTAGCTACAGCTTCAGTAAACTGACTATACTGTACATGGAGCTTGACCTGCAGCACTCCAGGAATCAACACTGCCAACCACATTCAAACACCACGTGACTTTTATGTAAGTCAAAATTCATTCACACTCACTGCTCAATAGCCTACTTCTCTTAATGTCACAGCTTTTTTTAACTGAAAACTGAATGAATGAATGAATGTAATGGTGTTCTTAAATTTCTTCTGGATACTGTAAATATCTCTATATGATACACCCTTTTTCTAATGGGTGTAAAATTTGATATATGACCACAAGGTGGCAGCATAGGCATGTCACAATTCACTGCACCCTACTTGTATACACAGTGTAGTATTCAGTGTGTTTTGGCATCCAAAAGCAATCCAATTTACTGAAGTATGTATGGTCGATCAAACTAACAAGCCATTGGTCCTCCTGATGATAACAACGGGAGGACAAGTGAGCATTGGAGAAGGCCAATTTCTCATGTGTGTGACCCATCTAACGAGCCATGAAATGCAGCCACTCAACAGAAAGACTCTTGGCTGTAAGTCAGCCGAGGCTGTGCTAAAGCGAGTCATATTTCCACCCCTTCTGAAACAGAGTAGTACACAAAACCTGAGAGACCTTAATGTCAGTTTGAGGCTCAAGAGTTTTATGGGGTCTAATTAAAGGCCTCGCGTGAGCCCCTCAGACAGTACTGAGTGAGTTGGGCGAGGGTGGCATGAGGACGTGTGAAGTGTCTGGCCCCGAGGCTTCTTCCGAATAGGGCAGAGACGACACACGTGCCTCTCACTAATGACTGCACCAGCCACTAGATTGCTGTGTAATGAGAGAGAGAGAGAGAGATACAGAGAGAGAGAGAGAGAGAGATACAGAGAGAGAGAGAGAGAGAGATGGGACTGAGAGCTGGCCACAGAAGTCAGATGGATTACTCTAATCCGTCCCCGAGAGTCACGCCGGGGCACCTCTCATCTTCCTCTCGTATCTGCCCGTCTTTTGCTTTCCCTTGCCCTCGTTGCCCTCTACCTTTCTCTCTCTCTCTCTCTCAGGTATCATCAGTGCGCTCCCCTCCCAGCTCAGCTCAGTGCAGCATCCCCCCCAACCAGTCTTTTCACAGCCAGCAGCCGTTTTAGGAGTCCCTGCAGTCCTCCTTTTAATGGCTCTCTTCACGCACTGGGATCGCCCAAGCAGAGCGCCCCTCAAGGGCAGTCGTGACTTGGAAAGTGAATGTGCCTCGTCATGTAGAGCAGTCCCACATTGCAGTGGTGAAGAGGAAAAAAAAGATACATTTTTTTCAGTGGTTATGTTTCAGCAATGAATGATCACATATAAGCGCCACTGCTCCACCAAATCTTTCATTTGGGTGAATGTGCAAAGCAGGCAGAAAACTATGCTAATCACCACAATGCAGTTCCCCATCAATTCAGCAGAGGGAAGCACCCGTTTAGCATCTTTATACGTTGGGAAGATCGCACTGGCTGTCAGTGGCATTTTTTTTTTTTTTGTATGCTAAAATATTCCAAGGGCAGCAGATGTCTGACTGTACACTCTCTACACAGGTGATGGATGGCCCAGCATCTCTGCTGGTGTGCATGCCAATGGTAACTTGCGAAGGCAGAGACAGAAGCTCCTGAAATGGAGTCCAGCCCCGTCACAGAGGTGAAACAACGATGCATGATCACGTAATGGCAGGCCTAAAGCGGCCGTTCACTTAAATAAATGAATTGCAGAAAATGAGGAAATGTGTTGCGGCGGTGCTGTGCAAGGACACCGATTAGCACTGCGTTTTTTTGGGGGGGGGGGGGGGGGGGGGACAAAAAAAAGCTGAAAGCCAGTGCTAGCTGTAAAAGAGCTGACAGTGTGGGGTGTGCTAGTGGTCAGCTAAGATAAAAGGGGGGGGGGGGGGGGGGGACTCACAAAGAGCTGCAGGAACTTGAGGATCCTCTTGTGGGTGAGGATGTAAAGTGCATTCCCACTGACCGGGTCGATCACAGGCAGCCGGTGGATCTTGTTTTTGATCAGCGAATACACAGCATCAAATATGCTGAAAACACACCACACACACACACACACAGAAGGAGAAGGAGAGAATTGGAGGGGTGAAGAACAATAAATAAGCGCATGATAGTTCAGCCTAACATTTGCTTCGAGCAATGCCTGTGGCTAGACAGAGAGGAGCTGTGGGCCACCAGCAGCCTTTCAAACACACGCTTACAGGCTCCAAACAATGTCTCTGCATTACAAACAGCAGACCCAGAATAAAGTGCATGCGGCCACTGTAGCTGCAGCAGCAGACCTCATACTGTCGTTGGTATCTGTACGCCCCGTATGAAACCCTGGGGTGGACAGAACTCAAGAGCCCTAAAGAGGTTTTTAGGTCCCATATACTTCTGTGAAGGAGGCTTGAATTATTTAGTGCTCTAAAAATGAAGGCAGCTAAGGTTGGATCTAACAGCGGGTCGGGAGCACGGAAAGTACGTCAGAAAGAGAGTGAGAGAGAGAGAGAATAAAATGGTTTACAGCTTCCCAGGGGAAATCTAGAGGCTGGCCGCATATATACGACTAGCAGTAAGCGAGACGGCCATACTGGCACAGCATAACTCACACATGGACGTCTCAGGATGCAAGCTGCATACAACAAACTGTTCATTTCAGCAGATCATCACACAGCAAAGAGAAAGGATGTTTATACAGGTCTTTACCTAGCATCTGGTGATATGTTGACTAAAGGCTTAAATGTTTCTTGCAGGTAGAGCTCTGGGAAAGAAAGAGCAGACAACAGCAGTTAAGCATCACATGGATCGTGTGTCCCACATGGTACTGAGACAAAAAAAGGAGTCCGCTTTTTCTTATGTGCATGTGTAGCTTCAGAATGGGTCTTCTGAATGCACAGGTGTACATTCTTAGAAAGATCATAGAAGCACATTCCACTTCACCGCTGTCCCTTACCTCTCCATGTCTCTATCTTATGCTCCTCTAGCTCGTAGATTTGTACCTGAGTAGACACACACACAAAAAAACAGATGCTGAACTATGCTGAAGCCAAATCATGCAGCCTACTCAGTTTAGAGTCTGCATGCTGACAGAACAGAATATGAGCTTCGTGAAGTGCTTACAGTTACTGTAGGGGATAGGGGCAGGAATCAAGAATCAGTTTTTAAGAAAGCACAATTGACATAGACAGAAGTTCCATATAGTTTCTCATTCAAATAAGCCTTTATAGACACTGTAGTAACATAGGCTACAATAAAGGTTAATGTGTTGACACTAAAAATCTAGTGTAGACTTTCTCTCAATTTAGCATGACTGATAGCTGATATAAGAGAACTAATAACGAATTGAATAGAGAAGTATGATTGTCCATGGCATCCGTTTTAATAAAACTCAATTCCTAACTTAGTGGGAGGCTTCCTAGAAATCTTTTCCAGAGTCAGCAGAGGGAAATAGCTCCAAGAGCTAAAAAGTGTTCAATGTGGTGGTGATTAATCCACGGTGAAGGACGACCATCACCACAGAGCAATCAATCAGTGTCGCAATGAGAGCTCATGAGTGAAAAATTGACATGATTCATTCAAGTCCACAATCCACACATAGCTGAGGTAGAGGCCTCATACTGTAGTTAGTTCTGTTTTTTCCTGTAATGACAAATGTAACCCAAAGACAGACAGACACACACACACGAAGACTGGAAATTCACATGCAGGTTTCCTTGTGGGACCCTGAACAGACTCCTGCCTTGTTAGACACTGACGCAAGCACTGAGCTAAAAACACCTCACCAGAAATAGTAGGAAAGAGAGAGAGAGAGAGAGAGTGTGTGTGTGTGAGAGAGAGAGGGGGGGGGGGGGAGGAGCAGAGGAGGAGAGATAAAAAAAAGAAAAAGGGAATACAGTTGCACTGTAAGATCCTGAGCATTGAAGTTGCTACAGTTTCTGTATATACACAATGGCACATTGCCATTAGTCCACAGACACACACACACACACACACACACACACACTCACAGATATGCACACAGTGTGTGTGGCTATACAGATTTCTTCACAGAAAGCTGAAATAAATTCCCAGTAGGGCCCCCTAATGGCACACACACACACTCCTATATTCATGCATTAGGAGGTCTCCTGGATCTGAGTGCAGATCTCTCTCAATCCATCTCTCCACACACACACACACACACACACACTTCATTCTCCCCCTCCCGCCTTCTTTCTCCCTGCATGTTTCTGTGCCGATACGTGCGGAAGGATCTCGGGGTGTGGTTCGTCCCGGAGAGTGCAAAAGAGAATCACGCAAGTGTGAAGCAATCTGTCAGCCTCCACTCGCTAGGCTCTCAGAAAACGCCTGTGAACAAACAACACTGACGGCCAAATCCGCCTTAGCGCGGCCTCTTGCAAGTCAACATGTTTCAAAACAAATTAAATTCAGTCATTAGGCAGCAGAAGACAACCCTGATATTGATTACACGGTAATGCAGGCCATCCATCATCTCCGGCTTTAATTGCAGCCTTGCTCAAGCGCACCCGATGACTTGGAGGAGCTGCGTGTAATACAGTCATCCCTGCAAGGATCTGCGCCTAAGGATGACAACTGTAAAAGCTGGCGGGACTGTTGACGCATTGTTAATGGAACAGAATGATTTCATTCCCAAATATTTTTAGGGAAAAAAAAAAGAACAACATCTCCTTTTTCTAATGAATCAAGACAGGCATTCATACAGACTTTTAACATAAGTGTCTGCAAGAGTGTACTGGGTATTTTACAGCACAGCTTTTGGAGGGTTCAAGGACCGTGTCTGTAAGACGCTAAACAGCGCAGATTGGGACCCTGATACAGTGTGAACTCAATGAACTCAGAGTCAGTATATTGGTGCCTGCAACGTGTAAAGTGCAACACAACAAACACACCGCACACTCCCCAACTCTTCTCATGCACTCAAATGAACAAACACAGCAACACATGGGCCATGGGAGGTTACATACCATGGGCGACTTGTAGTATCTGTGTAATATGTTGATGAAGTCTGTGATGGTTAGCATTCCTGTGTGTAGAGAGAGAGAGAGAGAGAGAGAGAGAGAGAGAGAGAGAGATATGGAGGGAGAGAGAGAGAAAGAGATAGAGGGAGAGAGAAAGCGAGGACAACAGTGTTAGCAGAACAGAAGCATGAGTCACTGTCTGTGGGGACCACCCACCAGCACAAAACACACTGAATAAAAATATGATTACACAAAGAAATAGCCAAAGAAACACAGACACAGAAAGGAAAAGAAAAAAGAAGGAGGGAAAGGAGTAAAGTAATACATCGCTTTGGTAAAGCCATCACAGGTTAAATTAGCTGTGCCTTGTCGGACTATCTCTCTCAAGCTCATTCTCACTCTCACTCTTTTAACTCTTAAAACAGGAGAAGTACGAGGGTGTGTGTGCACATATGTCCATGTTCCTGTCTGTGTGTTGTGTGTGTGAACAGGCTTGAGTGGGTGCTTATGTGTGAGAAAACTGGCATTGAGTGAAAAAACATGGGCGGCTTTGATGCGTCTAGCCAACACACACACACACACACACACACACACACACACACACACACACACACACCACTCACAGACACACACACAGACACACAGATGAAGCTCTTGATCAGCCGTAGAAACTCATTGGGTTTGAGGTAACACTTCACAGTCAGAACAGACTCAGACTAGACTCATATTGGACTGTGTAAACCATCACAGATATTTGAAAAGGTGGGGTGGGGGAGGAGGGGTTCCAATGGATCTTTACTGTATTCCAGTGGATCTTTACATTATTCCTCATGCGCTGTTCAGATGACAGAGTGACAAAGTTCTCTCTGTCTGTTTCTCTCTCCAATCTCTCTCTCTCTCTCTCTCTCTCTGTATTTTGCTATCTGTCTCTCTCTTAAGCAGAAGAGTAGAGTATTTATATCTCATTCCCAAGAAACTGGGCCAGATAAGGGGGGGGGGGGGGGGGGGGTGTGTGGGAAGGAGGTAGGGAGGGAGAGAGAGAGAGAGGAAGAGAGAGAGATCAGGGAAGAAAGAAAGTGGCGAGTTGTAATCTAACTATCAGTTCAGTACTGTAGCCAGAGCACTCAGAGCAGACCACAGAAATAGGGATGTCAGAGAGGAGGAGAAGTGAGGGAGAGCGAGGAAAGAGAGGGAACACGTGAGAAATAGAGAGAGAGAGAGAGACATAAGAGGATGAGTTAAACACATAGTAGGGACACAGATAGCCGTTTGTGTATGTATGAGTGGGAGTGTTCTTGAAAGTGTCCTTCAGTTTCAAAAGACTGATTGAATATGCAGACGTGTGTGTGTGTGTGTGTGTGTGTGTGTGTGTGTGTGTGTTGATGGTAATGGTGGTGTGACTGATAAAGCCCACTGTGATGACTGAGCTGCTTAGAATTAGACCACGGGACTGCTGCTGACATTCTTTCATTAAAATCTCAGTCAGGGCTTGAAACACCATGTCCACACACACACACACACACACACACACACACACTCACACTCACACTCCGTCAATCACTCATGGTGTATCTGTCCAATATCCATAAACAAAGAGAAATGAATAAACAACACAAACACCTGTATACCCACATGCAAACATATTCATGTGATGGGCCCCCAATGCACACATCCCACCACACACACACACACACACCCACACACACAAAACCATGGCTGTTGCGCAGTGCAGCACAAGGAGAGGAGTCCACATACAGTACCAGCTTTCTCCCTCTCCCGCTGCCCTTTCAGGCAGGCTTCCAAACTCTGGTCTCCAGGGCAGCTGCTGCTGTTGCGGCCACGGCTGGAGCCCCAACATCCCCCCCACCCCCCACCACCACCACCACCCGTCTCCCTGACACAAATGACTCCTGTCCCACCAACCCAGCAGCGAGATGGAGGGGCAGCTGATCCATATGCATATGCCATCGATCTGTGGCACAGAGGAGAAACCACACAGCGACACACACACACGTATACCCCCATGCACCCTGCACAAAACACACACCCAAGCATGTACACCACATCCTCCCCCAACGATGGAGCTGTAACTGCAACCTGTGACTCAGCAGTTTACCGCCTGCTACCGCACTTCACACCACAAAGCATGACTTGGCACTTTGTGAGTATACTGCAAAGCTCTGGCTCGGCAACAAGCTGCAGGGCTGAGAGCACTCACAAGTTGGGCAAGTGTACGGTGTGTGCAGGGGAGAAAAGCACTGCAGAGTGCATGGAGATGTGGCAAGTGTGCATCCATGAGTGTGTGTGTGTGTGTGTGCCTGTGCAGGTAGGTACAGTATACAGTACAGTATCTGTCAACTGTCAGACTGTTCTCCCATACTAGTGGAGGCAACAGCTGCTGTTTCACCTAGTGCAGAAACATACCCACAAATACACATTTTTGTCTGCTATGCTTCAACACACCTCAATCCAGGAAGCCCTCACATTCCCGGCCATCCACTTTTCCTTTTACATACTGACACAGACAGACCGACACAAACACACACACACACACACACACACTTCTGGCAAGCAACCAGTGATGTAAACAACCAGAGATAGTTGTTTCTATTTTCAGTTACCTTATCACTGTAACGGACACCATCTGTGTTGGGGTGTGAGTGTGTGTGTGTGTGTGTGTGTGTGTGTGTGTCTGTGTGGGAGTATTTGAGCAAGTGAATGTTTAGAAGGCCTAAGTATCTCGTTCCTCCCTCTTGACCCTTGCCAGGGGCAGGTGATTAATATCAAATTCTTCTTTTTATTCTTATAGTGGAATATAGTGGAATCAACAGCTGTTGGCGATATCGGCCTTTCCAAATCAGAATTCCTTTCTCTTTCTCTCCCAACTGGACATTGGAGATTAACTATTGGAGATTGATTTGTCTTAACACTGCTAATTTGATGGAATACAGGAATGTTAAGCCTCTCTCTCTCCCTCTGAGACACAAACACTTTTCAATAACTAATAAAAAAAAGTCACCATAATAAGGAACAGCATGATGTTCTAATTAGGGGAGTTTTTGGGAGATTTGTGGATTTAATATGAAGCAAAACAACAGCTGCACCAATGACAACAGCTCTCAACAGACTTGCTCATGAAGCCATTTAAAAAGCGGCTGAATGAGGACAAGCTTGAAGAGGCTAGGCAGCTTAGAAGCACCTCATCAAAAACCTACACACACACACACGCACACACACTTGCACACACATTCTTTCCCAATCACTCTGTGGTTGGGGTGCCTATTACCATCATAGGTCAGAAAATTGGTCAGTGTAACCATGGTGACTCAGCTGACAAGATGGTGTGTCTGTGTAGTGTGATAAGGACAGCTCGCAGATGGCACAGTACTTACCCACAAAGCTCTGCTTCTTGGTCTCCCACAGAGGGGCAGCACGGACGCCATTGGCCACCAGAGCAAAGAAAGCTTTCTTCACCTGCACAGCAACACCACAGGCAATGGTCAGAAACATGCAGACATGGCCTGACACAACCAAAGGAACAAGGGTCAAATAAGCCATCTCTCTCAGCCTCTCTCTGTCTCTCCACTTGTACATTGATTCAGCTGGGCATGGTGAAAGCTTGGAGGCCATTAAACAAGTAGTGCACTATAGCAAACATTAAGCTGTTAGCCATCATAAACATTATGCCTGCATGAGTATAAGACACACACACTCATGCATGCGCACATACGCATACACACACACCAATTCACAGAGAGTAAATTAGTTTCACAATAAGGGTTAGTAGGAGATAGCAATGTGAAATATTTAGTTATTTAATGCATTTTTTGATTGTTTCTGACAGTGTGTGTGCTTTCCTTAATGCCCTGGGCAAAGGCAGGATGTCTTTAAGGAGCTCTGCCCCCAACAGAGGAGCTCCTTTTGGGCAGCGATGGAGCCAGCTATCTGCCCCTTAACCACCAGACGTCCATATTTGAGACATTCATACTTACGGCTGCATAAACATTCAAACACACACACAGACACACACATAAACAGAAACACAGACACACACACGACTAATGCAAATACCTCAAAGACAAATAAATAGCTGCAAACACTCCCTACTACTACAGTGAATCCAAACATTGTACTGAGAGACTTTAAGTCATATAAACCAGACGTCCTTCCCTCCCCTCAAATTGCTTCAAATGTCTGTTACCGTATGTATGCTAGCCACTGGTATATTTAGGCAATGTTTAAGACATTAGCATGGGTGTGTTTGTGTATATACACACAGACAGACACACCAGCGCTTTGGCCAACATATTTTCTGCGGGAAACACTGCGTCTGTGTATGCTCACCTAAGCCGAGCCAAACATCCACGCCTACTTCAGACTAACATATTTCAGTCTCCGTCTCAGCAAGGGGCAGATATGACAGAGCGGTGAACTGGAGCAAAGGGAAAAGAGGGACGAGAGTACACAAGCCTGGCCTGTAGCAACCTGCAAGGCAAATACCAACAACCGCCCACCCCCCCCACCTCCTCCTCCTCCTCCTCCTCCTCCCAAATACCCCTTAAACTGCTGGAGCAGAAGACTGGAGATGCTATCAGTGAGTTTCACAAAGCCCAGTGCTACAGATGCCTTTAGTCAATGAAAGGGCGTGCACCGAGTACAGTCTACCTGCACAGGTTGGCCATCTCGGCCGGCAAATCGATTCGGCATGCCGTTGAAACCTGGCTGGAAGCCAAGAAGCGAGCACTCATAAAAAGCACGCATCTAGTGGATGGCGCTGCGTCTTGCGGCAGCAGCTTCAAAAATTCATGACTCCATCTTTTTGTCTTTTACGAACAGAGGGCGGTGTTGAGACCTGGCTTGGAATATATGAAAGTTTAATTATCCCGACCAAGCAGGATAATGAGCCCCTCCATGTGCGCACACAGACACACACACACAAACACATGTAGGCACGTGCGCACACATGCACACACACATACTCCCTCTCTCACATTTCTCACAGGCAAACTAATTGCGTTGAGGCGAGGCTCCATTCTCTCTTCCGTGCTTGCAGAGGATTACAGACCGCTTGAAAAACTGACCTGGGATCAGTTTTCATGTCTGCACCAATAATTAATACAGCATCACAATGAGAGAGGAGAGGTCCTAGACCAGGCCTTCTGACCAGGCCTCTCCCACTGACATATAATCTGTCCTCCAGCGCTAATAAAACAGGAGAGGAAGAGGACGGACGCTGGACAGAGCTGACGGGGGACCGGCCGAAGAATACGGTTCATCTCAGACTCATCAAATATTTACCAATATTATAGGCAAGAACAGGAATCCAGTTTCACTTGGTTATTCTCCATTCAACACTGTCAATCTAGAGTTAACAGAAATTAGGAGCTATGTTGGACAATCATCATCACTAAAAATATGAAAGAAGTCAAAGTTGCTTCATGACTAA
>JAGFZM010000105.1:414166-425495 GCA_017657215.1 Limnothrissa miodon | reverse complement strand
ACACACACACACACACACACACACACACACACACACACACACACACAGCCCATTACTCAACCACATGCCTTTGATAAGAACCAGGGTGATTAAATTATTGAACAATTTAATCAAGGGCTACAAAAGATGCTAAGTTAAAAGTTTAAAAAGGGCAGTAAAACTGCACCAAGAATGAGGACACTATGCCCAGTAGGGGAAATGGTGGAAGCAATTTTAGGCAAACTGAAATAAAATGATTATAACAAGCATGAGTAGAAACATTCTAAAACCAATAATCTCCATGCTTCTTTTTACACACACACACACATTTAACATTTCATCTGACAACTTCTAGGTACTTACTTGTAATGTAGTGTCAAAAACAACCAGCTTGGAACTTGTGGGAACAATGTCGTAGCACTTGTGGGATTTCATAAAGCGTGTGTAAATATCACTCTCTGATTCTTCAACAACTGCCAGGAGACACAGACACAGACACAGACACAGACATAGACACATACACACACACACACACACACACACAGAGACTTTAAAATAAAATGTTAATCATTAAAAACTTTGAAAACACAGTGTACAAATAACTGTTACAAAGTGACACACGTGTTACTGTTACAGAGACAGACACTTGTCATATCAGTGGAGCGAGCATCATTCTGAGAGAGCAGCTCTGCTTTGGGGGGTCCTGACTAATGTGTGGGCGTGGTGACTCATAGGGGTCAGGCTCCTTCAGAAAGCGCTCTGGGGAGCTACTCAGTGGAGCGCTGCTGATTGCCGCAATTCTGGTCGGCTCCGAGAGCTCAGAACAGCTCAGACTGGAGCAAATGGGTGGAGCGTTTGAAGCTTTTGTCTTTGACATTTTGCCTTGTTGAATAAGAAATACGGGCCCGAAGGATCTTTCAACGATAAAAAGCCCGGACAGACACGCCACAGCGGCCAGCACGCCATTCGAACATCCGCCGGAATCAGTTCTTATGGCCAACGTCACAAAAACGGTGTTCAATTCAATTGCATTGTATTTACACAGAGCTGTGTACAATAGCGCTGTCTGTGCATGGGGAGACATCTGGTCATGTCGCATATACGCTTTCTCTGCCCAGGAGATGGTCATCAGGGCTGGCATGAGGGCTATTCTCATTGCACACCGTGAGAGGCGGGAGGGATTCCCCAGGAGAGAGAACTGGCAAAGAGGACCGCAACGTGCCTTGCTGACCCTCACACAGTCCTCGGCTCAGCCTCTCCTTTGATAGCTCTCCCAATCGACTCATGGGGGAGAAGAGCTGGTGGGGTGGGGTGGGGTGTGTGTGTGTGTGTGTGTAGGGGGGGACACTATAATATTGCCACACTCCCGATGTCTGTCACAGAGCTGGCATTCGAGGGGCAGCTGAGAAGAGAAAGAAGGGGAGGGAGAGGGGTAGCCAAGCTGTGTCTGCTGTGACGAACTCACTGAACTGCCTGTTTCATCAACCCCCCTGCCCCCCCCCCCTTCGCTTCTTTGCTTTCACTCAGCTCAGCTCTCATCCACCTCCCCTACCAGTTGCCATGGCGATTCTCACAGTCGTCGTCGGGATACACCAAGAGGCGTCTCACTAAGACGAGTAAACGACAGAGGAGCTGTTTTGTTAGCATGTCTGGAAGATAGATCAGGAAGTGTATGACTGTGTGTGTGTGTGTGTGTGTGTGTGTCTCTGTGTGTGTTTACTTGGGCAGGGGACCAGCTCAGAGGACACCAAGACAGAAACACCCTTGGGGTTTTTTTCTAAACTTACTTCACCGCAACCTGTCTAAGTCACAAAGCATCACTGCATCGCCGTCTTGACTGACGGATAGGAATCAGCATGCAACTAGCATCTGCTGCCCTGTCCTCCCAGTACTAAAATAAGAACGCACACACAATGTCAACTCTTGGCTAACCAGAAAGAAGCTGATAGGGACTGACATCACAGAAGACCGCGTGAACGGCCAACTTAAGGGTTATTAGAGGGCTGTGTTTCACCAAGGCAAAAAACCTACTACAGTCAAACTTCTCATCACTGAGGACTTGCACCATCAGGAAATGAAGAGGTCATCATTTCTCTTAACAGTGGCCTAAATCGTCAAAAAAATACTCTTCTACCCATCACCATTGATTCAGAGGGACTTGTACCTACACAGACAGGCTTACTGAGTTGTTACTATTGGGCTCGTGTCAGAAAGCCATCGCTGGCAATGACAAAATGCTGCTGAGCCAAATGGTTCTGATACACACACTTGGCTCACCTCATGTAACCAAAACCTGTAGCCAAGCAGCTTAGCTTTAGACCATGTGAACTGCTGACTAGACTAACTAACCCAAATGCACTCTGATCAGGGGTATGGACTGACACGTCTAAAGGACACAATGAGAAGCCAACATTGAGCGGTTTTCTTTCTGCTAGTTTGTGGTGTTTCTCAAGCTTAAGTCTTGTTTTAGCCAATCTAGACCCAGTGGTCCTAAAAGCATCTGCTTGTGTGTCACCCAACCAACAAAAGTGATTTTATTTTATCGGCCCAAATGGATCACAACCCTTCACAGGACCATTACTACTGCCAAAGGCAAAGCTTAGTGAGAGTCTGAATATTCAGATTTGCCACCAACACAGCTCGCAGCATCTTGGAACTGCTCCACGGCGGCTATTCAGCGGAGCGAGTCACAACAGAATGGACCTTTTGTTGCAAAGAGAGTCCAGATTTTTTTCACGTTTTGATGCCATGGAATGCCACGGTGCAGTTGGCCAAGCACCTAATCTTATACTCCACGCGTTGCAATCATAATATGTCTGAATATTAGGCCTAATGCTGAAGCCAGCCAAGGCTTAAGCAAGACTTAAAAGCAGGTCACATGCCTTGTCACTTAGCAGAGACTAAGCTAGACGTGAAAAGTCCACAGTTATTTGTCTCCGTCTAAACTTAGCTTAGAGCCTACGCGATTATTAAAGTGGTGAGTCTCTCAAGTGGGCAGTCTTTGGTCAGTGACAGCCATCGACTCCATGAAGAGGACTTGGAAAAGCGGTTTATTTAGGGGATTCCTTCTTAGTGATGTCACTGATGTTTCCATTAGCCATTCTGCACTACAAACAATCAGGAAAGTGCAGCTCAGAGGAGTTAAAGACAGAGATGCTGAGTATGTGTGTGCGTGTGAGTATGTGTGTGTGTGTGTGCCGCACGTGTGTGAGTGTGAGTGTGTCTGCGAGAGTGTTTTACAGCACTCACTATCAACTAAAGCCACGATTTCCTATTTTCGAGTTACTCTGGAGTTGAATGAGCAAATCGAAACACATGCATTAAACACATCCTGCACTGTTCCACAATGTATTGCTCACTGCCTTTCCCAAAAGCCAGAAGTGGGATTAATAAATAGCTGAATGCATTAGGCCCTGCCTAAAAAGGGCAATTAGACACCATAAAAAAGTCTGTCAGCTAGATTTGTGACACACCCCCCATCCTACAAATAAATAAATAAATAAATACTGCCATCAGAATCTCAGGTCAAATCGCATAACTAAACATGACTGAGTTAAATTCTTTGCCTCTAAAAACACTATTCATTGTTATATCTGGCCATGTAGTAATCATCTAGGGTCTTTATGCTCAGACTAACCAACAACTCATAGTTTCTAGACAGGCATTTGCAGAAGATTTAGGAGAGACAATACAGGTTGTGCCGTGGACAAACCAGAGAAGAAATTTATTAACATCCTACTTCAGATTGGTGAAAAATAAACATCTAAATCTACTGATGGATGCAGCAGCCTCTTTTAGAATCACATCAGTCTTATTTCTTGTGTCTACAAGAAATAAGTACACTAAACCAATGCGTAATGTTGAAATCGGCCGGACAATGGCATGCACAGCATCGTGCCAGTTGCCAACAGGTCCATATACTCAAGGAACTCAAGGAATCCCTCGGTAACATAAGCTTCAATTTGGCAACCACTAACGTTAGATTCCTTGTTTTATTGTCTATGGCGTGTAAGTAAGCTATGAGACGCATACAAAGGTAAACAATATTTAAAGTTCCTTATTAAAATAAATTAAGAAATGAATGTTAGGCTCTCCACAACAGCTAATACAGGTTCTGGAAAAGGTAGATTTCTTATTGAACTCAGATGACAAAGATAAATTAAGATGTAGTTAAATTGCATGTTTTCCTATAATGTTTGGCACCAATACAGAAAGCTGATCAATTAGATCTAGATAACGTTAGCTTTATAGTTGGGAGGCAGTCTGGCATAATCAGAAAGCCCAAATCAGCCAAGACAATACAAATGACTGACGTTATCACATTAAAAGCGAGAGAATAAGGCGGTTTTCAATTCACTTACCTTCATCCTCGAGATCAAGTTTCTCCAGCATGCCTTCAGCAAGACCGGGGACCTGTGAGCGAACAACAGACAGGGTACACAGTCAAGGTCTGGCGGAATCTCTCCGCCAATGCCCTCACTCCGTCCACGGACAATACCGCCGGACAGGCGGGCACCGACGCCAGAAGCGACTGGAAGTTGGCAGTTCTCAGTGATCGACTGCGGAAAGTTAACCAGCAGCAGTCACACTAGAAAGTAAGGTATGGTTCGGACACTCTTCCTCAGCTAGCAACCAAAGACCTGCTCCAATGCGGAAATGTTAACATCTACGTCTGCTGTAAAACTTGCGAGCGAGTGACTGACTGGCAAGTCAGCTTTTCGATGTTCCGTATAAAGCAAGCGCAGGATTGCCGGTGGCGGAGTGGAAGCCGGTGCTGTGACTGCAGACTACAGACACTGCGAGCTCTGTTGCTGATCACCCGTTTACACAACACGCATGATGAACATTTGACAACGATAGCTTATTCGTTGAGCAGCCTGACACAAAACTCCTTAAATACAGACATACACCAAAATACACAATTCTGAGTAGTAGAGAACCCCTACTCATAGGAAAGTGGAGCATTCCTTTTTACTGCAGTCGCAAATATCGTCGTCGTGAAACGTGAGTAACGTTACCTGCGCAAGTTCGACGATCTCCACCTGCAGCGGATTGATAATCCTTCGTTTCAGCCGGTAATGTTGTGATGGGCTACGTGGTTTGGCAAAAACACAATAGTAGCCGCTACCTTTCAACACAGTGATATGCAAAAAAGAGAAAGACTTATTTTTTTTAGCTGCGCATTCATGCGCATGTTTTGGTTGTCAAACTGTTTTGCATTTAATGGTCGCTCCGTCAAGCCAGAGGCGCCGAGTTTCCCAGACCGCGCGTTAGGCTGACCCACCCACCTCCGAGGAAATCCTCTCTTTACCATATTAGGAAAACCCCTGCATATTTGTGTTGCCTAGCAGCTAGATGGTGGGATTCCAGTAATTGTGCTTGGTCGATCTGCAGTGACGGGTCTCTTTGTAGACTAAATATCTATAGGGATGCCATACAAACAAGTTCGTTTATTAATCTAGTGTATTTCACGGAATGGCTGCATGATTCTGTTACAATAGGTACAGATAACCTAACCTTTCTGTTGCACTAAAAGGCTGCATTGCAATGCATATTTTGTCACATGGCGCATTTTTAAGGTAATTATAAACGGAACAACTGGCTGGCTCTTAGGAGGATTGAGGCAGCTTGAAAGGGGAGACGTGTCGAATCCAGGGTTGAGATTAGAAGAAATTGTAGACTAATTGGTTCCTCTCTACGCAGACTGCAGCACAGTTTACTTTTCATCTGTGAGTCAGAGAGACCAACCAAGAAACTCTCTAAATTCCAGAAAGATGAGTCAGTGTGGGTGTGGCGACCATGCATGAGCTGGGGGCAATAACAAACCAGCCCTAATGGCTTACAGAGAGAGAGAGAGAGAGAGAGAAGTAAACAAGGTCTGGCAAACAAGTGCTGGCAACAGTTTGTCACACGATGCCTGCTTTTGTCACAAATTGTGTTTCTGTGTGACATCTCCAAAATCATTCATGGGCCTGAGAAGAGAAAATAGTTAGCTAACAAATATAGCTGTCTTCTAAATATGGTTGGAGACAGCAAATCTGCTGCAGCCTGAAACACAGTCTAATTGCATGGTGTCAGCTGTCACTAAATATCCTCCAATCACACAGACCTTGAGGTTTGCCTGTCGGGGAAAATTACATTTCTGATTCACTAAATCAGTCATGGTAGGGGACAAGTTATGAAGAATTACTGATCACATGCAGGGAAATTCTGAACCATTCTAAACATGAAATATCAATATGTTACAATATGTTATATTAATAATAAAGTCTTTAAATGACTCCACTTCCCCTCTCTCACACTCCTTTACCTTATCTTTATACTCTCTCTCCATCACATGCTCAATGCAAAGCGTTGTGTCTCTTCCTATGGCAGATGGACACCTACAGTAACCATACATAATAACAGTGCTGCCAGACCACCCCAGTGCCTGTACAGTGGCACTCCAACCTGTGAACAGATGGTGTATTCTAACCTGCTCCAGGCTTGAAGAGCCCAAGGTGACACATGCAACCAGCTGAGAATGCCTATTGAGATCAGACCAGCCAGTCAATCTATAAGCAAGCCAGCAAAACCAAAGATGCCCCACATACAAAGACCAAAGGTTTCATCATTAATTATGGGACCAAAGGCCCATCATTAATGAATTAGAAAGAACTACACTGAAATACATGCTCTGTAGAGAATGAGCTAAAATATGAATTGTCTAGCAATGCTTGTTATCCATTTAGAAGGCTAATGGCCACCTGGGAAAGTGAGTGTGTGTGTGTGTGTGTGTGTTTGAATACGAGCACACTTTGCTATTCAAATCAGAACACACACACCTCCTGCAGATTGCTGCAGGGAGACTCCCTGTCTTTCTTCATCCTCCTATCTCTCTCTCTCACTCCCTCCCTCCCTCTCTCTAAAGGGTTATGATGTGGAAAACGAGCGTGGAGAGCTCTGAAGGCATTCAGGCCCCTCTTCTTAGAGATGGCTGACACCTTAGCCTTCAGATGTGTGTCATCACCCTCTTAAAGCATCTCCGTCTGGTTCGGAGTGATAGTCCAGCCCCACACCTTGAATGCAATTATATCCCTGTCTATTACGTGCTTTTCCAGAAATGCCAGGGGTTTGAGAGGCCAGGTTGGCCGGGCTAGGCCCACTCCCACCCCCATCTTCACAGGTCGAAGCACAAGTTGTACTATGAGGAATCAACCTGCCTGACTTCACGATTATTCTCCATCTTTGGTTTCGGATGGGGGAGGAAGGAAATGTCTGCGGCAGGCAGGGCGTCCTATGCAGAGAACTCGGGGTAATTATCTACAGTCCTCCTGAATGTCAGCTTGTTGCTTAGTATTCTACAGTTGGTAGATAGGTCAACTGTTTGGGCTTTTAGTGTGTACTTACCATTTCAATGATTTTATGGTCTTTGTGCATTATATTTTTTATTTAGACTACACGCAGACACACACATGTTCACAGCTATTAAAATTCCAACTCTGTGGCATAGGCTGGCACACTTACCAGTCGTGAGGTAGAGATGGGCGCGGATGAGGGGGTGATGGGTGGCTTGGCGAATGACAAGGAGAAGGAGGAAGAGGGGGGCAGGCTAAGGCGCTGCTGGCCCGTGTCCAGAGGTGAGGACAGGGAACGCGGCCGCTCCTCCTGCTGTTGCTGATGGGGAGGGTGATGGTGGTGGTGTTGGTGGTGCCGCTGGGCCCTCTCCTGGCGCTCCCCCTGCCTCTCACCGCGGACTGCCTCCGTGGGGAACGACAGAGGCTTGGTCACCTGAGTCGGAGGCGTGGTAGGAGGAGAAGACATTCCCGAGGCTGAAACCAGACACACACACACAGAGGGAGAGAGATCAGAGGAAGCATGGCTACAGTCAGATCAATTGTCGAATGTGTCAGATGGAAGCTAACTCTAGAAGCCTGATAGATCTATATACCCCAGAATCAAGGATTCAAGGAGGCTTATTGTCACATGCATTCATTTACATGTGTAAAAATGCAGAGAAATAGTCTGATGTTGTCAGGCTAAAGAAGGTGGAGTTGGACATAGACAACTGCAATGAGGGGGCAATTAATACTGCTCTCACATATTAACAAGGAGCACCCAAGAGCAACAGAATCAGTTGCTAACCTGCATTTTGTGCTAATAGCATCATATGCACAGCTGTTGCTTACACATACAAAATGCTGAATGTATACAGTTCAATGGTAAACACACCTGCACTGAACAATTTATAACCAGTTGTGGCTGGAGAAACAGATGCGATTTATATCAAGAATCTCTTAGTCACTGCACATATAAGGGAAATGGTCATGAAGTCAAGTCAACCCTTCAGCCTTGCCTATGCGGCAAGATGTATACAGTCAGGTTTCTATTCTAAATACAAAAATATAGGCAGACCCATGTGGCAAAGTTGTAACATGTCAAACACATTCAATTAATATTAAAAAGATGTGTTTTTTTTTTGCTAATAACTGTGAAGACATCACTTTAACATACAGATTACAGCATGGAAATCTAATGTGGTGCACATATAAATAAATCTGCCTCCTGCAGCTCAATGCAAACTCGGCCGGAGCTGAGAGTCTGGCATGATTGCGTTTTCAGGTGTGAATAAAACGGGAGCTGCTGCAGAGGCAAGATGACAGGAGCATTTAGGAGGCGGCGGAGGAATATGACAGAATCTCAGAGTGGATTCTATTGAAGCTGGCGTCTCTCAGCAGGTTGCCTTCTCCAGGGGGGAAGGGTGTTTTGGCGGAGGCTTTCATTTCTGTCAGTGTGTCACACTGTGTATGTGTGTGTGTGTCACACTCACAGCTGTGGTTAATATGCAGGGTTTATATATGTACTACAAGAAATCAGTTCCTACCATGCAGAGTGAGAAGTCCAATTTCAGAGCAGATTTTAGGTGCTTTATTCATTATTCCTATACTGTAGTTCAGGAGAATTTCAACACACCAAACACAACTGACAGATTAGGATCTCTGTCATTTAGCATGTCGGTTAACATCTTGCCACCTTCCAATGCCATCCCTTCCTACCTTCCCTAAGCAAACGGTATGGAAACGGCATCAATCTGTCATAACTTAATCAAAAGGATTATATAACACTGTCATAATGCTCCACAGTCCAGGTTGGGGCAGAGTGGCAGCGGCGTGGCTCTGCAGTCACACACTGAATCATCTGGGTAACACGAAGACAGGTGGAGTAAATCTGTCAGCGCCATATTGACACAGATGTATATGGACAATCAATCATTTATCCGGAGGGAAATGAATAAATCTGCCCCCATGGACTGTACTGTCAACTGCGCGTACAAATAGATTTTGTGTCCTGCCAGGGGGACTTGGGACCTGCAGTGTCATGGCTTGGAGAGAGGCAAGATACATACTTGGCATACTTCAGATTTACAACTCTCACTGAGCAGACGCTGAATTCATTCACCCAACACACTATCTCTGTACAGCCATATACATACATTGCTTTTGTCGCTTTAGATAAAAGTCTGCCAAGAACCTACTGTACAATCTAATAAGCAACATAAGCAACTTGAACAAACATCTCTTTTGCCTTCTTGTCTTCTCCATCCCTCGATGTGTTTATCTGAAGCCCAGTAGCAGCGCACTGGAGTAGTACATCACAGCTCAGTATGGGTGACGCCGAATGAAGCTCTCGTTTCACGGACTGCTGCCTGTGCCGAACCCTCCTGTCCTGCTGCACTGATCTCCTCTCAGCTCCCCCTGGCTGCTCTGGTGACAGAGCATAAATTCACTGGAGCAGAGTGATTACGAACATAGAGAGCCAAGGGGAGGGGGCGGGGGGGGTATTAGAGGGAAACTAGCTGTGAAGAGGCGGTGAGCTGAACAGTAATAGAGAAACATAGATATGAGCTGGGTATTAAAAGAAGGTCCCAAATACAGGAAAGTGGAGGCCATTTATTTAAATTATGAGTTAATAAACTCAGTAGATCTATTTCTTTTTCATACAAAAAGATGACACCCCTCACACACACACAAACACACACACACACTAAAACAAAACAGTTTTTCATGGGGATCAAGTCACTGGTATCATTTTCAGCAAAAACACTTAAGTGCCAAAAACTCTCCACATCATTTTGCCGCGTGACTAACAGCGCATTTGATTTCACCAGCGACACAATGATAAAAATCAGGCTCGTCCACGGCTCTTTAACCGGATTGTGTTGGGGCTTGGTTTCCCTTTTCTGCTGTTCCTGCTGTGACCGGATCTGGGCAGCCCTCTCTCTCTTGCAGTGGGATAGGGTTCTGTTATGTCTGTGTGGCATGTCAGGATGGAGGAGCCTAGCAGTGGTGGGGATGCTGTTGAGGGGTCGGTGGAGGGAGGGGTGAGGGAAGACGTGATCGGATTTCCTCTTTGATTACCCGATAGAGGGAGAGAGAGAAAGCGAGAGAGAGAGAGACAGTGAGATTATCAAGTCCTGCACGTCACTGAGATGCGGTCAGCATAACAATGAGGCCCAGAGTGATGCATGTGCACATGTGTTTACACTGGGTGAGTGTGAATGCGTTGAATGCTAGGACTGCAAAGAAACATCACCATGACCAGTGAAGCAGCAACACAACATCTACACAGCCTGATGAGATGAATCTAGTTATAACTATACCTATGAAAGAGTGGGGTGCCATGAGGTAATAAATTGAATACACAATGTGTATACATTTTTTAAATCGATTAATGTTGTGCCTTTTTTGTTGCGATTTCTTGGTCAGCCCGTGCAAGAGTAAATGTGTCTGTGCGTATAAATGTGTGTGCTGAATGCTGAATGACGGTGCTTATGGAAAATAGGAAAAAAATGCACCTGTGCTTAACAGAGTGATCAGGGCCCTGTTAACACAACAAGCTCCAGAAGCCCCCCTGGGAAGGCTGGGCCTTCTCTGAATCAGCCGGGCAGTGGACCAACACCCTTTTTGGCTGTGCGGTGGTGTCCGATGCAGGCTATACTCATGAGTGGGCCAAGTGATGCCATCTTCATAAGCACCTTGGCTGAAAATCGCCTATCCCATGTGCGACATCACTCCTCCAACTTCAAAGCCGACACAGCATATGGGAGGTGCTGCATGCAAACACACTAACCATGTGTGTGTCCAGTGACAAAGAGGATCCTGATAACACTATGGGCTAATTACATTTATTTGCTTTTGCTTTTCATCAGAGAAATAGCACTCACTAATTCAATATCCACCCTCTCCTTCTTACTTTCCTCTCTCTTTGCCTTTTTCTCTCTTTCCCTCTGTCTTTCCTAACTTCTCTGTTATACCCCCCCCCCACACACACACATCCCTGTCTTTATCTCAGTCCCAGAAGGCCTTTTTTT
>JAGFZM010000105.1:393932-406000 GCA_017657215.1 Limnothrissa miodon | reverse complement strand
GAGACTGGGAGAGGGTGGTGGTGAGGGTGGGGAAGGGGGTCGGGAGTCAACTGTGCCCGGGGCCCAGGGCCCGGGTCTCAAATCTCAGATCTTAGATATATTAATGGAAAATCTCTTTTTTTCTTGGAAAATATCTGCTTGGCTGCCTTGGCAAGGCCGCATGTATTGTGGAGGGTTCGGTGGGGGGTCAGAGAGAAAGAGAGGGAGAGAGAGAGAGAGGGAGAACGAAGGAGAGTCCAGAGAGCAATGAAAAGAAAGGAGCATATTTGTTCCACAACGCTCCACGGGGGCACTGAGACCACACAGAGCAAGAGGCTTTGTTTGGTGCCTCTGACGCTAATGATCAATCTCTCTTCCTTTTTCTCTCCATCCATCTCTCTCTCTCTCCCACTTTCTCCTTC
Source organism: Limnothrissa miodon (assembly GCA_017657215.1). NCBI lineage: Eukaryota > Metazoa > Chordata > Actinopteri > Clupeiformes > Clupeidae > Limnothrissa > Limnothrissa miodon. The sequence goes on along the minus strand of JAGFZM010000105.1, from coordinate 405,599 downwards.
TCTCTCTCACCGTCTTTCTTTCTCGCTCCCTCTCACTTGACTCCTTTCCAGTTGGAAAGCACTTAGACAAGCAGTGCTACGGCAAGCTTGTAAATCCACAAAGCACCAGGCTTCTCTCCCTCTCTCTGGTGCCCTGGGGAGTCTGAGCTGTTTGTTTGATGGCAGTGCAGGAGGGAGACCAGGAATCAGAAACAATAACACCAGATTTGACCGGCCCATAATTACCCAGCGGCATCACGGTGTGCCAGGCGGCAAAATGATCGCCGCTATTTGGAAATGGGACCGCTCTAACATTTCATCCCACTGGTCTGAACAAAAGAAGTGTGAAACACAAACCAAAAACATTCCACACAAAACCTCCAATATGCTCTGCAGGTAAGACCACTGGCTTCAGAAAAAGGTATTAAAGTCATAGACAAGATACATGTGATTTACCAGAAGGAAACTCATCTCAAATACTGATCTGGCGTCCTTTCTCAAACAAAACTAGTAAATTGTATTTTGATGCCGGTTAGGTGGATGGTCTCTTATTCAGCGTGTGGTTTGTATGTTTATATTATGGCAGACTGCACATCGGAGTTTGGTTTGGAGTTTTGGTGTGTGTTTGTTCTGTGAGGTCATTAACTTTTCAGGGCTGCTGCATAATTCACCTGCGGTTCGCTGGCAACTTCCCCTACCTGTCTGCCCAGGTGAGAATGTGAGACAGGTGACCTTTATTTAAAACCGGCCCTGGACACAATAACGTGCTGCCCTGAGTAGATCTGTAACAGAGCCACTTGTGTGTTCCTGTCCCAAGACCACTTACAGGGGGTGTCACAAGACTGAGCAGTGACCCACATATACACAGTGAGCGATAGTGTGATTCTGCCACAGTCACGCAAACTCAAACTACAGGGCAAACTCAAGAAAACAGTGGGTCTGTCTCTCTACAGATCTAGCCTATGGTTTGTTTTCTGCCTCAGTGGTACGAGTCTTGTGATGCAGCCGAATCACCCTCTCTACTGCATGTGGCATTGGTAACACTCATGACCCACTTCATAGGCTCTTAAATTGTTAAATGACTTATTGTAGGGCGAATTAAGTCCCTCCTTCTTCAAATTTACAATGTTTGCAAGATGCTAGTGTTTCCCCACTGAAAGATGAAGCCAGGAGTAATTCCCCTCATAAAAAGCCTCATGAAATTGTGTCATTCAAGAAAATTCATTGCTAATTATGAATAATTATGGCTGACCCAGACTTAAAAAAAACAAGCTTAAGGAACCATCCACTCTCTCCTGAAGTGAAAGTGAAATAACTAAATGACAAAGTTCTATCAATCCTAAGTGTTGCCAGTATATGGATAGTTCAGTCCAGACATTAGTTCCAGTATGCACACTGGGAGTATATGAGAGAGAGAGTGGGCCAGCAAATATCCCAGTGCCCAGTGTCTCGTCTCAGCGGGCATCTTGCGTAAGCGGAAATTAAAGTGCCTTTGATTGAATTACTTCCCCTTGGCCGTTCTTAACTCCTGCTTCTGCTTCCTGCTCACGTTGCTAGCGTGCCACTAAGACCCCACTCACATACACACACACACACACACAAATCATTTTTAGAGAGCCTACTCTGGTGTGGCAGGGGTCGGACTAATCCGCCAAAATCCCGAACGGTTCTCTCTGACATCTTCAAAGCCGCAGACCGGACATGACGGCTGCTGTTGGAACTGAAACGCAATTAGAGGCTCCATTAGCACTTAAGGGTATGGAAGCAGAGGAATGAGAGGAAGAGGATCTAAAAAAGAAAATGAGTGAATCTGTGAACAGTGTTTTTGTGTGTGTGTGTGTCTGTGTGTGTGTGTGTGTGTGTGTGTAGTTTGTGTAAATTACTGCATATAAAATAGACATGATAGTCAGTGAGAGTGTCAATCAGTGAGTAAGAAAGTGAGGGGGGGTGGGGACGGGGTCACCATGATCTGATCTTCAAATTCTTCAAAGAGGCATGACATGTCTTTGATTATTCTGAAGCTCATGAAAGTAATTTCTCCATTCTTTTACATATATGTATGTCTGTCTGTCCACCAGTCACACATTCACCAGAATCAGGAGATAGATCCTGTGCATTCTTTCATGTACAATAACACAAGAATAACAAACACAAGTATGTTTTTTGGTGTGTGACTGCAAGACTGCAGAAAAATCTGCTAATTTCCTCTTAGTTCGCTTGTTAGTCTATTTGCCATTTTGGCAAGGTCACATTAAGCTTTGATCTTGTCAGCACAATTACTATTTAATCATTTAATACATGCAAGAAATGTTACACCCCATGAGGAACTTAGAGATAAACAGTGAGAGGGAGAGCTGAAAGAGATGAGAAAGGGAGAGAAAGAGAAAGAGAGAGCTGAAAGAGATGGCAAGATGGAAGGATGTGTGAGAAAAGAGGGAACGACTCGTCTAGGCATCTTTGATGTCTGGCTGTATTTTGTTTGCTTACGATAAGGCCAAGACATAATAAAGGGAAGATGGCGACTCAAAAAGAGCTCATTACTGGCAAAGGTCGCACACTAACAAGCCTGTCCTACATTCCACAAGCACAACTCCTTTCCTCACCTACCTTTAAAACCAACTCAGACACAACTCAAAGGGACCCGAGGTAAGAAGGATGACCCTGCTGGGAGGGTGGCTCGATGGTCCCATTTGGTCAATGTCGTACATAAATATGGCACAAACAATCAGCCACACAGTCGAGGAGAGACAGGTGGCGTTATCACCATGGCAACGATGAAACACATCTCTTACTTAGATTGAGGACAGAGACGACAGATGGTGTTGCACACCTGTCTAGTCTCAGTGATAACTCATCTGTCGAGAGGGTTTAGCTGGTGCAAGGCGTGATGTTTTTGACAATACTGCAGCAAGACAGTGATCAAGAGCAGTTGAGAGAGTGTGAGAGAGAAAGAGAGAGGGAGAAAGTCAGGATATATGGGGTGCATGTGCGTGTGTATCCATATTTGTGGGTTTGAGCCTGTACATACTGATAATAGTAAAGTAACTGCTTTACTAACTGCTTCAGCCCTCAAAAGGAAGCATCTCTCCCTCACTCCTTTATTTCTCTTCCGCTCGTCTCTCACTAACTGTGTTGGTGTGTGTGTGTGCATGCATATGTGTGTTTGTGTGTTTGTGTGTGTGTGTGTGTGTGTCACACGTGAGCATAATTAGCATGACTATGTCTGAGAGGGTTCATGTCCTTGAGTCCCACACCTCCGGAAGAAGTGTTTGGTTGTCCGCTCAGATGCCGTGTCATTTTTAATCCGATGGAAAAGAAACGTCCAACTCCCACTGGGTTTGGCCAAGGAGCCTGGGGCCTGATGAGTTGCATTCAGGGCCACAGCAGACCAGACAGTGGAGTGCCCCACAGCCCAACCCACTCAAGGACACCGTTATTTTAATGTTACGCAACACTCACAACCACTCTTGTTAGTGTCTCTCTGATTCTCCAGCACATCACACTCATGGATAGTGAGAGATGACACAGACACACACACACGCACACACACACCATCATCATCACCACTCTTATTGCTTATAGTGTCCTAATAAGGAAGAACAGTACGACATCTGCAGTGGGTTGCTTTACAACCACTCTCTGCATGCTGTGGTGGCAGAAGAAGATATGACCGTCTCTGGAATATAGGCCTCAAAGACAATCACCAACTGGGAAAAGACTTTTTGATCTGGGACAATACCATTAAGAGACGACTCTCTGAATCTTTAGTGTTTCATTAGCGTTAAAACAAGTATTGTCATTGAACACATAGGAAAGACAACAGCAATGCCCTGCAGGCAGAGCATGTTCCATGCAGGTATGATAGATAGAGGAGAGCTGGGACATAATGCCCATAATTGATCTTAATGACAGAGGAAAGACTTAATCTTTTGAGCTGTTAATTGCACAAACATAGTGAGGATGAGTTCAGGCCTGGTGGTCATATATTCATAGCTGGAGTGGTTGCACTGAGCTAGAGGTCTGCGCGGGACAGAATTATCAGTCCCACTCCTGCCCGCACCCACATTGTGCTGTCCCGCTCCCGCCCGCACCTGCAAAGAATTGTAATTTTCAGTCCCGCTCCCGCCCGCACCTGCATAGTGCAGTCCCTCTCCTGCCCGCGCCCGCGATGAGCTTTCAAAATGTATCCCGTATTGCACTGTTTTTGCGTCGGGTCCCGCGGGTCTCGCTGTACACCCGCGGGAGTGCAGGCCTCTACACTGAGCCTTGCTATCTCTCTCTCTCTCTCTCTCTTTCTCTCTCTCTCTCTGCGTCTGTCTCCATCTCTCTCTCCCTCTCTCTGGGGGGTCTGACCTACGTGCTGCTTTGCAGGAGGGCCCCACAATCACTCAATGCCATCCAGATCCCCAGCCAAGAAAACAAACATGTGTGTTCCTGAGGGATTTGATTGTGTGTGTGTGTGTGTGTGTGTGTGTGTGTGTGTGTGTGCACGCGTAATTGCATGAGTGATAAAGTGATGATCGTAAAGTATCTATGCACCATTCCCCCCCTAACCCCCCCCCACCCCACACACACAGATACATTTATAGTAAGTGTCACTAGACAAGTGTGTGTGGCCCTGTGTGTTTATGAAGACACAAACACACACACTCACACACATTTACACACATTACAGCATCCCTAGTTCAATCTCTCCATTAGTCTGTTTATGCCGCAACAGAGCCACGACAGAATGAAAAAAAGAGAGAGAAAAAAGAACGAGAGAGAGAGAGAGAGTGGCAGGCGCAACAGTCTAAAGCGGGTCAGATGTGAACTGGATCTGTGCTCCATCTCTCCTGAGTAACACACACCACTCCTATAATTACCTACACTCTGGCTCCCTGTCTGGTTGCCTGTCTGCAGGCGGCAAAGATGAGATCGCCTCTGTTGCATAACTCCCACCCACGAAAATATGCACACAAACACACAAACACTTGACACCACCTTTTACTATATGACCAAACACAGTATCCCTGTTTCAGAGGGGGTATGTATGGGCAACAACAAATTAAACACAGAAGCATTACTTTAGCCCCTTGAGCAAACGGAACTGCCCAAGGTTTCTTCTTTTACCATAACAAGTAAAAACAAAAAATGCTGCTAGGGAGTTTTTCCTTGCCTCTGTTGCTCATTGGGCCTCTTTGTATTAAGCGCTTTGAGACATGTCTTTTGTAAAAATGCGCTATATAAATAAAATTGAATTGAATTTAAGGACACAGAGCCTCTTTAGCTGGACAAGGTGCAGGGCGCTGCCCACAAGTCCCACCCACGAAAATACGCACACAAACACTTGAAACCACCTCTTACTTTTTAACAAAACACAGTGTTCTTGTTTCAGAGGGGGTATGTGTGGGCAACAACAAATTGAACACAGAAGCATTACTTTAAGGACACAAAGCCTTTTTAGCTGGACAAGACGCAGGGCGCTGCCCACAGGGAATACCGCATGCATTCCTTTTAATACTGGGATAACAGTAGCACTAACATTCTCTGTCTCCGCTACTGGCATGAAACATTCCATCCATTCTAGTGGATCCACAGGATATTGAAATTGGTATGTGAAGTCCTCCACTAAGGCCTTGTAGTCTCCATCAAATGCAAGTAATAGAATTTATGTTTATTTAAGAACTTGAGCGAATAACACAGTGAGTGGAGGTCAGACAGACAGACTACATAGAGAGGGAAAGACTGAGGAATGTAGAGAGGGAGAGAGAGAGAGAGAGAGGGATTTCAGTTACACAGGATGTGATGTTAATAATCCAGTGTGCCTGGGGACCTTGAATGTCAGCATCATCTCCCCTGAGACAGGCTTACACCTGACAGCATACCTTAAGACTTGAGCCTTTTCTAAGCTTAAGATGGCTCTTACTATATATACTAATATGACAGATCCACTTATTTGTGGTGTTTTTTGTGGAGTTTCTTTTTAGTTGGTACTGGTGAAATTGGCTTGTGGAAGCTGTATGCTACATCCAGGTTTTATAAAAGGAACTCCTTCACAACATATTCTGCCACAGAGGCCAGTATGATTATGATTACTCACCTGATGGGGCTGTTTGTGATACATATTGTATGGAATTGGTGCTGTTCCAAGACAAATGTTGATACTGATCTGGTAAATGATGTGTTGTCTTATGTTGTCTCTTTCCCCTCTGCTAGTGACTAGTGCTTGGCTGTGTATCCAGTTGCAACATAATTGTGAGAGACTGTCAGAGTGTAACCGGTGCTGAACACAGTGAACATGGATCTTCACTAAAGCATTAGTTAAGGTTTTGAGAGGTAGAAAAAGGCTTGAATAAGGAAAGTGAGCTTATTTGCTTCCATTGCTTCCATATTCTAACTGTTTTTTTTTTCACATTCCTCCATGGTTGCCTATTGGCTCTGTGAGACAGTCTTGGCTACTTGGCTACCTCCTCCTGTCTTTGGACTTCAGCTACCACACTATTCTTCTGCTTCAGCTACCACAATCTTCTTCTGTCTTCTTCATTCTGTGTGGATTGCCTTGCTCCAGCAGGGTCAGTGTTTGCCAAAATCCCAGGCCTCTCTCCAATCATGTTGGACTTGGCCCACAATGTCCAATGTTGCTTTCTGGACAGCATTGTCTGGATGTCCGTTTCCATCCTGTATACAAGAGTCAATCTTTTGTCTCTTTGTTAGTGCCATCTCAAACCTTGTTTTAGATGAATTTAAACTCCTCAGAGAGACAGAAGAAAGGCTGTTGGAGTAGCCCCTAACCATCTAGGGCCAGTGCGTTAAAGGGCACCTAAACACTCCCTAGCATGCAGTAGGAGTTTGCATTAATGTATTGCAGTATCAGCTCTTGATCAGTGAAGAGCATTTGCTCAGTCAGTCTATATTTATCTATAGAATCTCTCACCACCAACTACTCACTTAGATGCCTTTATGGTAATCGCCATGGTGAATGCCAATGGGGACAGAAGAAAAACCAAGAGAATGAAAGAGTACAATGAGGGAAGGACTCACAGCGATCCTATTGGATCCTGGCTGTGTGCCTATGGGACTGCGTGCGCACTCACACTCACACCTATAAGCACGTCACCAAAGAATTAACAAGCTACTGGAAAAAGAGAGAGAGGAAAAAGGAAGAAAAAAAAGAGGGAAACAACGTTCCTACTTTTACACTCACTTCCATCCGAGACCAAAGATGGAGTTGGCGGCGCCCCCTTTTTGGGAGGGGGGTCATGTGATGGTCATGCTGCGCTGATAAGGGCCAGAGAGGGTGATGTCACCACGTCTCACACACACACACACACACACACACACACGGTTACACACATGTGCACACACACACACTCACACAGCGCCAGCCAGTCAGTTGCCTGCATCCTGCTTGCCTAGGAGACCACGCGCCACACTGTTTATTTAAGCGCTGCATGGCAACGGTAGCCACCGGAGAGGGAGAGAGAATTAACATGCACCAGCATGGAAAGTGAGGTGTGTGTGTGTGTGTGTGTGTGTGTCTAAAAGAAAAAAGAGTGAGAGAGAAGGTTTGTGTGTGTGTGTGTGTATGTTAAAGAGAGAAAGAGAGAGAGAGCAGGTTTGTGTGTGTGTGAAAATCAGATAGAGATCTTGTGTCATACACACGTCACACAGGGCACAGCTGAAGGGGGTGATGGGATCATGCTGCCAAGTGCGCCAAAGGGAAAAGGCGTGTGAGTGTCCCGTGACAAAGGTGACATCACACACCCACACACACACACACACTCTTACATAAACACACGATAAGACAGCCAAGACAAATTAGGCCATTCCGTTCACACAGTGCACTGGGCGCTCAGTTTCTCCCATACAGGGTTATTGTATCTGCAGCTAAGCCATAAGCCTTTAGTGCATACAACCAGGAGTTTGGATCACTTAGGAACACATGCTGTGGACATTTGTATTCTGGGCATACAATGTAAATAGCAGCATGATGATTTGTAGTTATTCAGTTAGATAGAAACTGTATATAGATAGATAGATAGATAGATAGATAGATAGATAGATAGATAGATAGAGATAGATAGATAGATAGATAGATAGATAGATAGATAGGCAGGCAGGTGTGCTGTGTCCCACATCAGCAGAGTAGAACAGACTCCCATCTGTCAGTCTGACAGTCACCCGCTTCCCTGATCCCTGAAGGACAGAAGCACTCCACCAGGGCCCTGAGCTAACACCAGCAGAAGGGCTGGCTTGGGTTGGGATTTTAAGTCAAATAACTCAAATCTAATCTTCTCCACACCTGGCAACTCGACAAACACTGATGGTGATAAATGTTAACTGAATAGCGCTGTTTAGTGTTTACCATCAGCGACACTGGAAAGTTCTATCAGATATTTAATTTCACCTATTATTGTAAATGCACGTCTGCTAATGTAGGTTACAATGTCTTTGCAATACAATTCTCGGTGTAACTCTTTTGAAGCTGAAGCTGAACTGAAGCACTATTCCCTAGCACTATGCTCTCAAGGTTTCTGCTATGTAGCTTGATTGTTATCCTCTTTTTGTAAGTCGCTTTGGATAAAAGCGTCTGCTAAATGCATAAATGTAAATGTAAATGTAAAGCTATTCTGTTGAAATCAGTTGTACAACTCCAGGTTAGTTGTGCATTCACTTGCAAATGGCACATAAACTCACATAAACTCTGTCCACTACAACAGCTACTATAATATGACTTCTTAAGGGTGAATACATTTATCTTTGACAGCTGTGTATGCTGCCGTTTAAATCCTGGAGACCAGTAAGCATAACTCAAGCCATTAACTCTCTTGAGGACAAATGGCTGAATCTTTCTGCGAATGCCGGGGCTCTGTGGCGGTGTCCTTCAGCGTTCTTTCCAGGCTTCCGGCCAGCAGATATGTAGGCCAGTCCCCAGTGCTACTGTTTCATGCGAGCCATCTCACTAACACCCCCAACAGGCCTGCGTGCAGGCCATCTACGCCGCTCAGCCACAGCGCGCCCTTCTGAGGAATTCATTGGAGGATTTTATGGCAGAGAAGGCTTCTATGAACTGCAGCCAGCCTGCACACTAGAGGCAAGATTGCAAAATTAGATTAGATAACTCACAGGGTATTTGGTAAAATTATACTTGCAAAAATAATCCTAATGCATTTATTTAATAATATAATGATGATTGCTGAATGATTATTCCATAAACCTGTCCCAGGTTTCCATCTAGTGGTGGAAAAAAACTGCATGTATTTATCAAGTGGAGAAAGGAGAGTTTTTTTACCATAGGTTAAGACACTATTATCACTGGGTTATGCATTTATGATGTTATGGTGGTATGCATTTATGGATGTTATTATGAAAGTTTGGTGAGGTCATCCTGAGAGGTGTGTTTGTGTGTGTGTATGTGTGCGTGTGTGTGTGTGTGTGTGTGTGTGTGTGTGTGTGTGTGTGTGTGTGTGTGCGATTGATTGATTGAATAGAGGAATATGTGATGAGTAAATACAGAAAAAGGCAGGGAGGAATCATTCGGGTTATAACCTACTATTTGATCAACCTCATCAGCCTTGGAAGCAGATGTACATTATGAAGATGTTAGTACTGGCAACAGATTACTGACCCATACTGAGCGAAAGGGCATAACCTGTATGACATTTGAAGTTACACCAGAGCATGAAACTTCACATAACTCTCCTGTAGCTTAGCAAACTCACACTTGTGCCGTTTAATTTCAGTTGACTCGCCTTTGAATAATATAAGCCGGTCCCATGCATAGCTAATGAGCCCCAATGGTTCATGGCCAGACAGACTGGAGGGGCGGATAACGATTAACTAGCAGTACAACTGGGTTTCCAGGCTATTTGATCATCCAATAGGCAGACCTAAACATGATAGATAAGATGGGTCTCATGTTAAACTGTAGAATATATCTAGCAATAACTTTACAATATCTAGCTGTGACGATTCAATCTGAAATCTCTTTAGGTACCCGATGTCTTTGTCTCTCTATCATCAGTCATCTTATGGAGAATTACTCCAAACACGGAAAACCCAAAACAAGAGAGAAGGGCATCCTAATGGTGATGTTCAGTACAGATCCTTGATTGCAGTGCACATCAAACCACTAGATGGAGCTGTGGCTGCACAGATGTTCTCACCCGTCTCTGCCTGGTACAGTCCAGTGTGGATGCAGGGGTGACAGGCACTCTGTCTTCCCTATCTGTGTCATAACATTGGCCAGTTGGTATGTGAAGCTGAGTGTTTTCACACCCCAATTAGCACCAGTAACCACTCCACAACCCCTTACAAGATCATATCTAAGGCTTCTCATTAAAGTCATCAGCAGAGAAGAGGAAAAATCTGGAAGGATATTAGCAAACTCTGTAGCTTAACACCCGTCATTTGTGCACTTCTTCATGAGACTCATTAGTGGGTTGGAAACGTTACGGATACTAACGTATCCTCGGTTCTCTGAGTGAGAAGCCGAAACGTACGAGTGGATGATGCCTATCATCTCCTGCTTTTCTGAAGTCATTTTTAACCAACCCTTTGAAAAAAGGGCAGTAAGCGCACTGACGCGCGCAGGCAACTACTTAGACAGCCCTGCGTGACGTCAGAAAGTCTATATATTGACTGCGCTTACGCTTCAGGTCCTCTTTGCCAAGCTCGCCAGCGTCGGCGATTGAGGCCCGAAGCGTACGTTTCGGCTTCTCACTCAGAGAACCGAGGATACGTTAGTATCCGTAACGTTCTCTTTCGTTTCGAAGCCGAAACGTACGAGTGGATTACTACAACCAAGCCTCAAGAGCCCTACACCAAGGAGCCCGAGGTGGGAAGATCCATGGGACCGCCGCCGGGCCCAGAGAGAACATTCTCTGCTAAACCCGGCCTGGTGACGTCCAATGCATAAAAACGCGCGAAGGTGTTGCCTGAGGCCCACGAAGCGCTCAAACAGATATCCTTCATGGGGACGCCTTTCCAGAAGGCCCAAGAAGCCGCCACTCCACGGGTGGAGTGCGCCCTGACATGAGCAGGCGGAGGAACACCCGCCGCCTCATATGCCAGACGTATGGCTTCCGTAAGCCAATGCGACATGCGTTGGGTAGACAAGGCTTGACCCTTGGCACGCTCGCAATGGCAGACGAACAACTGGTTCGTCTTCCTGATGCTCTGCGTACGCGTCAAATAGGCACGAAGCGCTCTGACCGGGCACAGAGTGACAGGCACAGAACTGCCCGTCTCAGGAAGGGCTGAGAGCTCAATGACCCTCGAACGAGGGTCAGTAGACAGCACTTTCGGGCGAGAAAAGGGATTTGGTCGCAGCGTTACCCGCGCGTCACCTTGCGTGAACTCAAGACAGTCAGGACTGACCGACAAGGCAGTCAGATCGCTGACACGCTTCACCGAGACCAGAGCGAGCAGAAGCGCAGTCTTAAGGAAAAGCATCTTTAGACTGGCACTCGACAGAGGGTCAAAGGGCGTAAGGGCCAGTCCGCGTAGGACGGTGGCCAGGTCCCAAGTAGGGACCGAAGGAGAGGAAGAGGGGCGAAGCCGCCTGATGCCCTTCATGAAGCGCGACGCAAGGGGGTGAGCGCCTGGGGAAACGCCAGCATAGCCAACATGGCATGCTGAGATAGCTGCGAGGTACACCTTCAAAGTAGAGGGTGTACGACCCTGATCAAACAGGTGTTGCAAAAA
>JAGFZM010000105.1:351217-378932 GCA_017657215.1 Limnothrissa miodon | reverse complement strand
GGACTTGCCAACAGGCAGACAGGAGTCCAGAAGCTTCTGGGAGACCAATTAAGGCTCTAATAGGGACACCAGAAGGAAAGGCACTATCACTGAGCACGTGCAAGACCTGGTTGCTACGCAGCCAGATCATGACAGAGCAAGATCCAACAGATGAGACGCAGCATTGTCAGCTGAGCAGGAGGGAGAGTGTCACAGGCTCTTTTTTCTTTTCATCTTTCCCTCTCAGTGTGTGTGTGTCTGTGTCTGTGTGTCTGTGTGTGTGTGTGTGTGTGTGTATGTGTGTGTGTGAGTTGTATTGCCCTTGTCTTCGAGAAATCACTTTACACCAAAGGAAAAGATCAATTCACTTTGATCAATGTTTGTTTTGAATGAAAGTGACATTGGTGGTGAGCCCAAGAGGTGATCTCTCTATCTCTCTCTCTTTCTGTTTCTCTCTCTCTTTCTCTCTCACACACACAAACACACACACTCACACACACACAAACATAAATAACCAATGCCTTGCGGCAGCAAACTGACTAACAGGTCGTGCATTAAGCTGACAGGTCTGAGAACTAAGATTAAGACTTTCTCTAAATCACCTGTTTTGATAAGAAGCACAGATACAATTGTATTCATGCCGGAAGTTTTGTGACAATTTATTTATCCCTACTGAAAAATCTTATTGTACCTTGCGGGTTGTGTCCTTGTCCGACTGCTCAGCATCCCCCTCCAAAAAGGGCATAGCAAACGAGCTCAGGTCCTAGGACACAATAAAGAGGAAATATTTCAAGAAATTCTAAAATAGAATAATGACCATTTCACAAAACAGTGAAGTGTGATGAGATGGTTAGTTGAACACAGACAACTCCTCCAAAATCAAACTCCTTCCAACTTAATAGAGCGTTTTCACAGAGCATTTTCACAGAGAAAAAGACATAAGCCACTGAGTGCAAACATAATTAGAGTTGTTTGACTCACAGTTCAGTTAATCCTAGTTTGTTCAGTTGACCTACCTGAGTGGATAAAGGTTAATGACATAGGACCCTGAAGCCACTCTTCAGAGATCCACCCGAAATCTGAACAGAAACTATGATGTTGTGCGTCATTTTTAGACGAAGAACGACTTTGATGGAATTTCTCAGACAGAATCCCCTCTTGTGACTGTTTCCACAGCATTAAAATTTTCCCTTTTTTGATACACTCACACACACATACGCATGAACACACACACACACAAATACTCTTTCTGTCATACATGTGGCAAAAAGACTGTAAACCGGTTTTCATGTGAAACATGAACCACACTGCTGAGCGACGCAACCACATTTTTGTGAGTTCAGAGTATGGCCTGTCCCGTGATTTAATCAGAAGCCACCTCTGCCACTCTGCCACAACCACCATGACAGCCATCATGAGAAGTCCAGGGACCACACACTCTCATCACACTTCACTGCTTAGTGGCTAAAGATTGCAAAGTAGACAAAAAGGATACATATTTATAGAGAGGGTGTGTATAAGGTTCCCTACTTATAAAATACTGCCCTCTAGATGCCTGGATTTTGGAAAGGAATAGTGTGAACAAGATTGGTTGGATAGGTGGAGGGCAAGAGAGGAAAATGAAAAAGATTGAGTATGATTAAAAAGATCATAGATTGGAGAAAACGCGCAGACACACACACATAATTTGAGAGGCTGGTATCCTTAAGACTACAAATGATTATAGAAGATTCTGGGAGATTCCCAGTAGTCTTGACCTCCAACCAAAACCTACTATGCTGAAAAACATCTTTGCAAAATCATGCCCTCATAATGAAACCTTAAAAAGCTCATGTGTCTAGCAATGACTTTCAATGTCTTGCGCAAAAAATAAAGATTTGGAGTGAAGTTGAACATTTTTCAGGATACACTTACGCACACTGCATTCCTGACGTCTCTCTCCATGGTGCCAGTTGAAAGTTAGCGAGCGAGCTGGCTGGAGCTCTGAGGACTCAGGCAGGAATTAGTCCCTGCCACCAGTGCCGCTGCTGTGCTCCAGCCAGCTTAGCCTCATTAGCATGGCGAGGCCTTCCAAAGGTGACTCAGCAAGATGCCCAGGCATCACCTCCTCCTCCTCTTCCTCCTCCTCCTCAGGAGTATTCAGAGTACAGAGTACAGAGGAGCTCTTACACTGGTGTGGCACTGACTACTCTTTTTTTATTCAACCTTTTTTTATTCTTAATATTTTATTATTCTTTCATTTTTGGATTTGCTGTTCACAGAACTGTGTTGTCAGAGAGACTTTGCAAGTAATGAAAGTAAGCAACACTTGAAAGTTAGGGGATTAGTATAATCTGAGTATAAAAGCCATGGAGTTTTTCTCTGGGGGGGACTTGTTAACAGATTGGAAGCTTTCTCTCCCTCTCTTTCTTTCTCTTTCTCCTTTGTTAAACTTCACAAATATTATCTTCCACCTTCTTTCACTATTAAAAAGGCGTAGAAATAAAAATAACAAGAAGAATTCATTTTGCATAGGTTAAGAATGGAATTCACACAGCGTGTGTATATCAGATACTAATGCCTGTTCAAAGTGGTAATAAGGCCACAAAACGAAGTTGACAGTTCATTTAAACTTCACAGCGCATCACAATAGGAAATTTGATCAAGCAGTGGTATAAGTCAGAAATAGAATAACTCGCAGATTCATGGAGGTTATTACTTTTCTAAAATGGTTACCACATTACCCTGGCATGGTTTCATTAAAGAAAGACACAACAATGAGAAATGAGAGATAACAATTCCTCTGCCTAGAAATATATTTCCTCTAGCTGAATGGTTGCAAAGCAATGCGTAAAGTGCGGCCAACTTTCTAGTGGTGCAGTATGAAATGTGGCTGGAGCTGGAGCTGTGGTATATTGTGGATTTTTACAATGGCATAGAAGGTAATTCAGCCAATCACAATCAAGGACTGGAACTATCCATTTTAGAAGCTGGGGAATAAATCACACAGATTAATCTTGTCTGCGGGGCCAGAGAAAACTTCCAGATTGGTGGGAGGTTTGAGCAAAGACCCCCGCTGCACTACTGCCATGGCTGCCTGACATGAGTGATGTGTCCAGAAGGAGGTGACGGAGGGGTCAGGGCCAGGGTCAGATGATAAATCCCATAATGCTGAAAACAGTCTGCTGATAATCTTCATTGCAAACACATACACACATATCCCAGCGTGCACACATACAGTACACACATGCACGATTGTGCCTGCAAACACACACACACACACAAACAGCTTTTACCACAGATGTTGGCCAGACCCACCAGGTCCTAATGTTTACATAGAACCATCCAAGGCCAACTAACCTTTTTTTTTTTTAAACTAAATCCCTAAACCTGTTCCTAGTATTAACATAATATGACTTGCCCACATCTGACATACCTAGAGTTACATTTCTTCAGCAACCCATTTTGCATTATTGATAATAATGATGGGAACCGGATATACTCAAAACAAATGTATCTCAGAGGGTTGTTTGATGCAGTTGGATTCTGTAAATAATAATTAAAAGTAATCTTGCTTAAATCACCCTGCAAATAAACACTGTAGTCAGAGTAGAAAGGCTGGCTGACAGCCTTGTTTTTTACTGACTATGAGTGTATTTACTGTACAGAATAACAGCAGAAAGCCTAGTGCTGGCACTGAACTATACACTAGACATCAAACTAGACGTCTGTAAGATCAACTCTGGCAAAACAGATCAACTGAACCCATATGAACCAGTAATTCTAGTGGGCAAAATATCAGTCATTTCAGCACAGCAAACCAAGAGCAGTTCCTCTTCAGCTCATTTGCGCAAAGGGAAACTGATATGTAACATGCTTCTACCCAACCAAAATGGGAAGCTTGTGTGAACCCACAAAGTTACATCAGGACAACCAACACATTTCACTTACTCAAGTCAGAGTAGGTGTGTAAGTGTGTAAAGCTTGCGCAAAAGACCTCCGGAAACACAATAGTGCCTAAATGTCCGTCAAGGCTGACATTTTATCTGATATCTATTGAAAAGGCGAAGAAACAACAAAAACAGTGTATTATCATAAAGATAGGGGCTCACCACTGTCTGACCGGCAGCCTTGAATAGGGAGAATTTTGTCTTGCCTGCCTAACGGAGCTCTGGGGTGTCCTTGGAGAACCTCTTAACAGACACCAACAGGCTGGCTCCATGCATCTGACACAGGATCAGTGTCTGCCACGCTATTACAGTGGGTGGCTATTACAGTCTACAGACGCGCTGCCCTCAACAACTCTGCATTACAGAACATCCCATAGTGGAAGATAAGAAAAATTAACAAGAATGAAAGAGAGACAGAGAGAGAAAAAGAGAGACAGAGAGAGAGAAAGAGAGACAGAGAGAGAGAGAGAAGGAGAGAAAGAGGGAGGGAGAGAGAAGAGAGAGGGAGAGAGAGAGACTAAGAGAAAGAGGGAGGGAGAGAGGACAGAGATTTCCATAAGTAGGCATGGCACAATTACAGTACACCACCTCCTTCTCACATCCATCCTGAAGACAAGATGGAGGTCAGTGGATCAGCTGTGTGCGTGTGCGTGTGTGTGTGTGTGTGAGAGAGAGTGAGAGTGAGAGAGAGAGAGAGAGAGAGAGAGAGAGAAAGAGAGAGAGAGAAAGAGAATGTGTGTGCAGGAGTGCTTATGAGTCAGAGAGAGGGCTTTCTAAACACACAGTAAATATCAGCAATAAAGAAAATACAAGTAAATAAATGATTATATTTTGGACACAGTGAAGGTGCTAAGTACAGGTGCTAAAAAATCACCAGCTGTGATCAGTTTAGGGAATTAGGGTATAATGAAAGAGAGGGTAGTTATGACACAGGAGGGTTTGGTGGAGGGATAGGGGTCGTGTGTGTGTGTGTGTGTGTGTGTGTCTAAGTCGCCATAACTGCTGACTCATGAGTGACGTACAGAGCAGAGGCACTAACCAGTGGGACTCATGGCCGTGCTTCAGAGGTCAAGTGTCAACAAGATGAGTATCCTTCAGCATCAACGCTGAGAGGGAGGGGACAAAAATAGTCAGAAGTCGTGACAACAAGTGACAACATGTTTGTGCATCTCTACAGACTCTTTACTCTGAGTAAGAACGATTCAAACGTAGGCTATGAGCAGGGTATGAAGCACATGCACAGTGGCAATGCAATGGCAGTTTACTTGATTCAAGTGGAGCACTGAATTACTGTACTTTGGGAGAAGCATTGATGCAATGTTGCAATGAGGGTATTGGTACTTGACAACAGAATGCAAACATTTGGGAAAAAAGGCGAACACAAAATACATAAACAACTGACCCAAAGTTAAGAAAAGTAAAACAGTATAAAAGTAAGAGAGCGCTCAGTTGAAAAGACAATGACAAAAATAGAGGAGGAAAGTGTAAGGGGTGAATGACTTAAAGAGTGACTTATTCGATTTAAGCACAATGATGGCACTGTGTGTAGAGCAGTGTGTTCAGCTTCTTGATCCCCTTTTCAGATGGATCACACAACACTGCCAGTCAGAGACAAGGGCAGACATCGCCCAGCCTCATGAACCAAGTCTGCCGAGCCCTGCCCGAACATAACACATCACCAACAAGAGCAGGATTTTTAATCCACCCAAACTGCCACTGGAACCATGGAACAATGCATTTCCAATGAGCCACCAAAATTTTTCTTTGACTCTCTTTAAGCACTAGATTTATATAAAACAAGACTGAGTTATTAGGATATTGATTTACATGAAATTTAAAACAAGTACAGTATATGAGTTAAAGCCGACTGAAATGGTCCTGAATTTAAAGGTCTCCTTCCAAAATAAACCGATTAAGACTTGATGTTTTTACATTACCATAGGTCAGCCCAAGTTGTACTTCTATGAGAGAACTTCAAAATGCTCTCCTACCCCTGTAGTCTGTATTCGCCTGTGATAGAAAACTGCCAGGAAAAACGAGTGAATCGGAAAAGCCGTACAAATGTACGTCAATTTGAACATTACCTATGCAGTTAACCCGCCCTCAAGAAAACGTTAGGCTGCCTGCAGACAGACCCACTAGAGGGAGCGTCACAGTGTTGTTAGCCAATCATTTGCATATCATTAATATTCATAAGAATCCTCTCGAGCTATCCCTGCTCTCGTTTTCACCTAACTAAAATAGCTTGAAACAAGACAACCACAGCATATTTTTTGTCGAAACCAACTCTCATGACATTATTTTAGACAAGAGACCACCACAAAATTTATGAAAATACGATGGAATGAGACCTTTAAAGATTTTAATATTACCCACATTGCTTTGAATGTTGTTACATTAATAGGAATAGTATGTAACAAAATCAATATTTGTTGGCTTTAACAGAGCACATCCAATAAATTTTTGATCAATTTTGATGTGATGGACTGCCATAACCATTTTGCTACAAACTATTGATGTGCATGAACATGCAGAGTTTGAGACGGCCAGATGGTTCAGTTCATGACATAATTTGAATTCTGACCAAAAAGAGTAATTTTTTGATACCTTCAGTTGACATGGAATGACATATTTGCAAGCTGACAGTGTTTGTCAGCTGTGGTGGACTCAATCAGCAGCTTTTGTCACAGCAAATCAGGTATTTGTGTTTAGACTAAATGACCCAAAGGCCATAAAAGCCAACTTGGCTGGATATCTGGACATACAATGTAAACACTTAGGAGCAGGAGTCTTGAGCAACAGAGACAAACAGGCCTCCTGGCAGAAAGAGGGAAGTGCAGCTCAGAGAGGAAGCCCATCTGTCGCTGGCCGTTCAGATGTCTCAGAATGTTCTAGAGAGAGACCAGAGGGGAGATCTAGTAGGTGGGTGGGGTGGGTATGTGCGCACTGCCTTTGGTTTCTGTTTTAATCATGTTTTAATGGAACATCACAGAAGTTTCAGTCTAAATTTGTGTATTCTGGATGTGCTTTAGACTGCCCGTCTGAATCAAATAATCAATAATGTATGCAACTAGTCAGTAATTGCTAGGCCGGTGTTGCCAAGCTGGGGTTTGGCTGAGAATGTCATTCAAAATGGTTTACTCAAGAGAGACTTGAAAGGCTAACTTTTACATCTAATCAAGGGAACTGTAAGGGTTTTGATTTTAAAGTGATGAGCAGAAATAGTTGCCCTCAATGGACACTGCCATTTGGCCAAAATAACCATTAGCGCACTTGTCTCAGTGCCAGTAGAAATGTGGAGAAGGAATGGGGTATGGAACTGAACAAGAAACACCAAAGGTTGGGCCCATGACTGTTTATGACTGTTTTGATATTTTACAGTGATGATATTCACTGTGTTTGGCTTTCAGTCAGTCAGCCTAAAAGCCACACACAGCGGGCATGCATGCGTGCGTGTAAACAGGGGATTTGCTCTAAGACCGCATAGGAAAATATTACCTCAGAATGGTTACCTCCATTTAATCCACAATTTTGATGTAAACAAAGGATGACCCATTTTGATTTTGGAAGAATCAACCCACTTAGAATAACTTTAAGACATCTAGATACACTGTCTGCATAAGTACCTTGAAATGCAATGAGATATTATCAAAGCCACTAATATGTTTTTATCCACTATTATTTACCAACGTTTCAACACTTGCAACTGAATTCTGATTATCTTCCTTAGCATTATGCTAAGTTTTTAAACCACAGGAATGCTCTGTTGATCATAATCGTTAACCAAACCTCTGGGAAGGTCTGTGAATAAGATAAACACTTTCAGACGATGGGAAAAAACTGTATTTAGAATTGCACGGCACAGATGCCGTTTGAGTCAACCTAAGATTACAGTCATATTCTTCTGCAGAGGAAAACAAACACATTTGATGGGATGTTTGCCTAAAGCTTAGTTTAGACACGCTTAGTGGACATACTGTAACTACTTCTCTGTGTGAACCTATTCTTTTACTAAAGGTTCTTGATAAAGAAAGTGTTTTCTGTGATTAGTGATGAGAAGATAATACTAATTAGATTATGTATCTGACAAGGTGTAAAATGGTGCAAGGTGCAAATATGCAAAAACTGCTGTGGTGTGCTCCTTTATGTGGATACTATCTTACACGCGTAACAAGCCACCATCACAGATATGTGACACAAAATCCAGGTTCATTGCTCCTCAGAGTTACTTGTAAGAGGAAAACACACAAACACACACACATACACACAGTCCCTCTTTCTCACACAAACACATACCTCTTCTCCCCTAATAAGTATCCTCTCCACAAAACAGCCACAGAAGTCAATTATGCAGAATTGTCCAAAAGGACAACAACAACAACAACATAATTGTTGTACTTAGCCAATGTACTTTGAACACTCTTTTATCTGTGTGAATCACACAAGCAAAGGTCACCATTAGCTGGCCTTGAGGGTTTGGATCACCTGGATTACCTGATCTATAAACAACTCTAGCCCGTTATTCAAACACAAAGCATTACAAATGGCCACAATTACCCTGAAGAAGCTACATGTTCGGAGAGTCTGTTTGTGCATTTATGTGTATTTGTATATTTGTGAAGACAGTTTGTTTGTGCACTGATGTAGATTTCAGGGAAAAATGTAAATCTCAATGTGCAAGATATAGGTAGAGTAGAGGAGCCCTGATCAGGGCCCTTTAGCGCTATTGCCTCTGCAAAATCTAAAAAGTAAGAAGTAAAAAGTAAACTAAATTACATTTTTATGAATTTATTGTCTTAATTTCTGTAATTGTTGTAGGCTTAAGATAAACCACAGAATTGTAACATATAGCCTGTATATGTCAGATTACATCCTCCTTCTCGAACACCTGTGATGAAATGCTAATGATTTGCTGTTTGCACATGAGCATGTTTATAAAAGAGAAAAGTCAAAACTTCCCAGAGAGATTTTTCAAGTTCAGAAAGGCACAGAAATACACTCTGTCCCTGTCACGCCCCCTGTATATTAATATATCACTGATAAACCTTGATGGAATTGACAGATGTAAATGGAGAATAGACTGCATTTCTACATAGCTCTTTACAATGCTTGGCTCACATTTACCCATTCACACATACATGCATTCACACTTCATCATAACCACAAATGAAGTGCAGACTTGTGTTTCAAGCATTCAAATAACATTACCAAAAAGCTATTCATATGTGGCATGGATGTGGCATAATTGTTTGAAACTGTTGTATGATCTCCCAGTGTTATAATTTCAAAGATGATTGATTTGTTTGCCAAAATAATAGCAATAGCAATAGAGTTTGTGTGTTTTGTCATACGCAGCCAGATGAGCCAACATCCATTTTTTATGTGAGGCAGGACTGTAACTAAATAATGAGGTCAAATTAAATTAGGCAGGCATCTAGTTTGCCTTGATCTAATTCCGTACATTCAAGGGGACATTTTCCACCAGGCCTGGGTAACAATTAGATGGTAATTACCAAGATAAGAGGAAAGACTGTATTGATATGTACCTGTCTGGCCTACATGAATTTGTAAACATTATGACATTGAATCGTTTTTTTACTTTTTGACTACCCTTTTGTTTACCTGCAAGCTTGCCCACTTTGCCGTTCACACAGGGACATGAAATGTCTATTATCACTGACTAAGGAGCCATTTGAAGGTCTGGGTTGCAGCTGCTGATCTGCATGTCCAGAGGGTTGCCATGCGAGAAAAGTGTGTTCATGAGCCTTTTTACCATCAAAATATGCAGATTGACAAAATATTCACTTAATCTTAGAATCCACCAAACACAGACCAGATGAGGAGACGCATGAGACATGTTAAAAATGCATCTAATTCTTTATGTTTGAGCAGAACATGTTCTACAACATCTAACTATATGCATGATGAGCTGTCCTCTTTAAGCCCTCTTTAAGTACATTAAGTTGTCCTCTTTTCACTCAATGCCAAAAAAACATCCAATCCAATGATCCAATAAACTGATAGCCAGTGTCATGTGGCCCTCCAAAGCATTGAGTCTATGCCATTGGCATTCAAGTGAGCAGAGAGGAAATGTGGATGCAGGCTTACAAGCTTCGTAATTAAATATCTTTGCTAACGTAGTTTACATTGCAGAATGCATTGCAGGACAGCGGCTGCCTCAAACAGCTACTGACAGAGCATCACAACGATGACTCAACGCAGCCCTGGAGGCATGACTTGCGCAACTGTCACTGCATGCGCACAAGATCCATTCCTGATAAACGTAAATACTGAATCAACGTGCTCTCTTTTTATGTGCAGATATACTATTTACAAATTTGATAGTATCTCCGGAATGAGCTTCTTCTTCCCCAAAGTGAGAATGCTAACGGGTACCCTGATATTAGACATTTTAAATCTCAAACGTGTCCTACAGACTATCCCTATCTGTAAGAAATCCAAGCTGCAAACCAGGCATAATGACCTTTGGCATAATGTCAATGGATATCTTAACCTTCTGCATAATGACAAAGGATTCTTTTAACAATCAGACACCGCTGATGGCTACAATAAACTGTTCATTTAAAAGGTTGAGTTTTTTCTGACAGACTCCAAAACCTTATGGTGAACTAACTCAACTCCGCCCACCACACCTCTTTTCTCCAGTTCAGCAAAATTAGCCTACTTGTAAACCTGTAAGCAAGACAAACCACAGAAAGTTGTTGCACATAACATTGCGACTAATTAAGTTAGGCTACTTACAGGCATATTTAGTCGTAGCGATCGTTTTCTTTTTGTGTTCTTCTTCCCATCTCTCTTCTTGTTATTGTCCGTAGCTGTACTTCCCATTCTCAAATGTTTGTGTCTGACAGGAGCGTTTGTTATTTTGCGGTTGCGTGCACGCTGCACAAGCGAATCCGATCTATTCAGACTTTACGTACAAGTCTTGTGTATATTATAAAATCTTTCAAAACTCAGCGACTTTCTAATTCCCTGAAACGAAAACATCCGCAGTTAGATATATTGTGAAAGTCCTTCACTTCTTGACATATCCTTACAGCAGCTGTGTTCAATTACTACAGATATTAATGCGTTATGTGAGGCGTTCTGTGGCGTTCAAGTTTTACCGTCTATTTATCTACTGACGTAAAACTTGAGGTCTGTCATAGGCGAGTAAGAGACAGGCTCTTGACGACTCTTGCTGGCTTTTGTAGCCAGCAGTTTGATATGCTGTGAGGGGTAGTGAATCATGAATGCACGCGCCTCTATAGCTTGCCCACTCGTAAAAACCAGCAAGGAGCGCGCCTCTGTTCGAACTCGGATGTGTGCCAGCTGATGGATCAAAAAAAGGAAGCGCGAATGCGTCATGGGGCTTTTAAAGTGACACTGGAACGGTGTTGACTTTTCATGTATAGTTTACGTTTGTACAGCCAAAACATTAACATTTTACAACCCAAAATTATAAGAATGCATGGTAGCAAAACGTTGCAATCACCTATCACATATGATAGGCTCATTTAGCTACATTTGTAAGATATTTTTATTCAGATATTCGTCTTGACTAGATAAAGACTTTTTTTATTTTCCTTTTACAAGAAAGACACATCAAACTGTCCTCAGGTTCCGTTTGAAATGGGTGAGTAGCCTAAAGTAGCCCAGTTCATCAGGCACAAGCCGGCATTAATAGTGGAAAAGTTTTTTTTTTTTTTGCATGGTATCTTATGAGTCAGTGAAACCAGCTGAATGCATTTATTAGGCCTACATTTATCATTTACTACATTTGCACTTAACATTCGTGCTAGATTGATGACAAATGTTTACCATTAGTCCACAACAGAGAACTGCCAGCGGAAAAATGCATTAATTAAGGTAAGGTGAGGGAAGGTGCCAAGTGTGTAGCATGTGACATAGAAACTGTAATCTGTGATTTTTTAGTTGGCTTAATTAACTTCAACTGGAGAAAATCTATCAATGCCTATAGATGGCACTGTTCACTTAGAAGAGATTGAATCTTAATGGCCATATGATCAAGCTCTACACCCCTGGACAGGAACATACATATTCACCAGTTTTCTGATAAACCATGAAAACGATGGTATCACTATATTGCTCATTTAGTGGCATACAGGGACTGTAGACTATCTCTCTGTGTGAGGAACTGCAACCATACAGCAGGCCATGTAGAACTAACGTTAGAAAAATGGAGCCCATGGTGACCTTTGATATGGCTGTAGGACTATTTTATTCATGATTTTGGACAACAACAAACACTGTCGGTCACTGTATGCATGCTGAATTTAGCCAAAGTTATTGTTAATAAATACAGTCTACCATTATCTATCTATCTATCTATCTATTTGGATGGCTACCACTACTTAGCATATCCTACTACTACTACTATAGGCTACTACTATACTACCATTACTACTAGGCTACTACCACTACTTAGTAGTAGGCTAGTAGGCATAATAATAATAATAATAATAATAATAATAATAATAATAATAATAATAGCATAATAATATACTACTACTAGACCTAGGCCTACTACTACTAATAATAGCATTATTATTATTATTATTATGATTATTATTATTATTATGCTATTATTATTATTATTATTATTATTATTATTATTATCTCACAACGTTCAAGCCTAACTTACAGCAACGTTATCTTACAGTTGTGCTCATACAGTACACAGCCAACGTGTATCAGACATGCAACGTATAGGCAGGCAAAACACTGGTAGACGGATTTGGATTTGCTATTGCACTTGAGTCACGGGGCGACGACGATGCTTGCTGAGGTTTTCCCGAAGCCTATCTAGACTAGCAACACGGAGACTTCAGAGTGGAGGAGGAGCAGCAGCGGGCTTGCTTGCCGAAATAATCGCACGATGCTGGGAGGTTTATTGTCAAGTAAGTGACAGTACTGTATGCTGTAATCATGCTCAATATCAGGTGTTAGTCAGACATGTTGTTGCCAACAGATAGATTGAGAACTCTGTAACGACTGTGTTCTTTTGGAACCATGCACTTATATTGCACTTATAGTCACCTCCCCTTGTGTTCACTATGTTGGGGAACTACTGTGGAATGCCTTGTTTACGTTTGCCATGTATTTTATACCAAGCACAATTGGTCGATAGCCACATTGTTTAATTCTGCGGTGGTCGTGATCAACAATTGTCGCTATCTAACAAGTTCGTAACGATATGGTCATAAAGCTAGCAGTCCAGCTAATGTAACTAGCCAGTAAGCTAGCTCGGTAGCTTGAGAAGTTAGCCTGCTAACAAGGACTCTAATTCACGCTGGTTTCTTTTAATCAAACTACAAGTTACTAATGTTCGCTGCACGTTGTGGTTACCAATTTGAAATGCATAGAATCTATAAACAACTGTTTTTGATGGTGTTGTGTCACGACATGCAACATAGGATACATTTCTCTAATCAAACTTTCGATTGACTAACGTTAACTGCTTCGCTACTCCAATTAATTGAAGGTTACATATGTATTAGCTAGCCATGGCTAACAAAACCAGTTATAGTTCCCCGTAACGTTTTCTACTCTGTGCATTCCAGCAGCTCGGTCCCCCAGGGCATTTAAAATTGGCAGTGCCTGTGCCAGTGAGAAACGATCACTCGACAAGTTCACTATTGCAAACCTGTAATGCTGTGCATCAGTTCAATACACCCTCGTGACAGTCAAATCCATTCTAAGAGGGAGTAGAGATGGTTGAAACTGAGTAATCGATATTCTTTGATGGAACAGAAGTTCCGGAGGTGTTTTGTAGCTTAGACATTGAATCTCATCTGAGGTTCCATTAAAAGACGTTACAGTTGGCAACATCAAACATCACCCACGTCTCTGGCATGGAATGTGTGCACCGACATAAAGTGGTGTTGGAAAAAAAAAATCATTCGTGACCTAGACTAGTTATTCAACTGGCATCATCAACAGATCAACCACCTGCTCATCACGTCGGTAGATTCTAATGACAACGCTACTGTCACCTTTGGTAGTTGGCTGTATACTGCCAGGGAAGAAACCTTGTTGGTTCAGTCACCTAGTGGGCGCATGCAATTATATGCTCTGTTTTTAGACTACCGGTAGGCTACAATTAATTTTTTGCCAACAAGTTGGTTAAATTAAGACTTTGGCCATTATACAATGCAGCAACAGCAGTAGTGATTTCTCACCTTTCATCTTTTTCTGTTTACCTCTGTTTATTCTCCTGCTGGCTCTAGCCTACTCCACAAGCATTGTCTTTGTTGATCCATATGACTAAACCCCAGGCCACAAGCAACTCTCCAAAGGCACTGCTGGCAGAGTCACTCTGTGTTGAATCTCTTGCTGTTAGAATTTAGGTGTCTAATTATAGCTGTGTCAGGGCTTGGATTTTTAATCTGTATATGCTAAGGAAGGATTTCAAGCCTTCTCCATTTTGATGTGTAATTTCTTTGAACGATTTAAGGTAAACTTAGTTTTCCTCGTGTCTTGAGTTCTTTTGTATTTTGTAGCATTATTTCTTAAAATTGACTTTGCCAAGCACAACTTCTGAAAAGTCAACAAAGTCTCTTTGACCATAGTCAGAATCCGCTTGCACCTCTAAGCAGTGAGGTTTAATAGTTTCTGCTTTCAGTCACTGGGTCATTATCTCCATGTCTTGGACAAATTGCTTGGATTCAGATGGGATGGTGGGATTCATTGATGTAGAAGTTAGCATGAGCTGATTGTTTCACCATTTTCAATTATTAAGTTGTAAGCGTAGGCCTAGATCTCATTCGATTAAGGGTTACGTGTGAGCTGAACTCATACCAGATGATGGAAGGTGTAATGGTGTTTAAGGAGATTTGTAATTGTTCCTCATCCCCTGTCCTAGGGCTGCTTTTCTGGAATCTTTGGACAGTGCAGAACATTGTTCACTTGTGTGAGACCCTCTCTCAGCTGAATTTACTGAGCATGTTGACCTTGAAACTTTCTGCTGCCCATCTGAACTCTTTCAGAACACTGTCTTGTGTGGTTAAATTCAATCTCAAGGCAGTTGAATATGACCTTTCCATGGTGCTTAAAACAGATTGGTAGCTTGAAAACTAACAGTCTTTTTGTCATTGTGCCATGTGTGTTCTCTGTGTTTTTCCCCAAGCATAAAAAATAAGAGATCATAAAAGGCTTGTGCCAAATAACTTTCATAATTCAATATTTCAGTGGGCTTTTGTTGAATTAGGAACAGTGGTTTTCTTGTCTACATTATGACATTCATTTTCCTCTGACATCTATGGACTCAGCACTCTGTAGCCTTATGAAGCCAAAAACCACGACAGATCATGTGACGATGAAATCCTAACTGTTTGCCAGAGCCTTCAAAAAGCTTTCACACTGTTCTCAACAGGTGCAAAGACATATGGATTTAACACAACATGATTGTCTGACTCGACTGTCTCACAAGACAGAATGAACCATTGTTGCCCCAGTGCTGCTGGAAGCGTTGCATTAGGCACGCGGCAGGGTTGGCTCGCGTCCCTGCTAATACTCTTCGGTGTTGTTAATTGTTGATGAAGTGTTGAGTTTCCCTGCAGCTCTCATATTGCGGTAGCCTTCTCGTTGTTTCCTTTGTCAACAACAGGGGGTAGGATGCTTGAGTGGCCTCAGTGACCTTGTGACCAAGTCACAACAAACCTGCTCACTTTTGCTGATCTGCTGCTGCTGAGCCTTTATGCAGTGCAGTGTTATACTGTGGAATTGCTTCGAATGGTGGAAGAAGATTTTCAGCAGTCTCACTTTCAAATTCACATATAAAGTCCCCTTATGTCAAGCATTAACACAGGCAAAACAAGTATGTATCGCATGTATTGCTACCCTGTTGCAGAGATTTTTTTTATTATTATTTTCATACCCCAGTGCATATGTGTGTGTGTGTGTGTGTGTGTGTTTTGCACATAAAGCATGATTTGGTGTAGCAGTTGAATGCAAAAAGGAAAGACAGTAGACAAAAGTGAACTAGACAATCTCCTCCTCTTTATGTGAGGCTACAGCATTTTCACATATAAAGTCCTCTTATGTCAAGTTCAATAAACACAAGCATAAACATTTTGTTTTGGCAGAGCTAGTAGTCTCTGTTTGTCCTAAATTATGCTATTCAGTACTGACTGTTGTGGTGCAGCAGCATAATTTCAATGCAGCGATTGTCTGAATCTTAGCCCCGGTGCTGTGGCCCTGCCAAATTACATAGGGTCTAAATTCTAGATGAGCACTGAACCTAAGTTAGAATTACATTCCCCATTGAAAGCCGGCTCATCGCTGCTGTGCATCGCTCAGATCTCGCATGGCTGGATGGCAGTAATTGTCTCATTACTCTGCACTGGAAGGGAAAGTAAAGCTGCGGAGAGAGGCTAGAGAGGGTGGCTGGCTAAAACCCTGAGATGGGAAATAGGTCAGGTCAGAGAGCAGTGTCTGTGTGTGTGTGTGTGTGTGTTTTATGACTGGAGTGACTGTCATGCATGCTAGCCTGTCCAGTTGTTCATGTGAGTGGTTGAAGTGGCTTAAACCCAGCGCACTGTTGTCCTCTCTTCAACAAGCATTAACACAGGCAAAACAAGTATCGCATGTATTGCTACCCTGGTGCAGAGATTTTTTTTATTATTATTTTTATACCCCAGTGCATATGTGTGTGTGTGTGTGTGTGTGTGTGTGTGTGTGTGTGTGTGTGTGTGTGTATGTTTTGAACATAAAGCATGATTTGGTGTAGCAGTTGAATGCAAAAAGGAAAGACAGTAGACAGTAGTGAACTAGACAATCTCCTCCTCTTTATGTGAGGCTACAGCATTTTAGCCCTCCGATGTGTCTCATTAACTTAAAGTATGTGATTATGCTTGTGTGCATATTTTATGTGTGTTGGTTGGTCCATTCATGTAAAAACTGCACAAACAAGCCAATTAGACATTTTTTCTGTCCTTGTTTTCAAACATATCCGGACTTGTCTCCAGCATGAAGTGCGGCTGATCTTAAAATCCGAGTGAAGTCGGGTCCATTTCCCGTCTTCCCCAGAGTCTCTCACTCAAGGATGCTCCGCTCCTCTGACATCCTATGGTGCAATCACTCTCTTGGCTCGGCCTCAAAGTCCCCATCATCTTAGTTTGCCTCTCACCAGCTTAATTGAAGTTCCACTGCACTTGTGAGATTCTTTCATCCAGTTTTTCAGTTTTGTTTTTGTTTTTTTATTTTTTCCCCTCTTTTTCATCCCACATGAAACAGAGCATCGTTAATGGTTTACTGTGCAGAGAGCTCCAAAGGCCTTTGTCCCCTGGAAGGCTGAGGCAAATATCCTGTCGACATTTCAGTCCCACGGTGGGGGCGTAAGTGGTAGGCTAGGCTGTAAGTGGTGTGTTTTGTGAAGCAGGCAGGAGGGGAAACGTCGGCTCTCCACTTTTCTTCAGCTTGGGGAGGGTGACATTTTTTTTTTTCCCTTTGACTGAAAGACAAGCCTCAGCAGCAGTTGTCCATGCATGAGCTGTGCTGTGTGGCACCTTTACTCCTTGCCCTTCCATCTTCTGTGTGTGTGTGTTTGTGTGTGTGTTTGTGTGTGTGTGTGGGCACTTGTGTGTGCACACGCAAGATATCATGAGCTGTACCACGTCTAATTAGCTTCACTCTTATGTCCTTATCCACGCATCCACATCTTTGGTACCAGATGCTTCAGCACTCTTCATATGTTTTTTTTTGTGTGTGTGTGTGTGTGTGTGTGTGTCAAGTGTTATTACTCTTTACTAAGAGTAGTCTTAATGAATATGAGTGAGTGGTTGTTTCAGTGGGTATTTGTGATTTAGTTTGTGAGGATGGAATTCAGTGCTTTGGTGGCTTTGCCTCGTCTAGCCGATATTCTGTCTGTATGAGTTGTTGTTGTGATGTGGCCTCCTAAAGAGTGTGTGTGTGTGTGTGTGTATGTATACAGGGTAAAAAGGATTTAGCCTAGATACGGGGTGTGCTTATATACAGTATTTAATCCACATGATCCTCACCCCCGCACTTCAAAAGCCTTCCTTCCGAGAACACCCACCCCTTGACACACACACAGAGACACGAACACAGGAAAACGCACAAATGCTTCCCCACACACACCATATGTATGTACACCATATACCCTCTCCCACCCAATCACCACTAATTGATGTGTATGTTTTTATTTCCTCCTGCAAGCCACAGTCCGTCCCCTTTCTCTCTAGTCTGCCTTGGGTTCTT
This sequence comes from Limnothrissa miodon, assembly GCA_017657215.1. Taxonomy (NCBI): domain Eukaryota; kingdom Metazoa; phylum Chordata; class Actinopteri; order Clupeiformes; family Clupeidae; genus Limnothrissa; species Limnothrissa miodon. Next base: position 360,783 of record JAGFZM010000105.1, on the reverse strand, counting down.
TCATCTCCATCACTGTGTTCTATCTGCTCTCCCCAGACTACACTGCTCCTCCTCATTCTGTTTTTCTTCCCCCTCTATTCTCTCTCTTTCTCTCCAGCTCTCTTTCTTTCTCTCTCTCTCTCTCTCTCTCTCTCCCTCCCTCTTTCGTTCCCTCTCTCATTCTCTAGCTCTCCTTTTCTCTCTTTCTCTCTCTTTCTGTGCCGTACTATCTCTTCATCTCTCTCATCCATCTTATCTGTCGTTCCTCATGAGTCTCCAGTCAGCTGCGTGCCACAAGCCCTCAGCAGCTATTTTTCTCTCTCTCTCTCTCTTTCGTTTCTCCCACTTCCATTGGTCCATCCATCATCGCTCCTCTCCTCTCTCGCAGCTCTACTCTGTAGACCTCCCTCTGGTTTGGTTTTCTTGTAAGTCATCTTTCTTATTTTTTTGGAAATGAAAGCATGCCCTCCTTCCCTTCCCCTGCAAGTATGTTCTGTTTTTTGAAGGCAAGCTGGCACATTTCCTTCCAAAGCCACATGCTGGACCTTCTTCTCTTTCTCTTTTCTCGTCTTCCTTCTCTTCTAGGCTATGCTCTCTCCCCCCTTCTCTCTTTTTTTTTTCTTTTTGCTTGAGCTTTGCAACACATTCAAGGCACAGATGAGAACAATGTTTTTGTGTTTCTGTGGTTTATAAATACCATGGACTTCAAGCTGTGGGCCTGCCTAAAATGAAATGTCCACTTGGACACCTCAGCTTTTTTTCTCTCGGAACTCTCTCCCAGACCCCCCCCCCCCCCCTCTCTCTCTCCATTTTTTTCTTTTGTGTTGAGCGATTGCTATTTTTATTCAACTGTGGTGTTTTTTTGTAGTCGTCCATTATTTTCACTCATCCAAGTGTTTTTATTCATGGGATCTTGATGTGAGTCAGTGGAATAAGGCTGCCTTCCAGAACACTCCATTTAGTCACACAACACATTGACTGCACACATCTCAAGGAGCTGCCGAGGTTTATCCCGATTGTGAACATGAGTGAACACGATTCACATTGATTCACACGAGACACATTGATTCTACTTCTACTTCACGATTCTACTCCACTTCATGCCCAGTTGTTGGTCATTTATTGTCTTAAGTGATTGCTGTGTTACTGCAAAGACATCAGTTTGTTCTGTTGTAATGTTTGTTGATTTCCCTTAGTGACTGGGTACCTTCTCTTCATCCCAGGGTTATAGAGATGGGCCACCGACCATGTTGCTAGGGCGACCATGGGCAGCGTCACTCTGCGTTACTTCTGCTATGGCTGCTTCTTCACCTCTGTGACGTGGTCCATCCTCCTCTTCCTCTACTTCAGCCTGGGCCAGGACAGTCAGCTCTCCCTGCACCATGTGCCCGTCCAGGGGCCCCAGTCCCAGGGCCTCTCAGAGCACCGGCTCCAGCCTCGCTACACCCGCAGCCCCTGGGACCAGGCCGGCGGCGGACACCACGATCGGGGGAAGGGAGGCGCCAACGCCTGGAAGGCGGCCGACCTTTCGCCAGAGATGGGTGAGTCCTTGCTTTTCCAGGGTCCATGTCTATTCCGTTCGGAGGTTTGAGACCAGCAGTGTGAATCAAAAGGCTTAGCTAAAGCAAAATGAAGAGGGCTGTGTGTACATGTGCGTGTGTGTGTGTGTGTGTGTTTGCATGTTTAAAAAGATGAAGTAGTCCTGGGAGTCTAACCCAACCCACATGAGTGTAATTGATGTCAGATGATTTTGCGGTCAGATGAGATGAACATATAAAAAATTCCCTGGTGCTGCTGCTTTCTCACTGAGGATGTGGCTATCAGAAAGGTCGCAACACATGGCGTTCACACTTCAGATTCACACCACTTTCACCACCAAATCTAGAAGCCCATTAAGACCATTCCTAAGCTCAAACCATCAAAGATATCAACAAAATTACAGGTCTGTTTGTAATTTCTGTAATGATAAAGTGCATGTAAATTTGCTCTCCTAGATTCAGCCCTACACACTTTGTAAAGTCATACAAATCCTGCCTCAGGCATTCTGTGGAAACGTTGGACTCTCTGAATTCAGTTTATGAATTTTGTTAGCATAGTCGCATTGCAATGGGGAGAGACGTGAGTCTAATTCCGATCGGCAGCGGGGGGAGTCCTGCCGATTAATGCGATTTTCAGGCAGTGTGTTTGCACGCCACCGCTTGCAGTCAGTCTCTTGGTGGGCTTTATGGCTGTCAAGCGTCAGGAGCTGTGCACATTGGAAATAATGAGCTCTCCCATCCTGGCGTGCTCGCCGTCTCCGGAATGGGCCTTGACACGTCGACAAAATCCCTTCTCCATTATAGATCAGCACTGAGATGGTGGCGCGTGTGTGTTGATTTAGCTCCTGCAGTCGCTCATTAAAAAAAAATTAAAATAAAGGAGTGGAAAGAGGCCTGTCGATTCCTCACGGTCACCTCCCAAGTTTCCCGTTGTAAATGGCAGCGCTTTGAATGATGGAGTGATTTGAAAATAAATTGCAAAAGAAAACATGAACATTCCTTGGAAAGAGTTGGTAAGAAAACACAAAATGATTGGGTGCTGTTCGTTAACCACATCAGAGAGTGTGTGTCTGTCTAATTTAGTATACAGTATGGGTTTCATACTAAAGATGGTTGGGGTCAATTGAAGTCATGTCCATTGCTTTAAAGAGGACTGCTCTGTTTCCATAGCAACTCTCTATCCACCCCCACTGATGAAATGCGAGAGATTAAAAAAAAAAAAAAAGCAAAGAAAAACCTACTGCGAAGATGGATGATCTCAGGCCACTCGTTATTCAGGCACCCACAACCGATTCTCTACTCCGCACATATTCCCAACACCAAACAGCCCAACACTAAAAAGCTTCAAAAATGTCACTCTTTTCCCTTTTGTTTGTTTGATCCGCTTCTGATTCTGCTGTGATATTTGATCCGCTCCCTTCAGTTCAGCTGATTTTCGATGTCTCTTCCACGGCAGGTATGATCTTTAACGAGCAAGACCAAGAAGTGCGGGACATGGGCTACCACAAGCATGCCTTCAACGTGCTCATCAGCAATCGCCTGGGTTACCACAGGGATCTGCCCGACACCAGGAATGACAAGTCAGTGCGTGTGTTTGTGTGTCTGTGTTTGACGGCTGTATATTATGAGTTTAAGTGGATTTGTGTGTTTGTTTCATAATCCTCAATATTTTGGTCCTTTACCTTTTAAGTCTTGCCAGGACCTCCTTATTAGACCCAGCTGGTTTAGCTGCCAGGTTAAAGTAAGATAAGCTTTATAAGGCGCTTCATTATTTGGAGGCCCTCTAGGCTCCAAGGTCTTTCACAGCCCTCCTCCACACCTCGTATTAATATACAGCAGCTATCAATATACTTTCTCCCTCTTGCTGTATTAAATGACACGCTCAGCTCAACACCCTGGCTCTCAAGCTAACTGCACAAGCAAGCCACCATGCCACTTTCTAGTAATTCGATTCAATGGACCAAAGGCGAACTGCAAACAAGACACCTGATTAAGTGTGCTGCAAATTTGTGAGAACTTTCTGGAGGAAAATCTCAGTCGTCACACTGGTGGCACCTGAAGACACAGCTCAGGACATGCATGTGGAGCTTTTTGGGGCAGGCCGGGATTTAACTGGCACTTCAAACAATGCGAGCGAAGGCTTCGGTGAACTGTGATGCGTCACGTGCTCCAGTGCCTCAGGAAAACGCTGTGCAGTTTTGGCTGATGCATAGTGAAGTCTGAGTCAGATTGTCATGCTGAAAGATAGAGATTGCCGCCACATGTCCACCCATAAGGGGTTTTTTTTTTTTTGTTTTGTTTTTTTTTTGCAAATTCCTGTTGACGAGTTGTCAGTGGAGACGAGAGGACGGGCCTTTGCCATCAGCCGACAGTTGGCGCCAGGCTGCCACCCCAACAAAATGATGGGTGCCCTAGAGGTTGACCAAACATGTGTGCCTCCCTTCACGCCCCACCTAACACGTCATTACGAGGCGCGCTCGTAACACAGGACATTGATGGGAATTGATTCCCACCCTAGTCGGGGGAGTTCACACTGAAATTGCTGCCGATGGGTGGCTGCCTGGTGTTGGTCTGGCAATCATTACTTGAGTTGGGCTGATTCTGACAAGCCATGTGACCTTGTTGGAAATGTTTGTTGAATCAGGACTTTTCAGCAGGTTAAGGGTCAGTCAGTGACTTTTGTTTGGGCTAAAGTACAAGTAGTGTGTTCTATAAAAGCATGGTGGACCATTTCATTACTTTTTTTTTATTTTATGCTTTGTGAAAAAGAATACAGTACTTTAGTGTTTGCATGCTCCAACACACACACTCACACAAACACACACTCACACACACAGACAAACCTAAAAGGGACGTTCCTTTGAACTTAGATTGATTGATATCAGAAGTTAATGTTTTATGAGTACTTCAGAGCTCAAAAATTCTAGATTTGTTTTGAATAGGTCTTCAAAGAGACTGAAACACAGCAAGAGCTGCAAGGCTTTTTCTTTTAACCCTCTCCCCTGTCCCTCTTGGGCCTTTGCAGATGTAAAGAGCGCAGCTATCCCGTCGCCCTGCCCGCGGCCAGCGTGGTCATCTGCTTCTTCAACGAGGCGCTGTCGGCTCTGCTGCGCACCGTGCACAGCGTGTTGGACCGCACGCCTGCCTACCTCCTGCACGAGATCATTCTGGTGGACGACAACAGTGAGCTCGGCAAGTGTTTCCCCCAAGTAACTCCTCTCCCCAATGATTGAGGCAGACACACACACACACACAAACAAACACACACACGCACACACACTCCCATCAGCTGTTTGCTGAGGCGGTGCACGTCTGCTGCTGTGTTTGCTCACTGGACTGAGGGGCTGAGAGTGTTGGTGGAAGAGAGAGAGAGGAGGGTGAAAGAGAAGAACGAGTAATCGAGAAATCAGCAGATGGGAAGAATAACTGAAAAGGGGAGGGGGCAGGAAAAGAGAGAGAATTTGATGTCGCAATCAAATACTGAGAGAGTGAGACTGATTGAGGGAGAGCTGTGAAAAAGGGAGCCTGAATAAAAGGGTGGAGAGAGAGAGAGAGAAAAGAGAAACGGATCACGGATGATGAAACTATAGGACATAGAGAAGTAGAGGGCGAGAGTGAAAATAAAAATGCTGAGAGAGAAAGAGAGAGTAGACAATGAGCGCCAGCCATCAGACATGTCACTTTCGTGGAACTGGACAGGCAGATGGGGGTGTGTTTTTTTTGTTTCTGTTTTGTGTGCGTATGTGACCCAGTTAGCGCGAGTTAGCGAGTGCAGTCGATGCTGGTGTCATTTCAACTATTGGGAAAGCACTCGGGCCGTCTGAAGTGGCCTGTCAGATAGTGCTTTGGCAGCGCTGGACACGGGCATCTCGCCAGAACCCAAGTAGTGTGGAGCTAATCTCCCTCTAGGCCCCGAGGAAAAGGAGGAGGAGGAGGAATGCTCCTGTTTTGCCCACACTTGAAGGGAGTTGAAGGGACTGATATGTGTCCCAGGGGGAAAATAGAGTATTTGTCAGTGGGAGAACAGTGTTTGTGCCACAATGTATTTATTTATTTATTTATTTTTTCGATAAAACATGGTGGCCTTTTGTGATTTGTATTTAGATCAGGTAAAAGTGACCAAATGTATTTATTTTTCTTATCACAAATGTCAAAGCTTTGATATGTCTTGACTGCATAAACAATCTGTTGTCCTCAGATCTCCTTAAATCCCCTTTAATATCCCTACGTCATTAGTTAGTATTAGTATTAAACATAAACGTACAAAAATTCAGAAATTGCTCCAATTCTCCTCATACACACAAAGAGGTCAGCACACCCTTTAACTTTTGATAACAAACTTGAAGCTGCTCTTGATGCCTCGATGCCTCTGACATTCCTTGGCACTGGGCCAGGGGCTGTTTTGTTCCTTCACTTCATGGAGCTTAATTTCACTGATGCACACAACAGATTGAGTGATGCCTGTGATTGTCAGTTCATTTGTTACTTTTCTAGGCTAAACATAGCCCAAACATTTGCGGCTATCACATCATTTTATCAACACACATTAATATTATTAATAGATAATGGGCAAAGGCATGCATGAATGAGTATCTTAATAGGCTGTAATAATAGCCCCGTAGTTCTCAAATCCACCAGCAGGATTATTTGAGAAGCGTCAGCCTTTAGGCATGTGGTTTGTTTCAGGGCTGATGAGTTTATAAAAGGATATATAGACAGACAGTTAGATGGATGAATAATTAGTTCATTAGTTAGGTAGTACTATTATTCTTTGGGAAATGAATGCATCCTGTTGCTTCCATTATGAGCCATAAAAATCTGTCAATCACAAAATCGGAACTGGCCAGATTCAATCTGCCGTGTAAGGAGATGCAACAGCAACTGCTGCTCTCACAGGCTTTTTACCTTGAAAGCCAAACATAAAAAAAAATATATTGAAAGAGTTGTTTAGTTGAGTGTCTTACGCAATGTCCTCTTGTTAGAATCTCTGGTTCCTTGGAAACAGGCTTTTTTTTCTTATGTGCATGTGTGTTTGTGTGCCTGTGTGTGTGTGTGTGTGTGTGGTGGCGGTTGAAGCTTTTGCAACATTGCTGCTGTTGAGTTCTGCATGTCCCTGTTAGAAATCCAGGGCATGGAAGTGGAGCCCAAGTCAGCAGGGGAGAAGTGCAACAGGCCACTCTGCTTGAACTGCTCGACACTAGTGATGTATTTAAAGCAAACACTCACAGTTGATGGTTTCAACAGACTGAATGAGTCACATTTGCACCTGTTTATTTCTGTGTGTGTGTGTGTGTGTGTGTGTGTGTGTGTGTGTAGCGGACCTAAAGGAGGATCTGGACTCGTACCTGCAGCAGCACCTGAAGGGCAAGGTGAAGGTGGTGCGGAATGAGAAGAGAGAGGGCCTCATTAGGGGCAGGATGATCGGAGCCTCCCATGCCACAGGTAAGTCACAACTGGGGGGTACACACACACACAAAAACACATACTCTTTGCATACTGAGCAGTTTAGATTGTCAAAGATGCATATGTATTATTTCAAGGCCTACATATTGCCAACACTCCACAGGTACAGGATGCTTTCTTACACCTAATTCTAGTTTCTGGGCACACAAACACACACACACACACACCTGGGATCTAACATTGGGCACTATGGACACAATGAGCAATTTCACACAAAGAAGATAAAGAAGATCTGCCTTATTTTATGACCATTTAATGACCATCATGCCACAGATGCAATATACCCCCATCCCCACACACCTGAGTCTAATTTCTGAGTACGCACATACACATTCACACACACACAGCTAAAAATCAATCTCCCAAAGACAGCAGAGCCTACAATCACTGTCTGACACACACTGGTACTGGTACCAAATGACTCAGTCAGGTCTCTCGTTGTGGCCCAGGTGAGGTGCTGGTGTTCCTGGACAGCCACTGCGAGGTGAACGAGGCCTGGCTGCAGCCGCTGCTGGCCCCCATCAAGGAGAACCGACACACGGTGGTGTGTCCTGTCATCGACATCATCAGCGCCGACACACTGGTCTACAGCCCCTCGCCCATCGTGCGCGGCGGCTTCAACTGGGGCCTGCACTTCAAGTGGGACCCCGTGCCCGCCTCTGAGCTCAGCGGCCCCGACGCCCCCTTCAGGTGAGGAGGAAAATTAGCGTCAGTGTTAGCATTAGCATAGGCTCAGTTCATGGCTCAGGTTCATTAACATGGTTGTGCATAAAGGTGGAAATGTGATTCTCTGTAATAAAACACATTGTGGCAGTGCAGCGGTAGCTGGGGTCAGCCGTGTTTTATATGCTTTTACGTTCCTTCGGATATAAGTGGACCCCATTCTTTAGGATTAGGATATGTGCAACCTGTATTATTCTGTTGAAAAGTTACAGCTTCCAATCTCCAGATGAGGACAAGACCGACATGAGTGGGTCTATTCTATGATGTAGACATGACTCATTAGGGCTATATGCAGATTATTGCCCCCCACAATACGGCCATCTGACACTAACTAACCTTCTCGTTAAAATCTCTTCTAGCCACTAACACCCACACTAAGCTATAAGTTAAACAGTTAAGCAAGTACTTCCAGTGACTTTATGGTTTGCCTCTAAGCTCAAACTCCATATTTTATTGGTAAAAATGCATAATTTGCTCTCTGTTGCACTGAATGTGAACCAGGGTATTGACAGATCTCTGTAGTTAACCATGCAGTGTAGAGTCCATTGGGATACAAGGCTGCTCTGTGCTAAGAATATGCAAACAAGCAAACATTGATCGGCCCTCTGATTGGATACACCTTGTCTATTTTCCCAGTTGATGTGCAAATTGAATTGCTCAAGGTGTGTGTATGTGTGTGTGAGGGGGATGGAGAGACAGAAAGAATATGAGTGTGTTTGTATGCATCTGAATTGATGCCCAGTGCCGGGCTACTGCTTGCGGCTTTCTCCTGTCAGCGAAGCAAGGGAGATAATGACTAGTGATTGGTCCTGGGTGTACCAGCTGACCTCTGGGGCCCTCTGTGCTTTGTGTTCCCTGCGCCATCACTGAGCCAGACGAGCTGCTTTGAATCCATTAGTCTGCAATCGGCCCATTCAGCCTTATCTCTTTCCAAATCTCTTTTCAATCAGCTCAACAGTGTACCCTTTCCTATATGGACTCCTTTTCAATTCATTCTCTCTCTCTCTCTCTCTCTCTCTCTGGGTGATGTCTTTACTTGTATTCCCAGCGGTCTCTCTTGCTCCTTTTTCCTCCCTGTTTTTAATCTATACATCACATTCAAAACGTCATTGTCAAGCGCCAGGCCTGTCTGAATATATGTAAATCATCAATGCAAGTCTAGAGCCTCTCTAACCACTCCCCCCCCCCCCCCCCCCTCACTAACCCTCACCCTCCTCCAGTCTCTGGTTTCTTGCCCTCTTTCCCTTTTTTTCCGTCCCTCTATTTTCTCGGCTGCAGACGAGGGGAAATCCCCAGGCAATGAGCTAGAATAGCTGGCTGTCGTTTCTGTCGGAACCAAGACAGGCGTTGAGCTCTCGCATGCAACGCCACGGCTTCTTTTCGACGGGTTGCCAACCAGGCCGGTGCCGCAGTCCACAGAAACGACCCAGATAGCCATGCCCCTTTGGGTCTGCCTCGCACAGACGGCAAGCCCAAGGGAAACTGGTCTGGGGAGAGTTCAGTCGAAATCTGTACTGGAACTCCTTATCGCAAGCTGCTTGATTTGGAAGATCCACATCGATGGCTGATGTGTCACCAGCACTGGTGAATTCACTGCCAGCCAATGGAAGTCGCATACTGTTTGGAATCAAGCGGTAAACATAAGAAGACCTCTATAGTATTTTCGGGCCATCCATATTTTATGACCCATCCCATTTCCAAGTCAGTTCGCAAGCCTTATTTTTCTCTGGGCTCATTTGAAGAGGTGCTGGTGAAGGAAGTGTGTACCAGTGTTGCCCTGGATACGTGGGCTGGCGATTTGTCTTCTGCCCCGTTTGTGGTGCGAGACGAATGCCCCCTCTTGTACTCTCATCATCTCAAGGT